>CM024761.1:128955534-128996513 GCA_014218235.1 Colocasia esculenta
AGTTCAGGAAATTCTGTAACACTATCTTAATGGGTCTTTCATACAAATAAAATCCATTTTGACTGATCATGGGGGAGAATTTGAAAATAAAGCTTTCTCTGATTTTTGTTCTGAAATGTGCATTTTTCACAGATTCTGTTCTTTAAGAACTCTTGAACAAAATAAAGTTGTGGAATGAAAGAATAAAACTCTTGTGGAAATGGCAAGATCTATACTCTTGGAAAGCAAATTGCCCAAATCCTTTTGAGCTGAAGCTATGAATGCAATAAACCACATTCTTAACAGAGCATTAGTTAGACAAAAAATTAGAAAAATCCCCTATAAACTTCTGAAAAATAAAAAATCCACTTTGTCCTACTTTAAAGTTTTTTGATGTAAATAGTTTGTATATAATAACAACAAAGAAAATTTTGACATATTTGATGCAAAGAGCTTTGTAGCCATTTTTCTTGGTTGTTTTGAAAACTCTAGAGCTTATAGAGTTTATGTTCTTAAGAATAAAACTGTGGAAGAATCTCCACATGTGGTCTTTGATGAACATTCCAATAAGTTTGATGACTCTGCAGTTGGCTGGATTCCACAAAATGATGAAGAAAATGACTTCATTGTTGAATCATCACCAACTGTTGAGGAACATGAACATGCATCTGAACATCTAAACATACCCACAACAAGTGAATCAGGTAATATTGCTCCTGAATTGCCTGAAATAGGTGAGGTAACATCTGAATTGCGCATTTTGAAAGATCATCCTATTGAAAATGTGATTTGTAATTAGCTTGATAGAGTTAGATAGATCTTCTTTTCAAACTGTAATAAATGATGACCTTTTGGCACTAATCTCCCAAATTGAGCCTAAATCTATTGATGAAGCTCTCAAATCTAAAGATTAGATAAATGCAATGCATGAAGAACTTCGTCAATTTGATATGAATCAAGTGTGGGAATTAGTTCCAAGACCTAGTGACCAATCTATGATTGGGACTAGATGGATTTTCAGGAATAAATTGAATGAAAATAGATAAGTAGTTAGAAATAAAGCTAGACTAGTTGCAAAATGGTACAATCAAGAGTTGGAAATTGATTTTGAAGTATTATATGCCCCAGTAGCTAGGCTAGAAGCTGTAAGAATATTTCTTGCTTTTGCATCATCTTTAAAATTCAAAGTCTATCAAATAGATATGAAAAGTGCTTATCTAAATGGGTATCAAAGAAAATATTTTTGTGAAACAACCTCCCAGATTTGAAAATCAAACATATTCTAATCATATTTTCAAGCTTAATAAGGCTCTTTATGGTCTTAAACAAGCTCCAAGAGCTTGATATGATCGTTTGAGCCCGTTTCTGTTAAATAAAGGGTATACAAGAGGAAATGTAGACCAGAGCCTATTTACAAAAATTTTCAATAATCAAATCATTGCTGTTCAAATCTATGTTGATGACATAATCTTTAGGTCTACAAATAATGATTTATGTAATGAATTTGTCAAGCACATGCAATCTAAATTTGAAATGAGTTTGATAGGTGATTTACAATTCTTTTTGAGACTGCAAGTACATCAAACCAATGAAGGAATCTTCATTAGTCAAAAGAAATAGTCAAAGAGCTCATGACAAGATTTGATTTTTAGCACTTCAATCTTCAAGCGCACCAATGGAAATAAATGTAAGGTTAGAAAACCACCCACATGGTAAGTCAGTAGATGCCAAGACTTACAGTGGTATAATTGGCTCTCTATTCTATTTAACAACTTCTAGACAATATATTCAATTCAGTGTGTGCATGTGTGCTAGGTTCCAAGCCAATCGCAAAGAAAGTCACATGTTGGCAGCTAAAAGAATCTTCAAATATCTTGTTGGAACATGTTATCTTGGTGTTTAGTATCCTATTGGCTGCACTTTGGATTTAATTGCTTATAGTGATGCTGATTAGGTAGGGTGTAAGCTTGATATAAAAAGTACCAGTGGTTTGTCTAGGTGGATGCATGATTGCTTGGGCTTCAAAAAAGTAACATTCAGTAGCTCTGTCCACTATAGAGGATGAGTATGTTGCAGTTGGTAGTTGTGTCACCCAAGTACTTTGGGTAAAACATCTGCTCCTAAACTATAATCACAAATTGGGTTATGTTCCTATTTTATGTGATAACACTAGTGCAATCAACTTGTCTAAAAACCCAATTTAGAATTCGAGAACTGAACACATTGAGATAAGGCACCATTTTGAAGAGATGAGGTTGCTAAGAAATCATTTGAGCTTCATTTTATTGCAACTGACAAACAAGTTGTTGATATCTTCACTAAGCATCTCCCAGAAAACAAGTTCACATCTCTTAGGAGAAAGCTTGGCTTATGTAGATTCCCTAAATAAAATTCAATCTGCTCAATTGTCACTCATTTTGGATTCATTCTAGTCATTTCTTTAATAAATTTCCTCTTCATATTGTTAATAAATCCTGCAATCATATTTTTTTCTCAAGGGGAGTGTGCTCATTTTATTTTGCACCTTCTGAAGGGGAGTACTTGTGAGGGGGAGTCTCATCAATTCCTAACTTCATTTCTTCGACAATCCATGCCTTTCAATCAACCCTTGTATCAGGATAAATGAACACTTATGATATTTCTATATGAGAGATTTCACACCTAAAGAATAACATCTTTGTGCACTTAGTTTAATCTTAAAGATGCATCTAAGCACAATGTCTTGCCAATTCTTAATGTAAAAGTATTTGGTCTGAGTTGCAAAACATTTATAGGCACATGAGTAGCTTTAGTGTTTACAATGTGACTGCTTATAGCTTGTTTTTTAACACATGTTCAGACTCATATATCTATTCTCATTGTCATGTCTATTATAGTAAAAGTAAAATTGTTCCAAATAAACTTCAAACACTAAAATATGCTCCAGAAAAATAGAGAGGTACAGACAAAGCAATGAAATTCTTTGTACCACTGAGTAACTAAGTTCATTTCACCTGATCAAGTGATTTGGCTCTAGTCAAAAAGTGGTAAATACTCCTTTCAACTCTGTACGAGATAGTGAAGGTTACACCACTGAGTAGTCAGGAGGTCTTGCATATGGTAAATGTGATCTCTTATACTAAAAAGTGAGATTTAAGTAATTTATTCTTGTATTCTCTCTCGAAAGATGAAAAGAAAAATCGAAATTTAATTAGGACAGAATGCAAAATGACTTAGATGTTGTTCATGAACACTAAATTTAGAACTATTATTCTACATTGTGTTACATCTTAAACTTCTAAGCTCTTGTAATAAACACTTTACCCACTTATATAGGTCACTATAAATCACATTTGCTTTATCTTTTTAAATACCTTTAAATCATTAACTTTTGACATCTAATGTGTTAAGTATGCCTTTATTTTTAAACTCAGTTGCATAATTCCAAAACACAATAATCTCTCTCTCTCTCTCTCATATTTTTATATGTTAGTATCTCATCAATTCTGCTATTTCAAGATAGTTTTCTTTCCTACATTCCATTCGTTGCCCTTGTATCCATATTCCCAACTCTCAACTGATAAAGGGAATTTATTTCCACAGTAAAATCACAAGGCCTGCTTTGGTAGCAGGTAAAGGTGGGGTTAAGTGAGGGCAAAAGGACGGTTAAAGTCTTTTTACACTTTGGAAATCTAGTTTCCTTAACCAGGGTGGGTGGGTGGAAATGTGGTTAAAAGGGGTTAAAAGGTGGATAACCTAACCAAGCCAAAAGGCTTGGATAACTTAACCGGGTTCTTATCCAAGAACATATTTTTTTGAGCCAAAGTAAAATAAAGGGTTTTTTGGGTTAAACAATCCCTAGATAAAATAACCAAGGATTGTTTAATTATTTATCAAAGCTGGCCAAGGGAGAATGAAATCATGAACATCCTTTTTATTATGTCAAAAAAGGGGAGATAACTTTGTCTATGATTGTTTTGTCATCTATTTTGTCAACATCAAAAAGGGGGAGATTGTTGGGAGTCTGTGTTGAGTGTGTGAATTTCATGTTTAATAATAACACAACATTCTCATTTATGTTTTGATGATAACTAAACAATTTGATGATGAGTGAACAACTAATATCTTGACATGACTATCCAATTTCATGTTTGAAATTCGTGTATGCTTGATATGCTGCTGATCAACATATATGGAAGTCTATTGCAACTAGTAGAAGTTTCTCCTTTCCAGTTGAAGTGCACAAACTTCTACTGGCATGAATTTCTTCTATTTAGTCCAAGCTGTGTGACTTTGACTGGCACGAGTTTCTTCTATTTAGTTGAAGAAGTTGTGTGACTTTGACTAGCACGAGTTTCTTCTATTTAGTCGAAGCTGTGTGACTTTGACTGGCATGAGTTTCTTCTATCTTAGTTGAAGCTATGAGACTTCAACTAATTAGGTAGTTCTTTAACAGTCGAAGCTTTATGTTTTTGTCAGTCGAAGTTGTTGTTGGATCGAGATGGAGCTTTAGATGTCCTAGAGGGGAGTGAACAGGACTTCTTGCACTACTAAAAAGTTTTCACTTATGCACAGAGAATTTATACCGGTTCAAACCTCCTATCAATTAGGAGTCCTACATCCAATCCCCAAGCACCCCTTGGGATTTCCACTAACTACCAAGAACACTTGGCTTTCTCTCCACGAAGAGGTATACACCCACTTGCTCCCAAGCAAGTCTTCCCTTCACTGAGGAGTATTACAATCTCCTACCGCAGTAGGCCTTCCCTTCGAAAAGGGGAACTAGGGCAACAAATCCTTGTAGGTTTCTAAACAGAATGAAACAAGTGTGTTTGCTCAAAAATAAGCAAACACAGAAGATTAGAAAGAGATTACAGATATGAGTGAATGATCTAACTATTTCTGACTATGAGGGTGGATAAGAGAAAATATAGAACAACTGAACACCACCTAAAAGCTTCTAAATGCAAGAGAGCATGGAAGTCGCAGCTTGAACAAATAGCTCTCTTGAAATCTTGTGTGCTCTTCTCTTTCTTTCTGAATGTAGTATGTGGTGATCTCATTGTGTACTTCTGCTTGTTCTTGTAATTGTCTACACTCATGCATGTATATCTGTTGTATTTCAAACTTCAACTCCTTATATAACCTTTAGAGTTCTTTTCTCCTATTGGGAAACTAGCCGTTTGAATTTGAACGTTGAGTTTTGAGTCTTAAGACTTCTTGAGAGGTCCATCTTCAGATCATAAGACCTTTGAGTCTCAACAGCTTCCAGGCTATATAGATACTGCATGGTTATAATTAGACAGCTTTAATAGATATCTGCAAACACCATACCATGCAAAGCCTTTTCTTTATCTTATAGTTAGACTTGTAAGAGATATAATAATAATAAAAAGTAAGAGACAAATCGTTTATAAAAGATATCTATTAGTTCTAGAGAGAAAGTCTATCCTTTGAAAAGTACAGGGTTATGTGAACATTCAAAGAGGAATGGACACCTACTTGGCGCACAGTATAGCTGAAAAAGAGCTTTTCCTTAAATTCTAGAAACTTAACATTCTGAAAGACACTTACAGATGTCTTTGTAAGACACGTAGCTGTCTTAAAAATATACTATGAATCTGAACTTCAGATATGGCTATAACAGGAATATTAAATACAGAGAGTAGAGAAGTACAACCTTCATTAGATAGATTATCGTTTAGATAACAGAGAGAATATCACAATGTAAATAATGTGTTAATCTTGTTCACTAAATGATTCCATAAAGGATTAAAAAGTTAATCAGAATAATAATATATTAATCACTTTGCAAATATAACAATAGTCATTACAGAAATCAAGTACAGTTGATAACAGAAGTCGATACCTTACTTCAACTTTCCAAGAGTCAGAGTAGGTCAGCAATCGATTAGAATAGCAATCGATATGAAACATAAAAGCAATCGATGTTTGTTTAAAGGCAATCAATATTTAAGGCAATCAGTGTAAAACTGGTCAGTAATTGATGTGGCAATCGATATTCAAGTCATAATAGCAATCGATGTTTAAATATAATAGTAATCGATGTGAATGAAGAGCAATTGATGTGCTTAAGCCAATCGATGTCTAAAGGCAATCGATATGATAAAGACAATTGATGTTTAGAGCTTAAAGACAATCGATATTCATAGCAACAATCGATGTTTAAGCTTATCAGTAATCGAAGTGCTAAAGGGCAATCGATGTGAGTGATTAGTAATCGATGTAAGTGAAGGCAATTGATGTATTAATTCGACTGGACAAGAAAACAACGTAGTCGGTCGAACTTAAACTTTGGATATGACGAAGTCTAACATCACATAGAATGGAAAACAATGTAGTCGGTCGAAGTGAACTTCATATAGAACTTTGGATATGACGAAGTGAACTTCACATATGAATGGAAAACAACGTTGTCGGTCGAAGCTAAAACACACAGTCGGTCGAAGTGAACTTCGTATAGAACTTAGGATATGACGAAGTTAGCTTCGTATATGACAAAGCTGGACTTTGACTGATCACGACCAAAAACATGCATGACGAAGTGTAGCTTCGTATATGATGAAGTGAACTTTGGATATGATGAAGTGTAGCTTCGGATATAACGAAGGTAGCTTCGTATATGACAAAGTAAGCTTCGACTGAACATGATCAAAACATGCATGACAAAGTTGAATTTCAAATGTCTAAGTTACAAATCAATGTAATCATGATGAAGCAATGGAAAATACAATATTCATGAGATACAAAATGATATTGAAATATATTAAGGACGATTATGATAAGCATGAGTGTTGTTATCACCAAAATAAAAGGATAATATATAACAATGATTCAACAATGAGTCACACTGATATTTAGTATATAGAATCTCAGGCATTGCCGTTACACCAAAACTCGGGTTGTTGTGTAAGGATACCATCCTTACTTATAACTCACCACAGGATACAGTTCCCTTGCTAGACAACTCAGCAACACCCGCAGGCAGGTCCACACCCAGACCTAGGCATGACTTGGCCAACCCGACCTCCGCCACACCCTCGTTCTCAAGTCTCCCTAGGGTGAGACGCTAGTGTGCGCACCTGCCTCGCAACATGCCACCTAACAATCTCTCCCCCCCCCCCCCCCAGCAGCACCCTTGGGAATCACACCCGCGACCTGCTATGATACCAGGTATATAGGATCTCAGACATTTCCGTTACGCCAAAACTCGAGTTGTTGTGTAAGGATACCATCCTTCCTTATAACCCACCATAGGGTACAGTCCCCCTGTTGGACAACTCAGCAACACTCGAGGCAGGTCCACACCCGAACCTAGGCATGACTTGGCCAACCCGGCCTCCACCACACCCTCATTCTCAGATCACCCCAGGGTGAGACACTGGTATGCGCACCTACCTCACAGCATGCCGCCCAATAGTTGTATCATTTCATATATTCGAATTGCTTCTATTTAGTCAAAGCTCTGACACTTCGACTGATCAGTTGTTTTCTATTAAGTCGAAGCTCTGACACTTCAATTGGTAAGCTTTTTAGTCCTTATCAATTGAAGCTTTGACAATGCGACACTTCATGGATGTGTGACATGTGTCATATTAGATTGGTCGAATATTTTTGACAGTATGCTTTTTCACAGCTGTGTGACACATGTCATATCTAAACTTATTGGATAAGCGTAAATGACAATATTCTATTTCTATCATGAATATCTTATTGAATAACTTTTGTGTGTAGGACACATAGACCTTAAGCTGTACGGAGAAGACCTAAATGTCTATGCCCACGCATCCCAAGGTATGAGGTGAACTATAAAGAGGCCTTTGTCTCATTTGATGAAGTAGGCAGCCACCACTAGAAGAAGAGGGAGAAATTAGAGAGAGCAGAGTAGAGCTCTCGGCGAGAAAAGTTCAAAGGCCACCAGATCTGAGCCAGCAACCAGAAGGAAGAGTTCTTCTTCGTGCTTCTTCCTAATTTAGAGATCAAGATTCAGAGGAAACCTATCAAGCTGCTTTAAGTATCATTGAAGTCTAGTTGTTCTCTAACTTGAGAATGTAGGCAAACCTTCTCCTATATGTGTGTGTGTTGATTAATATGCACAAGTGTCCTTTGCAGATCAATCTTTGTCTAAGTGTGTGTGGTTTGAGCTATATTGCTCTAAGTGTGTGAACTGAGCTATCGTACTCTGAGTGTGTGTCTTGTATATCTTTTTAGAGGTAGCGTGTGGTTCAATCCTCACTTGATGAGGGGTGGATGTAGGAATCACTTGTCGTGACCTTACCTTTGATCTTAACATCATTAAATGCAATTTGAATTTTAGAACTCTTACACATTTTCTTCTCTGCATATACAATGGTGATGTATGCTCAAATAGACATACTTTATTCATTTAATCCATGTAGAGCTTAACAAGATTCCAGAAATAATAAGCAAATCATATTGTGCTTTCAAGAATATTTGATCTAGTATGCACAAAGCTTCTTCTAAAAATAACTTAGAAGATATCTTCTGAACAACCCTGAGACAATATTCATTTTAGTTTATTAGGATCATAACAAATTTAGTCATCATCACATGCAGTAAATGCCACTCTAGTATGCATTTTTATTTTATTCCTTTGAAGATACATCAAGAAACTTATCAAATATAAAGAAGCTTTAAATAATTGTTTTAAACTTCAAATAAGATTTTAATGCTGATAGTTTGCTCTCTAAAGAAAATCATAAGATTAAGTGTTAAAGAATTGATTGATAAAGCTTTTAGTGTAAGTCACATTTTCTTATAAGAAGACTTGATTATAAGGAGGTGACTGTTTTTTTCTCTCTGAGTAAGACTCGTTTCAGAGTCTTAAAGAGACTCATTTTCTATTCAAAGGTTCGATAGAGTCTTTGTTGTTATCTTCACAGTCATTTCATTGGACTTGTTTTTGTCTAAACTCACTTTACTTTATGTGTGAGAGATTCATTTGATGAGTCTTGACCTCTTTTGTAGAGTTTTTTACTTTGAGAGAGAAAGACTTGTTTTTGTTCTCTTATTCCAAGACTTGATTCTTATAATATGTCTGAGACTTGATTTTCACTTAAGTTTAAGACTCAAATTTCTCTTAAGTCTGAGACTCAATTAAGTAAGAGTTTGACTTGATTTTTTTTAGAGTTTTAGACTTGATTTCTTATGAGTTTAAGACTGGGTTTTCACTTGAGTCAAAATCAATTCCATTTTAGTTTAAGAGTCGATTTCACTTAGAGTTTGAGACTCGATTTTATCAAGACTTGTTTTGTTGAGTCTAAGACTCTTTTTTTTCGATTTTAATGTCAATCTTGAGACTTGATATTAATGAGTCTGAGACTTGATTGGGGTCTCTATCTTAAGACTCAATTTTACTGTTGAGATGAGACTCATTTTCTGAGTGAGTCACAAACTTATTAGACTTGTACTTGGGTTGCATTTTATATTCAATATAAGAGACTTGTTTCTAAGACTTGTTTTTCTCTTTTCCATGGATGATTTTTTCTATCTCTTGAGACTGTTTTTCATTTTGTTTGGAGACTTTTTTTGGCTCTTTTAGCCTAAGACTTAGTTCTTTATCTATCTAGTACTTGATTTTACTTCCCAAAATTAAGTCTTTTCATTTGTCAAAGTATGTGTTTTTGATTTCTCATTTAATTTGTCATTGACATCATAATATGAATTAATTGTACTATATTCGTCAATCTCTTCTTTTTGGTGATGACAAAAGAAGATCAGGAGTATGTGTTCATATTTAAAGAAACATTATGCGAAACTAATCATGGAAGGAACTGAAGGAGAAAATGATGTAATTGTACATGTCCCAAAATTCAAACATGACAAATATGAATTTATTGGTCACGTTCTGGTTGCGACGGTGTTTCCTTACCTTCACTATTCTCTCAATTTCTGTGTTGGGTAAGGGTGCTTCATGCTTAAGGGGTCGGGTGGTGCCTTCCCCGCTTAGTTCTTGGCTAATGTTTTCTATGCTTGCCCTATTTGTGTGTATTTGGGCGTGAACCTTGGTGCGGGGTTGCATGGGGTTCGGCCTTTGGATGATGAACACAATGGACAATACGTCACGTTCATCATTTGAAGGTGATGCCTGGTGGTCGTGTTCAGGTAGTGACAGGGTTTGCCACCTTCTTCCTCTAGAGGTGACACACTTGTGGTTGTGACCTGGTAGCAACGGGTCAATACGCAATTTTCTATCTGTCTGTGCTATATACCTTCTTTCTGTGCTATCGAGTTTCCAGTTGTGATGTGCATGCTTATGTTGGCCGATGACCCTTCTGAGAGTTCTGGAAGGTGCACTCGAGTGTGCCTTGTGCCTGCTATGCTTGTCATGGTTTACTAGGCAATTGTGCTATTGCTTGCTATTAGTGCTTGCTCTGCTGTTCTATTCGTCTGGTGCTTGGCACTTGAGGACTGTTGTGTACGTTGTTACCATTTCTTGGGATGTCCTCGTGAGCCTATGGAGGGAGTGCTTCAGGTTACGAGTGTGTTTGAGATGGTGTCTCTGAGCTGAGAGGAAATCGGTGTTTGGACAACAACATTGAGTTGTTTGCAAAGCTCTCTTGTCTAGGGGGGACGTCAATGTGGCTTGGAGTTGTTCTTCTCGACGTGACCCAATTAGTTCAATTTCTCACTACCTCTCATACATGGTTTTGGAGTTATGTAGTGGTTGCCAGGTGTGGGGGCAGCACCTTGGCTAGGATTCCATAGTTGCTGTGGTGACTCACTGGCCTCACTCTTCTGGGGAGGTTGAGGTAGGAGTTGGTGGTTGTGTGGTGAGTATCCTGTGGTGCTCCTGATGCCTATGGTAGTGGCATGGTTATTGTTATTATGACAGCATTTTCCTTGTGCATGCTCCATGTGTTGGTCCGTGCCCTCGCTTGCATGACGGTTGTAGTCGAGCTGTGTCTCATCCTCGAGGGCATTGTTGGTTTGGCACTTGGTTATGGTTCTCTATACCTTTCGTGTGCCGTGGTTTGGGGATATGTCTTTCGGTCCGTAAGTTGAGGTGGGCCTCTTGCCTTACTGGCATTTCGAGGCCAAGAGTGATGGTCTACCATCTTTGTTTGTTGCACCAAGGGATGGTGTGAAGTGGTTTCCAACTCAGTCGAGCTTGGTGGTTTTCATCGGGTGTTCTCTTGGTGTGACTTGTGTGGAACCCAACTTTAAGGCAATGAGGATCTCATGTGGGCATACGGCCTCCCCCGAATGTAAGTGAAAAGGGAGTTTGCCCAGTGGGCGTGCGGATGGAGGTACGATAGGCCCACGGAGCCTCAATCAATTTTTCAGGCCAATCAGCGAACTTATGAGACTCACAAGTTTTCTTTAAAATTTTTAAAAGTGTTTTATTTGTGGCTTCAGCTTGGCCGTTGCCTTGCAGATAATACGGAGACGGATGATGGAAGGAAATATTAAATTTCTTACATAGGTCCTGAAGCTCTTGTGAGATGATTGGGGTCCATTGTCGGTGACGAAGCCACTTGGCACTATGAACCGCGAGATGATGTTCTTCATGATGAATCTACACACGGTCGAGCCTTTGATTTCGGCAAATGCCTCTGCTTCGGCCCACTTGGTGAAGTACTCAGTAGCAGTGAGAATGAAAGATTTCTATTTTACTTGAGCATTAGGATACCAAGGGGTCCAATGATATCAAAGGCCCACATGGAGAATGGCCAAGGGGAAGATAGCGGATGCAAAGAAGAGGATGGAGCATGGATCTTATCGGCATGGAGATGGCACTGACACACCTACGTACGTAGATGGCACAGTCTTCTTCTAAGGTCGGCCAGTAGTGCCTAAAGATCTTCTAGCCATCATTTGGCTATTCACATGCCTCCACATTCACTAGAGGTGGCTCCTTCCACCACCTTCCAGGCTTCTTCATCTTGTAAACATCTGAGGAGCATTTTGTTTAGAGCGCGTCTATACAACACTTCTCCAACAATGGTATAACTTACGCAGCTCTACGGATGGCTCTCCTATCCTTAGCTTGGCTTCTTCTGGGAAAGTACGTCTTGCAGTACTGCTCAATTCATGGTACCATGGCTTTTCTTCCTCCATCATTTCTCCTAGCTCTAACAACAACACTCCTTCGCTTCTATTCTCTCTGCCTTCAAGACTAAAGAGCTCCTAAGGTTATTGAACCAAGGTCTTGAGTAGAGGGGGCTTCTAATCTTTGAATAGTGATTGTTCAGCACTACGGCTGAGAGGAAAGAGAGAGATGAGGCCAGGGATGCCACGGCTTCGACAGGATATTCTGAGAGCGAGGGGTGTGAAGTAGATGAGTTTGCGGAATTGCTTGGCTAGGAGCGTGACCAGATCTTGATAAGGCTTGAGCTTGGGGTCACAAGTGTGATAGGTAGAAAAGGAACTGCCGGAGAACAAGTTGAGAGTCTCCTATGATCTTGAGATGGCGCGCGCCTAAGAGATAGGCAAGCTTTAGACCAGCTAGGAGAGCTTAATACTAAGAGACATTATTGTGCCAGGGAACTGGAGTTGATATGCAAGTGGATGGTAATCCCTTCTGGGGTGAGCAAGACAGCACCAATGCCCCGTCCCTAGAATTGAGAGCCCCATCAAAGGGGAGCGACAGAAGGGATCGCGAGTGATGAGTGATAGGTTTTCATTGGGGAAATCCTTTGAACCGTGTCACTGTGAGGAAGAGGGAGGTGAGCAAGGTGCTTAGCAATGGCATACCCTTTTGTATAGCCTTCTGGACTACAAAGGTGATATCGAATGAGACAAGAAGCTCTGCCAATGCGCCAATCTGTCGGCGAGGACTGGCTTCTCCAGGAGATAACTAATAGGATCCATTCTAGAAATCAAACTCACCCTATGGGCTAGGAAGTAGTGCTTCAATTTCTGCAACCCACACTAGCGCTACACATGTTTCTCCATTGTGGTGAGATTGATCGGAAGGATTGAAGAGCCTAGGTAGGTAATAGACTGCCTTTCTTTTCCCGAATCATCATGTTGCGTAAAGATAGCCTAAAGGAGTCCTCAATAGTCGACAGATATAGGATTAAGGGTTTCCCAGGGACAGGCGCTTGCAGCACGGGCGGATTCATGAGATAACTCTTAAGCTCATAAAAGGCCTCCTGGCACTTAGTGTTCCCTTCGAATTTGGCTCCTTCTTTTAAACATTCATAGACAAGGACGACATCTTTGGGAGTGATGAGATATGAATTCCTTATGAAACTGAAGTTGACGATCAAACCTCGAAGCTCAAATATGTTCTTAGGAGGAGGCAATCTCATTTATTACCTGGCCTGTGGGGGTCTTTGAATCCCTCGTTTTCTGACTATAAAACCTAGCAATTTTTCTGAAGAAACCCCAAACACACACTTCTTTGGATTCATCTTCAATTGATATTCTTGTGCGCGGCGGAACACTTTGGCAAGCACGGAGGAGTGTTCTATTCGAGTCCGAGACTTCACCACAAGAGCATCCACATAAACCTCACATCGATATGAATCATATCGTGGAAGATAGCTAGCATTGCCCTTTGATAAGTGGCGCCAGCATTCTTCAATCCAAACGGCATGACCATATAGCAAATAAGTTCCCCAGGGCATGGTGAATGAGGTTGTCTCTTGTCCTCGGGGCTAGATGAATTTGATTATATCTTGAGTAACATCCATGAACAATAGAGTTTCATACCCAACGGTGTTGTCAATCAACACATCCAAATGAGGTAAAGGGAAATCATCCTTTGGACATGCCTTATTTTTCAAGTCCCAGAAGTCTATGCAAATCGCACTCTTCATCATTTTTTTTTCACTGGACTAGTTCGCCACCAGAATGGATAGAGGACTACACGATGAACTTAGCTTTGTGTAGTTTGTCAATCTCCTCTTTCATCTTCAAAGCAATATGGGGGATGAAATACATTAACTTCTGTTTAACGGCAACTGCCCCTGGCTTCAAGATTAACCTATGTTCCACCAATTCGGGGTGAATGCTAGGCATGTCGTCATACGACCAGGCAAAAGAATCCTTGAACTCCCTTAGCATTTCTACGAGTGCCTCTTCTTCCTCAAAAGGGAGACGGAAGCAATGGTTAGGAGCCTGGGATCTTCATCAGTTCCAAGTTTACCTCTTTGGTGGGTTCGTCCACTGTCGATGTGGGTTCATCGAATCTCTCACCACTTGCATACATCTCGACAACATCCTCTATCTCACCATCATCTTCATCCGTTAGGTCTTCCTCAGTTAAGATTTCATAAACTCCAAATCCATCGTCTAGCCCTTCCTCTTCGTGCTGAGCTCTATGTTCAGAACTATTGCTTCCTGGAAGAACTTCAACAGCTAGAAGAGTGCCAAACCTTTGCACCAGATCCAATAGATACCTACAGGGTATGCCACTACCCTTTCTTTTCCTAGACGAGGACGGGGGACTTGCTAAATCCTACCCTGAATCTAAACTAGGGTTGATATTTACAAGAGGCTCTGGAGAAGTGTCCAGAGGTTTATTGAAAGGGAATACAACAGGTGCGGCTAGCCGCAAGGATCCCCGATGGGTGTGGAGGCAGAGGCAGGCCACCCGAGCTCAGGGTGCCTGGAGTAGAGTTGGGGTGCAGGGGAATAGAAGGCCCCTCACCCAGATCGCCCAAAATGACCATGGTGGTCGGTGAGCGAGGATCGCAGTTTGAGCAAAAGGAGGAGAAAGGCGGGGATCGCCGCCAAGGAAGCAAAGGAGTGCGCGGGTGACGGGGATCGCCGTCGAAAGCAAGGGAGCACCGGGACAGGGATCGCCGTCTGAGTGCTGAGAACGGGGGTGACGGGGATCGCCGTCAAGCGAGGATTGCAGCGGAAAGCCAGAAGCGGTGAATGATGGGGATCACCATCAAGAGCTGGGATTGTGGAGCTGGGAATGGGAAGGTTGATGCTTGGAAAGGGGGGAGAACGGGGATCTCCGTCCGATGAAGGAGGAGGGAAAAAAAAGACGGGGATCACCGTCTGAAGAAAAGGGGAGAAAGACGGGGATCACCGTCGATTGCTGGGGAGAAAAGGGGGGAAAAAGCATTTTTTTGACTTTTTTTGTTTTTTTTTTGACACATTAACTAAGGAAAGAAATAAAACTATCTACATGCGGAGCGTCGGGAGAAGGACAAACTGATCCATTAAAGAAATAGTGAAAAGGGACAAAGAAACGGTAAACGCTTTGAGAGCGTCAAGGGAGAATTGGAGGATAAGAGGAGGAGAAGAAGGAATGAAGGCGAAAATATAAACAAGGATGGAAGAAACAAATGACTAGAAGGCCGGGAATACCCTGGCCAAAACTCCTTATTGGATTGATGAGGTTTATGACAAAAATCCTCACCAGGTCCAAGAAACTGTCGCTGGGGTGGTGGCTGCTGATATTGCTGAAGAATGTGTGGTGCTATCTTTCTGAACAAATGACTGACTGCCAAGACAAGGTCGTCAAGGTCTGTTCTTCTACCTCTGCTGTCGGGGACTGCACGTGTTGTCCTCTTGAACAAAAACTGACAGCTGAGACTAAGTCTCCAGATCTGGTTCGTCTGCCCTGTTTCTTCAGGCTTCCTCTTTTTGCTGGGCCACTAGGCCTCCAGAGCTTGATATGGGGACAATAGTGCTTCTATCATGACAAATATTGTAGCATGGCTGCACGGGCTCTGACAAATGGTCATATAGAGTCCAGGTGTGAGAGGCTCTTGGTCTGAGTTCGATGTAGATGAATGTGCTGCTGCCCATAGCTTAAATCCCTCTTGGTATCCAAGCCCCCGTTTTGTGAATTTCTTGGGATCATGATAATCTGAGTCCTCCCCTGAAAGTGAGCGCCAAGACTCATTCCCCAGGTTACCCAACTTCTAACCATAATGTTCCAGCCATTGGTGTTCGTCAATGTGCCTTCTAACAGCAGCCACTGATGGGGATAAAATTTGGCGGTTGCTGGAAAATGTGGAAGCCAAGGATAATCACATCGAGCACTGAGATGATGGGCCTATTCGATGGCCAGACGACGACATGATTTTCTCGAGGCCTCCACCATGTGAGTAGTTGCTGCACTCTTGACTTTAACTATTCACCTTGGAAAGGGAATTTCAAAACTGATGAGCTGTAGAAGTCACTGGCCCCTAATGCGTAACCAAGGGCAGCCCAGAATGGCCTTGTAAGTGGGATCAATGTCAGCACATAAAAATCTATGGTCATGACAAAGTGGACCCAATTCTGCTTGTAAAGAGATGATGCCATGGCAGGGCCACCGGGAATTGTCATAGGCCGCTATAGTTGTAGGAGTGGACTGCAAGCGGCGTTTGGAAATGTTGCAAGACCGCAAAGTGCTCAGCGGGGCACACATTTATGAAGCTCTAGTATCTACCAATGCGGCATCAACAACCACTTTCTTTATGGTCAGGGTGACATATAAAGGCATTCTCCTGGCCTCTAGGGAAGCTAGCACCCACCGTCTGTAAAAGTGATAGTTGGCCCTTATTCACGATGGAGAGAACGGATGGCAGATTATCTGGGTTCCTATCTTCGTTCACCATGACCCTTTGCAAAAAAAGCTCAGGGCTTCTTGGTGGGTTGGTGACCTTTGATCATTTCGAGGATTGATATTTTTGCTGGAGTCTGATCAAAATGCTACAAAAATATCGTATTGGGTCCCTGGGATGGATCAGTGACGACCCTCATTATACCGGTACGGTTATACCAACCCATGTCGGTATAGTGAACGTTATCACAGTGGGGATTTACCCAAACGCTATCACATGATTGAGATACACACAAATATAGATACAAAGTAGCGAAAGTGAAAGAACAAGGTCTTTCATTTCATTTCATCATTCACATTTAACATACATGATCCCATGACAATTTAAAAGAAATAAAGTCCACATAATGAAGTACTAAATTCAAATACATAGTTGTCCACAAATTACATAGTGTTTCTATTACAATGCCTCAATTTACATACGACGGAAGTCAAAATGTCACAACTACAACTTTGCCAAGCTACTACCCGCGCTCGGAGTCGCTCTCTATGGTCTCCTCCAAAGGTGTATCACCTACCAAACCTGTACGCCGAGCAGGAATGAGTCCAAAAGACTCAGCAAATAACACCATACACGTCATACATGCGTATATCACAATAAGACCTATAATAACTTTCAATAGCCAAACATCAAGCATGGTAGGAAACAACCTATCATATTTCTATAAAATTTTAAAAACATGTACATGGTTTATGTCATTCCAAATAAAGTCCCTACCACATACTTTCTACTTGTCTATTCACATGAGAGCTACATTCACATTTTCAACTTCAACTTGATAACGATTTAAACATGGGACTATTACACATAAGTAAGAAACATCCTTAACATGGATTCTACAAAGTGTGCACATGTGGAAATGACATTTTACACGCATTAGGTTGCTGTTTTGACATAAATTTAACACTTAACATCATGGATCACAATTTCATGATTTATCATATTAGTTCCACATGTTTACACAATTACACATTCACATTGCTCACTTTTTACACATTGCACATTTTCACATATTCACACTAATAATTTACACATGTTTCACATTCAATTTCACAATTAGTGTCGTGACACAGTCCAAACCACCATTAGAAGGACACATCACTTAACACATGCACATAGACGCACCTAGGCAATACAGTGACGACTCTTGGACTGCGCAGACCGGGAGAACAAGTCCACCCTAACCAGTGGTACTTGTCCACCTCCAAGATTCATCCTAATGCCCTTAGGATCTTAACACATTGAACCTTTCCATGGGGACTTTTCCATGGTACGGTTCCACGGCCCTCTATGGAAGCAGTGTCACACATGGCACACACTACTACACATTACACATTCCAATTTTTAACACACATGTTACACATGAATTCACATGGTTTACATTCTCTCATTTATACACATGGCTCTACTTTCCTAACATGATACTACTGTTGACAGGCTTAAACATTCAATACTTTACACTAATCAGGCTGAACAATGCATATTCACAACATTCATGAAACATGCATTAATCACTCGTTTTCACATGGAAATCTCATAATGCCTTTTTCTGTTATCCAATCACATGAACATTTAACCACACATTGGTTGCAAGTTTATGACCACACATACAAATTTTCACATTTTTTGAGTCATATTTAATTTACAGAAATTAAAACATTCAATCTCATGTCATTCATAATTCAATTTATCATAGAACATAACATGAATATCAGATTTGGACACTTTCATAGATCTAAATCTATCATACACATTGTTACAGGAATTTTCCCGAATTTATTGCACAACATACAATTTACTGTGGATTTTTGGAAATCCTACACATGTTTCTATTTCCATGCAGAGAAATTACCGTAAATCACACAAATATGAACAAATTCTCAAATTTGCAGGGTATGGACTGACACATATACACATGGTATAGAAAATTCTAGGGCATTTAATTCCTCAGAAATATATGTAGATAGTAGGTGAACATGCATAATCCATTTTCCCAACATGTGTTTCAATAAATCTAACAATTTTAACCATCCACAGAAAAGTACAGAAAATTCCACACACATCACATTATCTATTTTACATAACATATAAATTACACTATATCCTCATGCGTCAAAGTCCAAAAAAAAATTATGTAAGGAGAACTTTACTGTTCTGCATTGAAGAACTTAACGGCAGTGTCTAGCTGTTCAAGGAGATTGACGGCAAGACGCTGGCCGCTGATGGAGATCTTGACGGCAAGAGGGTTTGACGTCAAGTTCCTGTCTGTGCAAAAACACAACCGAGCTCCAGATAACAAGGAATGTGAGGATCCAGGACACGATAAAAATCCATAAAAATGCCTAGGACCTACTGGATATACACATGCACCACGGGGATGGGTTACTTGCCTCTCAATAAATCTCCAAAGGGATCAAAGATGTTGTTGAAGCTCTCCTTGGGCAGTCCCAGAAGCCTCCAACTCTTCTCCACCGGGTTCTTGGTCGATGTAGACGCCACACCAACGTCGGGGAAGCCTTCCGCTATGTCCCAGCTATCCTCCAGTCGGTGTAGATTGCCGGGAGAAGCCTTCAGTCACCGGATCAAAGCCTCCAAAGTTCAGGTTTCCTTCAGTCCATAGCTAGGGTTTCTCTCCTCTTTTCAAAGAGTCAAGAGAGCTCTTCTGGTGCAGAAGGGGTTTGGTTTATAGGAAAGGGGTTTGGGATATCACGCAGGGGTGATGTGAAGGCCTGATAGCTATTGGGGACATCTCTCCAATGGCTGGGCTTGCTTGCCCCCAGAATTCCGAGATCTGCAGCGCATGCAGGTCAGAGATATTAACGTCCACATCCATGTCCATTGACTTAAGTGTTAGCGTCAAACGATGTTGACGTTGACTATCATGGACGTCCACCATGTTGACGCCAAATGGGCCCTTCGGCTAGAACTTAAAACATGCAGAAAATCCATGCATATTCTATATACTTACATGCATATGTATACTATCATGTACACACTACCACCATACAATTCAAGCAATTATTAAATCTAATATATACATGTACACATAAGTAAACTAGTTAATACGTATGTAGATATGTACATCTATGCATACACAAGCATGAATTTTTACACGCAATAAAGTAATACAACAAAATTCGAGGCCTTACACCCTCTCCCCCTTAAAGAAACTTCGTCCTCAAAGTTGAACGACACTACTCAAACAAAAGGGGATACTTCTTCCTCATCGCATCCTCAAGCTCCCAAGTAGCCTCCTCTCGCAAGAAGTTCCGCCATAGAACTTTCACCGACGCAATACTCTTGTTCCAGAGATGCTGAACCTTCCGGTCAAGAATAGCTACTGGTTGCTCCACATACGACAGATCTGGATGAATCTCCACTGGCTTATGACTAATCACATGAGATGGATCTCGGACATACTTCCTGAGCATAGAAACGTGGAAAACGGGATGACACTAGCTAAATCTGGGGTAAAGCTAGCTCATATGCCACGCTGCCCAATCGTCTGAGAATCTCATACGGGCCAATGAATCTAGGGCTCAGCTTACTATCCTGCCAAACCTGACGACACCACGAGTAGGTGATATCTTTAAGAAGACATGCTCACCCACCTCGAACTCAAGATCCTTCCTCCTGTTGTCGGCATAGCTCTTCTGCCTATCCTGTGCACAACAAGCCTCTTCTGATAAGCTGGACCTTATCCGAAGTCTCCTGAACTAACTCTGGACCGATCAGCTGCCTATCACCGGTCTCCTCCCAACATAAAGGAGATCTGCAAGGCCTTCCATACAACGCCTCAAATGGAGCCATACCAATACTCACATGAAAGCTGTTGTTGTATGTGAACTCCACTAGAGGATATGACGCTCCCAATCATTCTTCAATCCAGAACGCACGCTCTCACATATCCTCGAGCGTCTGGATAGTCCTCTCGGACTATCCATCTGTCTGGGGATGCAACGCCGAACTGAGCTTCAGCTCCGAACCTAACGCATCCTGAAGACCCTTCCACAATCTCGAAGTAAATCTCGGATCTCAATCCGAAATGATCGACTTCGGCACACCATGCAGCCTAACAATACTGCAACATACAATCTAGCTAACTCTCAACCGACTGCTTCTTCCTCATGGCAAGAAATGCGCAGTCTTCGAGAATCTATCTAAGACTACCAAATGAGTCATTGCCCCGTCTAGATCAAGGCAAACCCGAAACAAAGTCCATAGTGACAGCTTCCCCCTTCCATACTGGGATCTCCATCCTTTGCATAAGGCCGGATGGTCGCTGTCTCTCGGCCTTCACATACTGGCATACTAAACATCGGGATACATAATCTGCCACATCCCTCTCCATGCCAGACCACCAAAAGGACCTCTTTAAATCCTGGTACATTTTAGTGTTACCCGATGAATAGAGAATCTCGACTGTGAGCTTCTGCTAACACATGCGCACGGACATCTACCAAGTCAGGGACACACAATCGTGATGGAATCTAATCACGCCATCCTCATCACGAGCAATGCCTGCCTTGCCCACACTCTAGGAGTCTAGGGTCGGCTTTCTGCTGCTCGATCACTTCATCCAAAACCGAGGACCTAAGAGATAACTGAGCTACAAAAGCCTGGCATAGCGATGGCTCTAACTCAGTCAACGCGCAAGCCGCATCCTCCAACATCTTCCAGTCCTACTGGAGAGATGGTCTCTTCCTACTCAGGGCATCCCTACGACGTTCGCCTTTCCAGGATGATACTGTAGGTCGAAGTCATAGTCCTTCAAGAGCTCAATCCATCTCCTCTACCTTAGGTTTAATTCCTTTTGGGAGAAAATATACTTCAAGCTCTTGTGGTCGGTAAACACCTCAAATCTGACACCATAAAGATAGTGCCTCCAGATCTTTAGTGCATGAACCACTGCTGCAAGCTCCAAATCATGAGTCGGATAGTTCTTCTCATGCTCCTTCAACTGACGAGAAGCATATGCCACTACCCTTCCTTGCTGCATTAGCACACAACCTAAGCCAATCCGAGACGCATCCGTGTAGATAGCAAAACCCTCTACATCGCTCGCAAGACTAACATCGGAGCTGACGTGAGCTTAGTCTTCAACAATTGAAAACTACTCTCACACTTCTCGGACCAGACAAACTTCACTCCTTTCTGGTGAACTGAGTCAATGGGGCGGCGATTGATGAAATCCCACAATGAATCGCCGATAGTAACCACCAACCAAACCAGAAAACTATAATCTCCGAAGGGGTCTTGGGGTCTCCCAATCCATAACTGCTTGGACCTTTGCTGGATCAACTGCAACACCAGCACCGGAGATAACATGCCGAGGAAATGAACCTCGCGCAACCAGAAATCGCACTTGCTGAACTTAGCATACAGCTTGTGCTCACGGAGAACCTCTAATACTACCCTCAAATGCGGACGGTGTGTGGCCTCGTCCGGAGAGTAGACCAGCACATCATCAATAAACACTACAACAAAGCTATCTATATATGGCCTAACACCCTGTTCATGAGATCATGAACGCTGCAGGCGTTTGGTCAATCCGAAAGGAAGAACCAAAAACTCATAATGTCCATAACTTCTAAATGTCATCTTGGACACATCCTCACTCCTATCTTCAACTGATGATAACCAGATCGCAATCAATCTTAGAGAAGACTGATGCATCTTGCAATGGTCAAACAAATCATCAATACGAGGTAAGGCATACCTGTTCTTCACTGTCACTTGGTTTAGCTTCCTGTAATTAGGGATGTCAATGGGTGGTTTGGGTTGGCCTAATTCAAACCCAGTTCAACCCAACACTAAAATAACCCAACCCAAGCCCACCCAAATTTAATGGATCAAAATAAAACAAAACCCATGCTAGCCCATTGGGACCCGTTTCAGCCATCAAACTAATATGTAAATAGATTCACTATTTTAATTTAAGCATGTTTTAATTTAGAGAGAACTATTTGTGTGTGGAAATCGGTTTTTTATTTAAGCATGTTTTTTATGCATGTAGGTATTGGTTATTGATAGGTACGGTGGTTATGATGTCTCTTAGCCCATGGCTAACCCGAGTCCAACCCATCAAGTGATGGGTTTGACAATGGGCTTCAAAAGAGATCCATGGGCTAACCCGAGTCCAACCCAAATTGAGTCTGGAGTGGACTACCCATGGGCTTCAAACTAACCCAGCCCATGACACCCCTACCTGTAATTGATGCATAACCTAAGTGATCCATCCTTCTTCTTTACAAATAAGACAGGTGCGCCCAAGGGGAAACACTAGGGCGAAATAAATCCCTTATCTAGCAACTCTTGCAATTGCCTCCTTAACTCGGCTACTCCGTAGGGCCAACCGATATGGAGCCTTTGAGATAGGAGAGGTGCCCGAAAGCAAATCTATGGTGAACTCTATCTCTCTATCCGTGGCAAACCAGACAATCATCGGGAAAGACGTCTGGAAAATCCTGCACTACCTCAATCTCTGCAAGAGTAGGTGACTCATCAACCTCAGGTACTAACACCACGCTGGCAAGAAAAGCGTCACAACCCTTGTTTACCATGTGCATCGCCTTCATGGCAGAGATGACTAAGTTTCCTGCCAAGTTCCTTGGCAAGGGATGAGAGAACTCATCCTCACCAGGAATGCAGAAAACAATCCTCTTTCCACGACAATCTACCAACACATAGTGCTCCTCTAGCCAATCCATACCAAGAATAGCATCATAGTCCTCATCTTAGCAAGAAGAAGAAGAAACACCCTCTAGGATCTACTCTCAATGCACACAGGTAATGACGGAAGTTACTTTCTAGTCGATACCGTACCCGACGGGTGTGCACAGACAAAGGAACTTCTAGATCCTCAGACTCTATGCCTGGCTCTAGAGCTAAATGCCTAGCGAAACGCTCAGAAAATGAACGAGTGAGTGGCAAACCGTATCAAACAAAACCCGAGTGTGCACACCTAGAAGTAAAACCGTACCTTCGGTGACATGCTCCGCCTGCTCGCGTCCTCGCGTGCTAGAGCAAACACTCGAGCTGGGGCTCGAGGCCTCCTGGTCTTTTTGTAGCTGGCGCTGCTGCTGCTATCGCGCTGGGGGGCTGCGCTCCACGCTGGAATCCCTGTTGAAGTCTCGGACAAATTGATCTTGTGGTCGCTGCTTCGCACTTCAAGCACTTTCCCGCAATCATCCAACACTCGGAACCACCATGTGTCTTCCCGCAATGGGGGACACTCCTTCTTCACACCAGAGGAACGTACAGAGGGTACCTGAGTACGCTGGCTACCACTGATCGCTGCTGTGTCTGGTACACGCTTTCTTCTTGTCCTGCTCTGGAACGTAGCTGCAGGCCTCTTCTGCGAAGCCTTCTTCTCTTCCAGATATGCTCCATCTCACCCTCCTGTCTACAAGCAGCACTGAGGGCCTCATCCAAGGTACGATGGTCAAACGCCACTAGCCTCGTCCTCAGTGATGGCTTCAGGCCCATCACGAAATTCTTTGCTTTCTTGCGCTCATCTGTCATGATATGAGGTGCATATTTAGATAATTCTGCAAACCTGGCCTCATACTCGAGCACAGTCATGGAGCTTGAGTCAAGGAGAGGAACTCCTGCTCCATCCTGTCCTAGATATGCTCGGGGACGAAGTTGGCCCAAAAGAGCCTCACGAAACTCATCCCAAGCAACCTCAATACTGTCGTCCTCAAACCGAGTACGCAGTAATGAAGCCCACCACACATCAGCTCTCTCCTGTAACATAACCTTCATAAGCACCAAACTAAACAACTTCAACTTAACAGGGGATATAAACAAATAAACTAGCACACCGGTAGCATATAGGTGGCTAAAGTAACCTTATCATCGTCCGCACACCTAATAGCCCGGAAGATTTTCTCGATCTCCCTCATCCAGCTTTCTGCTAGTAATGGAACGCTCTCCCCCTTGAAAGAGGGTGGCAGCATCTCTTGAATCTTTCCATGATGGAAGGTCCACCATGGTCCTGAGTTGGAACTGAGCCTACTACATCCAACAACAAATATACACATTCAACATAACATCATACAATTAAATAAAATAGACTACACTTTGATTGATTATGCTAACCTGAGCCTCCAACTGAGCCTGGAGTGCAGCCGGGTGTGGGCCTGCGTCTGCATGGCCTGCACCAAACCTTGCATGAACACTCCAATCCACAGGCGGCGGTGGGGGAAGTACAGGACCCTGTGGTGCCGGGGCCTACTGCTACGCCCGTCCTCACGTCTCGTCGTCCCACGGGCCAGCACTCCGCCACGCCTACCTCTCGAAGCCATGGCTGCAATAAATTTCAGCCACCATTAGAGCTACGTTAATTTATTTCCTAACCATTTTCTTATCTATTTTCATTCATATTAATCGATTCTACACATGTGGACAATCTATGAAGATTTAGCATGTAATGAAGATGATGATTCTGCATATTTATGTATAATCTCAATCGTTGCTCTGATACCAATCCCTGTGACGACTCATTATACCGGTACGGTTATACCAACCCACGTCGGTATAGTGAACGTTATCACAGTGGGGCATTTACCCAAACGCTATCACATGATTGAGATACACACAAATATAGATACAAAGTAGCGGAAGTAAAAGAACAAGGTCTTTCATTTCATTTCATCATCCACATTAACATACATGATCCATGACAATTTAAAAGAAATAAAGTCCACATAATGAAGTACTAAATCAAATACATAGTTGTCCACAAATTACATAGTGTTTCTATTACAATGCCTCAATTTACATACGACGGAAGTCAAAATGTCACAACTGCAACTTCGCCAAGCTACTCCCCACGCTCAGAGTCGCTCTTACGGTCTCCTCCAAAGGTGTATCACCTACTAAACCTATACGCCGAAGCAGGAATGAGTCCAAAAGACTCAGCAAATAACACCTACACGTCAAAATGCTATATCACAATAAGACCTATAATCACTTTCAATAGCCAAACATCAAGCATGGTAGGAAACAACCTATCATGATATTTCTATAAAATTTAAACACATGTACATGGTTTATGTCATTCCAAATTAAAGTCCCTACCACATGCTTTCTACTTGTCTGTTCACATGAGAGCTACATTCACATTTTCAACTTCAACATGATAATGATTAACATGGGACTATTTACACATAAGTAAGAAATATCCTTAACATAGATTCTACAAAGTTTGCACATGTGGAAATGGCATTTTACAAGCATTTAGGTTGCTGTTTTGACATAATTTAACACTTACACATCATGGATCACAATTTTATGATTTATATATTAGTTCCACATGTTACACAATTACACTTCACATTGCTCACTTTTTACACATTACACATTTTCACATATTCACACTACACATTTACACGTTCACATCACATTTCACAATTAGTGCCAGGACACATAGTCCCAACCACCATTAGAAGGACACATCACATAACACATGCACATAGATGCCACCTAGGCAATATAGTGAAGACTCTTGGACTGCGTAGACGGGGAGAACAAGTCTCCACCCTAAACAGTGGTACTTGTCCACCTCCAGGATTTCATCCTAATGCCCAGGATCTTAACACATTGAACCTTTCCATGGGACTTTTCCATGGTACGGTTCCACGGCCCTCTATGGAAGCAGTGTCACACATGGCACACACTACTACACATTACACATTCCAATTTTTTACACACATGTACACATGAATTACACATGGTTACATTCTCTCATTTATACACAGGCTCTACTTTTCCCTAACATGATACTACTGTTGACAGGCTTTAAACATTCAATACTTTACACTAATCAGGCTGAACAATGCATAATCAAACCACATCATGATAACATGCATTAATCACTCGTTTTCACATGGAAATTCATAATGCCTTTTTCTGTTATCCAAATACACATGAACATTTAACCACACATGGTTGCAAGTTTATGACCACACATACAAATTTTCACATTTTTGAGTCATATTACATTTACAGAAATTAAAACATTCAATCTATCATGCCATCATAATTCAATTTATCATGGAACATAACATGAATCTCATATTTGACATTTCACATATGAATCTATCATACACAGTTACAGGAATTTTCCCCGAATTTATTACACAACATACAATTTACTGTGGATTTTTGGAAATCCTACACATGCTTTCTATTCACCTTGCAGAAATTAACGTAAATCACACGAACATGAACAAATTCTCAAATTTGCAGGGTATGGACTGACACATATACACATGGTATAGAAAAAATCTAGGGCATTTAATTCCTCAGGAATTATGTAGATAGTAGGTGAACATGCATAATCCATTTTCCCAAACATGTGTTTCAATAAATCTAACAATTGTTGGCCATCCACAGAAAAGTACAAAAAATTCCACACACATCACATAATATTTTACAGAAACATATAAAATTACACTATATCCTCATGCGTCAAAGTCTGTAAATAATTATGTAAGGAGAACATTTTACTGTTCTGCACTGAAGAACTAACTGCAGTGTCTAGCCGTTCAAGAAGATTGACGGCAAGATTGCTGGCCGCTGACTGGAGATCTTGATGGCAAGAGGGTTTGACGTCAAGTTCCTGTGTATGCAAAAACACAGACTGAGCTCCAGATAACAAAGGAATGTGAGGATCCAGGACACGATAAAAATCCATAAAAATGCCTAGGACCTACTAGATATACACATGCACCACGGGGATGGGTTACTTGCCTCTCAATAAATCTCCAAAGGGATCAAAGTTGTTGCTGAAGCTCTCCTTGGGCAGTCCCAAGAAGCCTCCAAACTCTTCTTGCTCCGGGTTCTTGGTCGATGTAGACGCCAAACCAACGTTGGGGAAGCCTTCCCCTATGTCCCAGCTATCCTCCAGTCGATGTAGATCGCCGAGAGAAGCCTTCAGTCTCCGAATCAAAGCCTCCAAAGTTCAGGTTTCCTTAGTCCAGAGCTAGGGTTTCTCTCCTCTTTTCAAAGAGTCAAGAGAGCTCTTCTGGTGCAGAAGGGGTTTGGGATATCACGCAGGGGTGATGGAAGGGCTGAAAGCCGTTGGGGACATCTCCCCAATGGCTGGGCTTGCTTGTCCCCGAAATTCTAGAGTCTGCAGCGCATGCAGGTCAGAGATATTAACATCCACATCTATGGCCGTTGACTTAAGTGTTAGCGTCAAACGATGTTGACGTTGACTATCATGGAGGTCTACCATGTTGACGCCAAATGGGCCCTTCGGCCAGAACTTAAAACATGCAGAAAAATCCATGCATATTCTATATACTTACATGCAAATGTTACTATCATGTACACACTACCACCATGCAATTAAAGCATATTTATAATCTAATTATACACATGCACACATAAGTATAACTAGTTAATACGTACGTAGATATGTACATCTATGCATACACAAGCATGAATTTTTTACACGTAATAAAGTATACAAAAAATTCGAGGGCCTTACAGGATCTGTCTCCTCGATGTCTTGTTGTTGCTGCTGATTGCTATGTTGGCTGGCTGGACTGCTGACCTAGCATAGAGACACGGATGCATTGGTACATCCAGTGGAACATATGCTCGCTCCGTAGGGCGAGGTTGTGGTGAAGGAAGGTGAAAGGTGGCAATGATGGAGGGGGTGGCTAATAAGGGTGTTGGCGCAGAGGAGACTGGGATGTTAAGAGGCGACGAAACAATGGGCGATACAAGGGGAGTGTTGTAGAGAGGCGAGGTAATAGTGGCAATGATAGGTGTGGTAGAGGCAGATGTGGGGGGTGTGGGCGTGATGGTGGTAGGTTCGTCATGGGAAATAGCCAAGAGATGGCCTACTCGTGCTCGTCGTCAAAGGCCCATGCGGCTTCTGGTGGATGATGGTGGATGACGGGGTTAACTTGAGCTGGTGAAGGAGGTGGTGGAGCAGGTTGGGGGTTCGGAGCGGGCTGTGCTGCGGAATAGGATTGCGAATTATGCAGAGGTCATTTGCCAGTTGCTGTGGTTGCTGTGGATATTGTTGTTGCTGGTATTGCTGCTGGAACAGTTGCTGTTGCTGAAATGGTTGTTGTTGCTGCTGGAATTGCTGTTGTTGTTGCTGTGGCTGCTGTCTCCTTGCTGCTATGCTGCTGCCTCTGACCCTGATGGTCCCTCAGTGACTGGATCAACCTCTTCATCTCACCCCAATCAATTTGATTCTGCTCATGGAGATCATATATAATGTCCTGAAATTGGAAGCAATCTAACACATTGTGGCCCTGATGGTGATGGTACACACAATACTTTGTTTGGTCTGCTGCCATGTTCCAATTCGATTTCTCGGGAGGGAGCCTCAGAGCATTTAAAGACATGAGGTCTGCAAAGATACTGACAAAGGTTCTGGAAGAGGAGGGTTATTGGCATCCTCTTGGGCCCATTGGGCTTTCGAGGGAGCATAGACATTTTGGGGAGGAGGGACCTGGTTGTATCGACGTTGATCTTGCTTAGGATTTTGAGTCTGAAGAGGTTGTCTATTGTTCCATGGTTGTTGGGGTTGCTGATTAAGGGGTGACTTACCTACTGGGCCTTGGGGGTTGTTCACTGCACCTACCTGCTCATTGGTTTGGATTCCTCAGTGACAGGTCCCTGGGGCTTCTTGGGATAGCGGGACTTAGGGTCTCAAAATGAAATGGATAGGCAAGTCTTTAAGTTGAGTTTGGATGAAACGGGCTCGACTATACAATGGTGCATGGTGTGATGTCGTTCATAGCTAAGATGGCACGGTAGGTGAGTGTGGCATTGGAAATCAACAATTTGACTTCTCTTCCTCCAGCATGGGACATCAGACTTTAGCAGCCAGGCACGCCACCTGTCGGCGCGTAGACAGCAAACTCCTCATCAGGCTTCATTTTCTCGGCCACTAAATCAACAAAAGAATACTCGGGTCCGACCCGATCCTGAAACTGCTGTAAGAATCTTTCTGAACAATGCAAAAATCTTCGGCCTCCTCGGGGGGCAAAGAATAGAACCACTCGAGGGCCGCTCCACAATGTTTGCGAAACAAGTACGCATGAGATGATGGTAGTACTGTTGTGCGGGGCTGATTCATATACAAAAATCTTTCAAATGCACATAGGGGTCACCATTCCCAGAGTACGATGATAGTCAGGGAGTTCTGACTGGGGTGGTGCATGGAGATGTTGGAAAGATGGAAGGGGATGTCCACGCCTTCCTCGGGTCCAATTGTCTCCTTAGGTCATGGAGCTCCTGCTTCATTGATGTCCACTCCGCGAGGAAATCGGAAGGGATGTGGAGTGGTGAGCGGGAATGAGGAGTGAGATCGCTCCATGGAGTAGGACCTCTCGCGGGAAAAGGGGAGCCGGCTCGGCCTGATAAAATGAGGAAATTGGAGGGATTTAGGCCGAACCTCCACATTGGCATGTACTGGGTTCGGAAAAGTGTAAGGCCCGTGGACGCAGGGGCGTAGGATCTGCACAGCAGAGGGTACATGTGGCGCTGAAATAATAGGAGGGAGGAAGCTGCTGTTGGGCAGAAATATGAGTGGGAGGAGATAGGGGTCGCTTGCCTTTGGCAGCGGCCAGGAATTCGCAGACTTAGTCTGGACTCAGATGGGGAGAAGCTGACTGAATTATGTATGCGGATCATCAACCCCAGAAGGAGAAGGGGGGCGGGACTGACCATCACAAGAGTTGGGGGCTGAATGTGCTCGGAGAGTATGGGCACAGAGGGTGGGCCACATCTCTAGAATCCCAATGGGCAAAGAATCGTCGGCAAGGACCCGAAAATGGGCCATACAAACAGGGGATTATGATATGGTACAATAGATGGAGGGGACTGACCGATCTACCTAAACAATGATGCAAGCACCGCCCCTAAGCAATTAGGGGAGATGACACCAACCAAACAAATTCTAGACTCTGTCACAAACAAGAAGGGACTGTGAGATAAAAAGGGATTGCACCGAATAAGCACTCAAGTTATCATGATGACGTCCAAATTTTAGAGTTTGCACTTAACCTTTAAATGGATTGATTAATGGAATATCACTCGGTCAAGTGGGACACTAATAGGTATGAACTCAAGTCCTCCGGCATAAATAGGGGAGACACATAACTCACGCGCGGGGGGATGGCTCAAACTAAGGGTACAATGGGTACAACCATCCCGGTGAACTGCAACGTGCGTACGGTCACGAGGACTTACGGAGGCCCTTGGAAGGCGGCCCTGGTCAGCGCACGAGTGCTCACAGGTGAGAGGACCCACTCAACCATGGAGGATAACCAAAACAGTATGGATCAGTAGTGTGTGCACAAGCCTAAGTACCCAAAAATGTATGGAATATGCAACTAATAGCAAAACAAGGTGACTAACAGGCCTCGGACTAAGCAACCCCAAGACACGCAAACATGTATTAACTATAGAAGCATGGAAAACATGGATGTGATCGCCACCTAACTAGTTGCCTAATAATGAGAATGAGACGAGCTAACTAAGCTAGGAAAAGGGAAAGAGGATAGAAGGACTCACTGAGATCGCGACGGTGACCCGCCATGATGGGCTTGATGTCCCGACGCCGAGTAGGGCCTGTTTCTGTGTTGCGTCGCCCTCCTCCGTTGTGTCCTCTACAGTATGGGAGAAATGTGAGAGGACCTTCTTCCTGCTCCCCGGCGGCCAGAGAACAAGAGTTGCTTGTTAGCTTCACTTGGATGCCTGCCAAAACAACAAAAACAAGAAAGAAAACCCTATTAAAATAAGCTTAAGCGTAGAATCTATCCTCAAATAAAAAGTAAAATGAAAACATGGTGGGAACGGACCTGGGGGGTGGTTTTTAAACCCCTTGGTGTTGGAAAACGTGGGTGGAAAAGTGGAATGAATCCTACCTACTAAAAGGAAATAAATGCATGAAGAAAGAAAGGGAGGGAGAGGAAGAAAGAGCCCCAAAGGGGTGACTCCCTGGTGCTATATAACGTCCTCAGTTGATGTAGATGCTCCCAGAGTCGCCTCCTCCATTCCAAGCCTCATAGATGAAGAAAGAGACATACGTGGTGAAGAGAAAAGGTGGAAATGAGAGGAAAGAGAGGGCTGCGGGCTAAGTCCAGCTCAAAGGAATTTTTGGCAGCCCTTCGGGATGAAAATCGGGGCTCTTCTCTTCCTGAAGGAGATGCCTTGCTTTAAGAGAAAGAGAGAGAATGATCCCTTTTATGATAAATCACCCAAATAAAGGATAAATGCCATTAAATTCGTGGGGGTGAGAGTCCAAGGATGCCAAGGAGTCACAATCCCAAGACGCGCTCAGGAGGTTGGGGGGTTGCTTGGGGATAAATGCAAAGGCCATAAGAGGATAAATAGGAGGTGGTTGCGGAGGCCAGCGCATGCGGCTGTTGTCGCGACGGGTCGTAGGGGTGCGACAGGGACTAACGCGACGGCCAGAAGGAGCACGACAGCAAGGCCATGCGCATGGATATGCATGGGTTGTCACGGACGGCCATAGGGGGTGCGACAAGGATTAACGCGGCGCCACGACCCGTCGTGTCAAGGGAAATCGATTATTGAATTTGGCCAATCAAATGGGAGAATAATGGCCATTTAAGGCTCAAGGACTCTTTTTAAGAGATAATGGACGGGATAGCACGAAAATTGGGCTTAATGGGCTCAAATTAAATGCTAATGGTGGGCTCAAGGTGAATGACCAATTGGGGCTCATTAAGATAACAAGAAATGTGGTTCGACTTGTAGGCCAGAATCGGGTTGTCTCACTGTGTACCATAATTGAGTGGTTTAACAGAAATGATTTGTGATGACACAACTTGGGTCTTTAGACTCAATTGAAATAAATGGCTATGCAAGTGGGGCTGATCCAGTCCCGGGAGGAGCCACCGAATTCGTTTACTGGTCGTATAAAACGATAATGGATCTACTGGATGTTGGCATTGCATCATACTTGCTTGATTGGTCATCATATTATTCTGTCATGAATTGATATGTATTCCTACTGAACCAGAATGTGATTATATCATGATTTCTTCTGTGCAAGCTTAATTCAGTACTCTTTTTCTACAATTGTATCTATTGATATGAGTATACAATCACCCTTGATATTCAGCACTATATCAGTCAAGTTTCTTGCCTAACTCTTTGGTTATTTTAATCTTTTTTATAAGAAGGGTGAATTCTACTGGGCACAATTGCTCATTAAATCTTATTCTTTCAGGTGAACAGGAAGAGCCTAGCTCTTAAGGGGGGTGTGATGAGCAGAACAACCAAACCTCTGGTGTCCAATAGATTACCTTTGAGGATTTTAGTTAGAGATGGAATGTTATTATGTTTTCTCTTTTCCACTCCTCTTGTCGACTTTAATGTGGAGTGTTATGTATGTAAAGCTTCCGCTGTAATAATGACAGATGTTTATATAATCTAAGTTCTATTTCTTAAGTCTATTTTTCTATCATTTTTCGATAAATAGTTACTTATTAGGACGTGACATTGACAAGTAAAGGCATCATCATCTAATGCATCCTCCACTAGTCCTTCAACAAAAATGTCTTCATGAATATCATGTGAAGACTCCCCCTGAGCTGGTGGCAGAAGCGGTTCTCCTGTGATGTCTTCTAGATTTCCCATTTTCAATTTCCTAGGAAAGCTTCTTGATGCTCTCCCTCAACAGAAGCTTCCTCTACACGAGTATCTACTACACTAGATGGTTCATGCTCTGTAATAGTCTCAACAATAGACTCACCCAAGATTTTAGCATTTACTGGGTCCTCATTTGTTTCAACAGCCTCTATGTGCTCTGGGAGTATATCTTCAATTCTGCAAGCAGGAAGAGTAGGTGCAGTAGGTTCTGCATGACCAACATCTAGACATCAACATGATGACTGAGCTTCTGAGCTGAAATCGTTGCTAAGATAGGCTCTCCTATTTCCATTGATTCCTTTGACAAGCTTCATCAGAAAAAGTAAATTCATCTTTCTTGAGGCTTCTGGTTTTGATGAGCTGACCCATTCTCTCCATCATTTCCCCTTCCAAATCTACTTCAAAATGTCGAAAAATTATAGTGAGTATGGAAGAGTGACTACAACTTGTTCTTGGTGTCTTAGATAAGTTCTGTAGTTGCTTTCATCTTCTCAAGGATTATTTGTGCCATATTGACTACTTGATGTTACACATCCAAGAATATGATATCCGCATCCCCTTGGGTGCACTGTGAGAAACTAGCTCCACAAGGTACCAAAATCTAACATATGATAAAATGCAAGAGTCTGTTCAAGGCAGTGAATCTATTTTTCCTTTTTTTAGCATGTACTATGTTCCAATAATGCCAAACCCTTTGACATGAATGTTCATGGAGTTTGCAAGGATGTGCCCTTCCTTAGAACAACCAAATAGATCCACAAGTAAGTGAAGAGTAATTTTTATGCACTTACCTTAGAAAAACGATATCAGTGTAGCTCCATCTTCTGGTTACAAGTAGGTGTAGAATGCTTTCACTAAATGAGGATAGCTTGCTTCTGAAACTGTGCACAAGTCTGGCCATTTCATTTTGCCTAGGTTTCCACAACCCTGGTCATTTCGTGCTTGCTTAGATCTGATACATCCACCGCTTTGTTCCCATAGAGCTTCGTCTTGATGGACTGATATTTTTTGAACTGATCTGCTGTAAAGAACTCTACGTTGGAAGCCCTTCAACTGCTTGAACTACCAAATGCGTCCATGAGAATAGAAGATGATAGAATCCTTGAAGTCGCAAAAGATAGGAGAATAAAACCCCTCAAGAAATTTGAGCGAGGAAGAACAAGAATCTTCATGAGGGAAGAAAAAAGATTTTGTGGACTCGTGAAATCAGAAAGGAGGGTTTCAAGGAGCTTGGAGTCGAAAGGCGCGAAGAGAGGGAGAGAATTGATAAAAGGATGAGTTGTGGCTATGGAGTAAATAGATAGGAAGAAGAGTGCAACGGTAGTCAATGTATTGATTACGCAAAACGGCAAAATAGAGTGTATCAATTATTGAAGAGCTTATCTAATGAGGCTATCGATTGCTAAAGGAAGCACATGGATTGGTGATGAAACATGTAAAAGAGGATAAGATCGTTCGAAATAAAAGGAGACATATATTTATTACTCTGAAATAGATTAATGTATTTCAGTTATGTGCAAATATAACTATTACAAATTACACATGCCTAATTCCCTTCTAAGAGAGATAAATCTCTTTTCAGGTAAGGCCTTTGCAAAAATATCTGCTAACTGATTTGAGGTATCTATGAATGAAATGTTATATTACCATTAGCCACATGACATTTGATAAAATGATACCTAACCTCAATGTGTTTGGTCCTCGAGTGTTGTACAGGATTTTTGGTAAGATTTATAGCATGGTGTTGTCACATAGTAGTGGACTGGTCTTGATATTTAGTCCATAATCTTTAAGTTGTTGTTTGATCCAAGAAGTTGAGTGCAACAGCTCCCAGCAACCACATATTTAGCTTCAGCTGTTGATAGGGCTACTGAGTTTTGTTTTCTTGAAGAGCATGAAAATAAACATCAACAAGAAATTGACAACATCTACTGGTGCTCTTTCTATCTACATTGAATCTGGCATAGTCAGCATCTAAGTAACCTATTAAATTAATTTTACAATATTTAGGATCTATAGAGTTAAGTCATGAGTATGAGCCAAATATCTAAAAATCTTTTAATTGAAATCAAGTGAGATTCCTTAGGATCAGATTGATACCTCACACACATATATACACTAAATAAATAGTTTGGCCTACTAGCAGTTAAGTAAAGTAGTGACCCAATCATACCTCTATATAGCATTTGGTACACTTTCTTACCTTGCGGATCACTATCTAACCTTGTTAAAGTACTCATTGGAGTGGATAAGGGTTTGCATTATCAAACCCTAATTTCTTCAACAGGTGTTTGGTATGTTTGATTTGACTGATATGAGTGCCTTCTTTGCCCTTGTTTGAATTGTAATCCAAGAAAGTAGTTCAGTTCCTCCATCATGCTCATTTCGAATTCTCCCTGCATTAACTTTTCAAAATACTTACAAAGAGATTCATCAGTAGATCCAAAAATGATGTCATTCACATAAATTTGTACAATTAGTGTGTTTCAAGAATAAGATTTAATGAATAGAGTGCTATCTACTTTACCTCTAGTGAAGTTATGATGTAAAAAGAATGTGCTTAGTTTTTCATACCAAGCTCTAGGAGCTTGTTTCAGACATATAAAGTTTTATGCAATTTAAAAACATGATTAGGGCGTCATCAAAACTAGGAGGTTGTTCTACATAGACTTCTCTTTTAAAAACTATTCAAAAATGCTGATTTTACATTCATTAGAAAGAGTTTCAAGTCTAATGTAGATGCATACTGCTGTAGAATCTGAATAGCCTCAAGTCAAGCTACTGGTGCATAGGTTTCATCAAAGTAATCTTCCTCTTAGGAATAGCTTGAGTACCAATCTAGCTTATTTCTAGTAATAACACAGTTTCATCCAATTGTTTCTAAACACCCACTTGGTGACAATCACTAAATGATCTGATGGTCTAGGAACAAGAAACCAGATTTGGTTTCTCTTGAATTGATTTAGTTCATCTCGCATGGCTAGAATCCAAGATTCATCAGTCAGAGCCTCATTGACTGTCTTGGACTCAATTTGAGAAACAAGTGCAAAATAATCATAGGGGAATAATATGTTGAACCACTCCTATATTTTATCCTTCTATTTTGGTGATAAAAAAACCTCGTGACTATCATAAACAACATGAATATATTTATTACCATTTTCAAGATTATCTATGCATAAAAAATAACATGTTTTATCCAAAGCTTCACTTCGTCATGCATATTTTTATCATGTTCAGTCGAAGCTTACTTCATCATATACGAGGCTAGCTTCGTCATATCCGAAGCTGGCACTTCATCATGCATGATTTTGGTCATTCTCAGTCGAAGTCCTACTTCATCATATCTGAAGTCCACTTCGTCATATCCGAAGCTAACTTCGTCATACGAAGTACACTTCACCTGATTCTGTGTTTCAGCTTTAACCAACAACATTAATTTTTATACATCTGAAGTCATGTCCTACTCGGACTCCTCGACAGTCGAAGTGGCACATCGATTACTGAACATTAGAACATCGATTACATTAGAACATCGATTATGTTCGAACATCGATTATTCTTCACATCGATTGTCTTTTAACTTAAACATCGATTACCTTAGACAACGATTTCTTTAAACATCGATTACCTTTCTCTTCACATCGATTACTCTTTGAAGATCGATTGTGTATGAAACATCGATTGCTTCACTTTAAACATCTGTTAGACACAATGATAGCAGAAGGAAGTGAGCAAAGGCTAGAAGAGTCACAACAGATCCAAGAGCTCCAACAGCTACTCTTCAACGGATCTATTCAAGCTGCACTTTAAAAGAATGAAGCAAGGCTGAAGAACACAAGAGAGCAAACCTGAAAATCATTCAAAGAGTGTACATCCAGTGAGAAGCCTCAATGCCAGACACACTCAAAGCAAGAGAGAAAGAGCTCGAGCCCAAGAAGAAGTGTGCGTGCAAGCAACCATCTGAAGTTTTCAAGCATTCAAGCTCCTTTTTCTCTCTTCACTCTCTCTGTGCATCATTGTAAATCTGAGGGAGAGCCAGTGAGCTGAGAGTTTGAGTGTCACACCCCGACATTTAGCAGTGGAAATAAATATTGGGTTGCGTGAATGATACAAGTACGAGTGTCACAGTCGAATAATTCAGAGTAACAACTAAGTATAGCACAATACTTGAGACAATAATATTGCCAGCCAAATACACTTTATTTCATTTCCATCAAACTAGTTTAAAACCTTACATCATCAGAGCCAAACATATGGTCCAATATTGTATTTCAAGTACATAAGACCTCAAGAAATTAAACCTAACTACTACAAACTCTTCAACACTAATCTTCTTGGTTGAATAGCTATATGGACGGGTACAGTTGAGCAGCTCATCACTCATCCCCGGTCCCATCATTCCAATTCTTCATATTCATTACCTAAAAATATTAAGGAAAGCAGATATGAGCGCACTACAGCCCAATAGGATTTACATCTCATGGTGCGGACATGATTTACGTGATTAACATATTAACAGTGGCAATACTATCATGCAATACTCATGACGATAATGATGGAAACTATTTCAAGCTATAACATGTACGAGGATGGTTCAGTAATAATTCATGACAATTCTCATGTAGGTCGGAACGATTATCAATGATATGGATGACAGTACGATCACTTGACATGTAGAAGAGAGTCAATACATATACAATGGATATCTCATGTTGAATTCCGTAGAATTCCAATGGACAATGACATATTGGTTTCAATAGAAATGACATGTACAATAGATTTGGCCATTTCACATATAACAGTTCAGTCAATCAATCAATAAATCATTCAATCATTCTATAACAGTGTGGAAATTACTCAGATCAATCTTGCATTCAATTAGGTGATTGCCAGACACCTCAATGGATCATATACTCTCGCGATTTATAAGTATTTCGGGTGCTCCTCCCAGGACCAGACCGGGACTTATTTGCATAGGCATAGTTTTGAACCGAAGTTCTAATAGTTTCTGGTAATTTCATTCATTCAATTATGGCCAACATGATTTTCCAAGCAATGGACAATGATGAACTAAAGATCATGTCAATGATGATGGAGAACAATGTAAGGGGACATGATCTAGATTAATTTCGACAGCATAACAGCTTAATTTCATTAGTTCAATCCTTAAATTTAGTGGCTTGGTTTCAATGTTATCAAATCACTCTCACGAGAAGTAGATAAGAATAGAAGTGCAATCTATCTTCCGGGTACTTCATTGGTACAACCAACTCGGTCTCTATGAGGGAATCCACGGAGTACGGAGAATTACAGAGGTCTTAAGAGAAAGGTCACTAGACTGCCGATACGGAATGACTCGCCGTGAGTTTCCAATCCCCCAACAAAGGGCTGCCTATATGTGCAATGTGACGTGTAGAGCGTGTCTCAATCCACAATCCAGCGGTTTAAACAAGGCGGAAAGCTTATAATAAACATGTATGACATGTATGCAATTCCATCTATCACATGGTTGCTGTACTTTAAGCATATAATCACTTTTCAATTATGGACAAGACAGAGTATGGACATAGCATATATCAATCAGATGATCACATGGTAGAATCAATCAATCATTAACACTTAGAATAGCAGTTCATATTCTTATGGTTTTCATGTAGGTTGCTCACTTTTAGGCCATTGACTAGCTACATGACATGATATGACATAAAGACATGCATATGGTAGACTAAATAGCTCCTTAAAACAGTCTCGGGTTGGCTTTTAAATCACGACGGGATCAGTCATCGCACTTCAAAGGGCCATACACAGTCAAAATGCGATTCTGTAACAAGTAATTAAATTGTGACGTACCTACTCGTCGCGTTCAAATCTTGACGGGACAGATCGTCGCCTTTTCTGCAGGAATCGATGTTGGATCGATTGTCCCAAACAGAATCACGACGGTTGCCCCCGTCGCGTTCACATCGCCATGCTCTGAATCGCGATGGGTCGACACGTCGCATTCAAGGGATGGTTCAAAAATCCGAATATAAAAATAAACAGAAATTATTAGGTGGGAAAATAGGTCCAATCGCGACGGCATATGCTATCGCATTCAAGTCAGCACTGAAACCCACATGGCACACAGTTTCATGCATCAGGGTTGACTGGTCAGACATCAAATCGTGACGGAATGATCTATCGCCTTTAACCGAAACGCGACGTACATGCAACAAGAAACATGACGTCTGGTGTCGTCGTGTTCTTGTATCTTGCCCGAAAACATAGAAAACACTACAATCCTTCATGAAAGACTTATAACTTGACATCTAGCGATATTTAGATAAAACTCTGAACAAGAAAAGTGTCAAGGACATCCAGTAGAAGAAAACTACCATTTTGGTTTGACCCAATTCGGCCTCGGTTTGCATGAAAGTCATGAAGAACACAATAAGCCCTAAATCTACGCGACTCTTGGAAAATGCTTAATACGACTCACATGGTTCATGAAAATTGGGGACAATACGTGCAAATTAAACTAGACTTAATGCTCTTTACATTGGTATTGGTATATGTAACGTTTAGGTTAAGCCCGAGATCACCTACCTTTGAGTAGATCTAAGAAGGGTGTTTGCACAGGTCGCAGTAGAGATCAGTTGAGGAAGAAGCTCCGGTTCTCAGCCGATTCCCTCTCCTCCTGGTACCCTAGCTCGCCTCCACACAACCCCAACTCGATGGTAAACCTTCCAACTAGTTTTAGGTCGATTATATATGTGATTAGGGTTTATTTCATGTCCTAACAAGACTAGGAAAGAGGGCTGTGTTGGCCCGGCTAGCTTGGCACGTGAAATCTGAAACACAAGCTAAACACAGAAAATTATCACCTGAAAGTTTGGTTAGTTTAGTGTGATAAAGAGTAGCAGTGCGGAAGCAAATAAACAATCACACAAATGACACAAGAGAATTTATCCTGGTTCGGCCTTCCCACATGGAAGTCCTACGTCCAGTCCCCAAGCAACCTCTGGGGATTTCACTAACTAAGGGTACAGTCCCCCTCAAGGACACTACAACACCCAGCACCCCAGCTGGTCTTCTTCTCTTTTCCGGCAAGAAGGCAGCCCACTTCTTTTACAGGCTCAGAAGCAAACCTCCTGGTACAAACCTCAGTGCGGTTCTGCTAGACACAAACCCCTAGCTAGGTTCTACACTGTATACACCTACAGTGGATAGAAATTTTCTTAGAAAAGAAAGATCAGACCGAGAGCTATTACAAGATGAACACTTAAGAACTAGCTCACAGTCACAAAACCTCTCACAAAAATACAATGAGCGCAGAGAGAATGAAGAGAGAAAAGAAAGCTTGAGGGCTTGAATGCTTCAGATGCTTGAACACTTCTCTGGGCTCAGGCTCTTTCTCTCTTTCCCTTTGAGTGTATGTGGCGATGAGGTCCCTCACTGGTTGTACACTCCTTCAAAGATATTCAGGAAGGCTCTCTCTTCTTTTCTTCAGCCTTGCTTCATCTTTATATGAGAGGCTTTAGAATAGATCCGTTGAAGAGATCCGTTGGAGCTCTTCTAGACGTTGCTGATCTTCTCTCATTTGTCTTAATCAGACTCTGGTGGTTTTCGAGGTCTGTAAGCATAGAAGAGAGTGTTAGCATAAAAGAGTGGTTTATAAGATAACAGTGCATGCTACTATGTTTCTGCTATCATGATAAAATAGCAGTTCATATCTTTTCTGACACGACTCTGAGATATGCATGCAGCCTTTTTGTGAGAAGATATTTGAATTTTCATTTAAGCACCAAAAACACTTCAGAGCAA
>CM024761.1:128996613-129051635 GCA_014218235.1 Colocasia esculenta
TGGGGCAAATGCAACAGTAATATCCAAGCCAGAAGAGCCATAAGCAACCAAGATGCTCGATGCATCGATGGGCTCATGCACCCTGGGGGAACTTCGAGATCTTCGGCCCATTACAGACAAACAAGGGCCAACTTGCTGAAAGTGAATCATTCTGTGACAGACGCCAGTCGGAAGTGTAATGTCATTCATTAAATATCTTCAAAAGAAAGAAAAAAATGATAAAAAAAAAAGAAAAAAAAAGAAAAAAGTACTTGCTGAGGTAGTCACACCCGCGACCACCCAACATGAGACTGATCTTTCAACGGTTCTTCAATGGTTCTCTCAGGTGCCACCCTAAGGTATATCGTCGATGACGAGCAGCAAAAAATAAATAGACCAACCATACCGCTAGCCGGACTATGTTCTGAGACAAATAATAACTCAAAAAATTACATATTTTCTGCAAGGCGATGATATGAGCCTGCATGATCGTATGCATCAGGCTTTCACCGCTTATGTACATATTCATACATGGGTTTTCTTACCGAATTTTGAGGCATTATTCTTTTCCAGATCTCTAATAAAGTTGACGAAGGATTATCTTTATTCCGATGTCATCTGCATTTAAAAAAAAACTGACAAATTGTCAATCATGTTTTCAAAACCCATATTTTAAAATGGCAAGTTGTCATTCATGATTTAAAAGAATTCATATTCAAAAGTGGCGTCTCGCCAATCATATTTTCAAAAGTCATTTTAAAATTGGCAAGCTTGTCATTCATAATTTTAAAAGAACTCATATTTCAAGGTGGCAACTCGCCGACATGTGTTCAAACCTATATTGTGCAAAAATTGGCAAGCTTGCCATTCATGATTTAAAAGAATCATATTTCAAAAGTGGCGTCTCGCCAATCATATTTAAAAAAAAAAAGACTCATATTTTAAAATTGGCAAGCTTGCGTTATGATTTCAAAAAGAACTTATATTTCAAAAAGTGGCGCCTCGCCACTACACTTTCAGACTCATATTTTAAAAAGTGGCGTCTCGCCAACCAGTTTTCAAAAGTCATATTTTAAAATCGGCAAGCTTGGCTGTTCATGTTCAAAAGAACTCCAATTTTAAAAAGTGGCGACTCGTCAATCATATTTTCAAAAGTCATGTTTTCAAATCGGCAAGCTTGCCATTCATGATTTAAAAGAACCCATATTTTAAAAAGTGGCGTCTCGCCAACCATATTTCAAAAGTCATATTTTAAAATTGGCAAGTTTACCACTCATAATTTTAAAAGAGCTCATATTTCAAGAGTGGGGACTCGCCAATCATATTTTCAAAAGTCATGTTTTCAAATCGCAAGCTTGCCATTCATGATTTCAAGAGAACCATATTTTAAAGTGGCGTCTCGCCAACCATGTTTTCAAAAGTCCATATTTTAAAATGGCAAGTTTGCCACTCACGATTTCAAAAGAACTCATATTTCAAAAGTGCAATTTGCTAGTCATATTTCAAAATTAATATTCAAAAGTGACACTTATCAAAAATACTTAAAAAAGAAACTCATATTTGTCGCTCGTGTTTGAAATTACATTTCAAACTCTAGCTCATGATTTCAAATCGGACTTCACATCCTCACAATTTCAAAAGTGGGCTTCTTCACCCTCATGTTTTCAAACCGGGCCTCTGTGTCCACATGTTTCAAAATCGGCTTCTTCACCCTCATATTTTCAATCGGGACCTTAGCGCCCACATGTGTTAATAAAAGATCGAGACTCTACGCCCTCACAAATTTCAGATCGGGCTTCTTCCCCCCATGTTTCAAACTAGGCCTCTATGTTCATATATTTCAAAATTAGGCTTCCACGCCTTCATGTTTTCAAAATAGACCTTCATGTCCTCATAATTTCAGAATCGGGCTTCCACGCCTCATGATTTTCAAAATCGGGTCTCTGTGCCCAATGTTTTCAAAGCTGACTAAAAAACATTTAAAACAAAAGACTTAAAAAATCAAATTAATCTCAAAGGAGCTGCAATGCAGGATAAGTCCCGTAGTCCATTCTCAGTTTGTGGAACATGTCCCACATCTGGGGCTCCGAGGATTCAAAATAAATTAATCTCAAAGGGAGAAGCAACTACGGGATAAGTGTCGTAGTCCATCCTCAATTTGTCGAAATTTTTCCACATCTAGGGTCTCCAAGAGATAAAAGACAAATTGACCTCAAAGGAGCAGCAATGCTGCGAGACAAATATCGCAGTGCATCCTCAGTTGTGGAATATTTCTCACGCTGTGGTCTCCAAAGATATAAATCAAAATTGACCTCCTATAAACAGACACTGCGGGATAAGTACCGTAATCCACCTCTTTTTTGGGATGTTTACCACATTTGAGGTCTCTAAAAGATATACATTAAAAAAAAGAAAAAATAAAGAAAAAAAAAGAAAAAAGATAAAATAATAGAAAAGAATAATGATCGATGGAAAAAATGAAATGATTAAAAAGAGAGGATGGAATGAATTTCGAACAAGAAAGAAAAGAAAAATAGAAGAAAAGAAAAAGGAAAAAGAGAGAAAGAGAAAATTAATCACAAAATGAACAGGAAAAGAAATGCAGAAAAGAAAAATAGAACATGATTTAAAAGTCGGGCATTTCTGCCACGTGTTGGGCTTCCGTACTCAAATTCTTAATCAATCTATCAAGAGCTGCAACTGCGGGATAAGTACCGTAGTCCAGCCTCAGATCGTGACATGTCGCCACATTGGGGTCTCCAAAGACATAAAAGATTTAATCTGCAAGGAGCTGCAACTACGGGATTAATACCGTAGTCCAGCCTCAGTTCATGGGATCAATACTGCGTCTGAGGTCTCCAAGGATATAAGAATCCGTCTTCAAGGAGCTGCAACTAGGGTAAATACCGTAGTCCAGCCTCAGTTCGTGGGATCAATACCACGTCTGAGGTCTCCGAGGATATAAGAATCCACCTCGAGGAGCTGCAACTACGAGATAAATACGTAGTACAGCCTCAGTTCGTGGGATTAATACCACGTCTGAGGTCTCGAGAGATATAAGAATTCATCTCAAAGGAGCAGCAACTACAGAATAAGTGTCGTAGTCCATCTCAGTTTGTGGAATATCTCCCACATATGGGGTCTCCAGGATACAAAACAAACCATTCTCCGAGGAGCAGCAACTACGGGATAATACCATAGTCCAGCCTCAATTTGTGGTATCAATACCGCATCTGAGGTGTCCAAGGGTATAAAAAATCCATCTCCGAGGAGCTGCAACTACAAGATAAGCATGTAGTTCGATCTTAGCCCGTGGGACAATTGCCACTTGAGATCTCCGAGGATTTAGAAGTTAAAATGGGTTGCCAGGTCTGATGTTTATATAACCAGATCATTTTTGCAGGAACGTATATTATCATCCCTTTTTGTGGCGGGTCCGGGGGATCTAACATTGAGCTTTGACATTCATATGTGTAACATCTCATGTTACCCTGACCAGTCACCCTCCATCAAGGGTGGCGACATAGGGTATGTCGCCTTCTGAAGACGACATGAGGCTTGTCGCCTTCCAGTTGGGAAGGCGACAGGCCCTACGTCGCCTTCTGTCTGTGCTGTCAGCCGCATGCACTTTGTCGTTTTGCTGCCTGAAGAGAGGTGACAGGTGTCAGCATCTGGCAGTAAGGAGGCGACAGGTCCTATGTCGCCTTCTGGTGTCAGGCCTGCATGGCTGACACGTGGCAATGTCGCAGGCCGACTTGACCGTTGAGCAGAGGAAAGCAACATGTCCTATGTCGCTTCAGGTTTACTGAGGCGATGGGCCCATGTCGCCTTCTCAGTTTCGAAGGGTTAAGTGCCCAAGCCGTGAGCACAAGCCTCAGTTCGTCCCTTGCTTGGAGAAACCTTCTCCCCGGCGAACTGAAGCTTGGGAGCTCCGTGGAGGCTTGGAGGAGGTGTGTTGGCCATCTTGCAAGGAGGTTGATGTGTTTCATTGCTCTTGAGGTTTCCCTTGCTTGTTTCCCCTCTCACTGTTCTTCCTCTCTACTTGGCATGCGGATGTTTTCAAGGGAGAGGAGTTACCCGGCTCGTGGGAGGAGGTTCGTGGATCACCGGAGCTAGGAGGTGGAGGGTTGCTAGCCTACGAGAAGGGTCCTTGAGGTGGATCTTCATCTCGAGGTAGGGAACCCAACCTTCCCATAGTTCCACTTGCTAGGATCCTCACCTCTTCCAAGCCTAGAACTTGCATGCTAGGTTTGTTTCAGGCTTTGTGATGTGGGTGTGGTGTGTGCTTTGCATGCAATGGTTGCTTGGGTTTGAGGGTTCTCCATGTTGAGTGAGATGCACGTGAGTGTAGGTTATTGTGCATACTCGTGGGGTTTCTAGAGGGTGGTTTGAGCTCTTTAGAACCATGTTTAATAGCCTACATGTTCCCTCCCCGGGTTGTGATTGTAGTGTGGTTGAGGCCCTGAAGAAGGGAGCCTCGGTGTGTTGCACCCTGGTAAGGCGACACCTTTGGTGTCGCCACCCAGGTCGACACATCGATGTGTCGCCTTCAGGAACTCCTGAAGCGACAACATCTATGTCGCCACCTTGGTGGCGACATGGGGGCCAGCGCCTTCTGCCTGTTTTCCCGTTCCGGTTCCTGTGTCTGTCAGGAGCACTGACTGATAGCGACAATGGCCTTGTCGCTATCAAATCAGTAGGGTTGCGCCGCTGGTTGTTGCCATCCTGATGGAGACACGGGGCCTGTTGCCTTCTCAGACAGAGAAGGGGACCTTGCCACCTGCTCAGTGTCTTGCTTCCGCTGCGACTCGGTTTTCTTGGCACCTGTGATGTTTCTAGTACAGTGCTACTGCTAGTCTCTCTCTTCGCCCGTGCTAGGCACTTGAGGGCTGTCTGCGAGATAGGTTGTTACCGTTACCTGGGACCCCGGTTCCCGCGCGCTTGTCTCAGAGGGTGTTGCTCCAGGCGGCGGGTTTGCTCGAGTCATTGACTTTGGTAGCAGTAGGGGAAAACGGTGGTGGGACAGCGACGTGGTCGTTTGTGGAGCTCTCTTAGCTGAGACTGGGACGCGGTAGTGTGTGACTCGTACGGCGCAGTTCAGCTAGTCCGTTCTCACTACCTCACTTACGTGTTCCGGTACCACCTAGTGGTGTCAGGCGTGGGACCGTAGTTCGGCCAGACTACGACAGTTGTGGTTACTTGTGGTTCCGCGTCACTCCAACGGGAGGTGTCAGACATGGACCGTTGGTCGAGGGTAAGACGCGTGGCGCTCCTGACCAACTGACTAGAGTAGTGTACTGTAGTGTAGTAGTGTACATGCCAGGCAGTTCGTTGTCTGTGTTACAGCTGGGTTCTGTGGTGCCTGGTTACACGGGTTTTTCGGTCCCGCCGAGTGGCTTAGACCGACGACTGTGTAGTTCTTTCACGCTTCCGCACTTTACTCTGTTTAGTATATTAGACTTACTGCTTTATTTAAATATTGCACTAGTCTATATATTTATGCTTGTGGAACCAGTGGGAGATTGGTAGTCCCTACTGGGCTTCTTCGTGAAGCTCACTCCCTGTTTTGCAGGTAAGACTTCACAGTATCCCTCCGCGGTGTAGCGAGGAGACGGGCCGCAGTAGTCGGCGTCTCTAGTGGCAGTGTTTCCCCCAGCTCTGTACTTCACCCTCGGGGTATGCCCCTAAGGGACGTGTTATTCCTTTTCCGTTCTGCACTTGTACTTTTACTACTTTGGGACTTGTACTAGACTTGCACGTTGTGTAGACTTTTCTTGCACTAGTTGGTACATCTTTAGTACGTTTGTCGTTACTTACTTTCTGTCACATATCTCGTTAGACGATCCATTAGCCCTTCCGAGTCTCCGGACCCGTGGGCGGCCGGGTGGCGACGGTCAGATCCTTGGTGGGAGCCGGGGACCGGGCGCCGGGGCCGTTACAGTGGTATCAGAGCCAGGTTGTCTATCAAGACTTGTGGTGGAAATGAGTAATGACGTAAAGTCCCTTAGGAAGTATAAGTGAACACTGCTAGCCATCAGAGTTTAAGTGTCAATAAACAAATTGGCTGTTTTGCAGATCATGCCTCCACGCACTCGCAGGCAGGCTCATAACTTGGTGGAGCGTCAAGAGACTGAGTCGGACAGTTCGGTTGCTGCCGAGCAGGTGTCGTTCGGTGCTCAGCCCAGCAGTTCGAGCAGCCTGACGACCCGTTGCGCAAGGAGGACCGCAGCAGCGAGTAGGAGCAGCAGTGGTATCCACCTGCGCCCCCGCCAGCGTCATGGAGTAGTGGTGGAGAGCGATGTTTCAGGGTTCGTGGCAGTACCCGCCGCAGCAGCAGTACCAGCCGTACCAGTAGATGCCACCAGGAGGTCCGCAGTTTGCAGAGATGGCAGCAGAGGAGCAGCCACCACTGACCCCCCCGCAGGCAGCACCGGTTCAGCCAGAGGTACCACCGTAGTTCGGCAGCAGACTCCAGTAGCAGCAGCAGCACCTGAGGACCGCACTGGGCTTCTGGAGAGGTTCCTTGTCTCTCGACCTCCTACATTTGCGGCGACCGCGATCCAGATAGAGCAGAGAGTTGGTCCATGAGCTCGAGCGCACCTTCGAGACATGGACTGTGCAGAGTTGGATCAGGTTCGTTTGGCAGTATATCAATTGAAGGGGTCAGCCCATGAGTGGTGGTGAGCAGTGAGGCTGACTAGGTTTCAGGGCAGGAGGTTGGAGCAGATCTCTGGCAGCAGTTTCTCGAGGCCTTCCTCGGCGAGTACCATCCCGACTATGTCTGCCGGAAGAGGAGGGACTTGTTCCAGGAGTTAGTCCAGGGAGACTTAACCGTGGGACAGTACCATCAGAGGTTCTGCAGCTACTTCGACATGTTCCCCACGTGAACATCACCAGAGAGGAGGTGGAGGCCTCTAACCTGGGTCGGTATGATTCCCATCTTGGTAGAGCTGCTAGAGTTTGATTGATCCGGGTTGCTACACACTGTTTTGCTCCAGAGGAGTTATTTGCTACTTGACTGAGTTTGCTCCGGAGCGGACCTGCGACCTAGCTGTTGAGCTTCCGACGGGTGACTTCGTTCGTACCCTTGGTTACTTGGAGGGGTCACCGTCGAGGTGCAGGGCCACCAGCTACCAGCCAGACTATTGCCTACAGCTCCACGACTTTGATGCCATTTTGGGCATGGACTGGTTAGAGGGCACACTGCTTTGGTAGATTGTCAGCGGAAAAGACGTGAGGTTTGAGTTACCTGGAGCACCTGTGCTTTGCTTCCGAGGTACCCGGTCTGTCCGCCGACCCTTTGTTTCTTTCTGTAGAGCTCGGCGTCTATCCGTGACGGTTGTGTTGCTTTCCTAGCTTCTATTGTGCCTCAGATTCGGGTGAGTTGGCTGTTCTGACGTGCCGGTTGTTTGTGAGTTTGCTGATGTGTTCCGGAGGAACTACCTGGGTTGCCGCCTGAGCGGGAGGTAGATTTCTCCATTGAGTTGCTTCCGGGGACGATGCCTGCTCCAAGGCATCGTACCGGATGGCGTCGGCAGAGCTGCGGGAGTTGAAGCGCCAACTAGAGGAGTTGCTTGCGTTGGGCTTCATTCGTCCTAGCGCTCGCCGTGGGGAGCGCCTGTGTTGTTTGTGAGGAAGAAGGATGGTAGCCTGAGAATGTGTATTGATTATCATCAGCTGAATCAGGTACCATGAAGAATAAGTATCCTTTGCCCAGGATCGATGACTGTTTGACCAGTTGCAGACAACTTCAGTGTTCTCGAAGATCGACTTGAGGTCGGGTTACTACCAGTTGCGGATTCGGGATCAGACGTTCCGAGATCAGCCTTTCGCACCCGCTACGGCCACTTCGAGTTTGTCGTGATGCCTTTTGGGCTCACGAAGCCCCAGCAGCGTTCATGGAGAGATGAACAGTGTTTTCAGCGAGTACCTGGACCGGTGTCGTGGTGGTGTTCGTCGACGACATCCTGGTGTACTCAGCGACGGCGGAGGAGCACGAGGTTCACTTGAGACTGGGTTTGCAAACTTTGAGGAGTCACCAACTTTATGCAAGTTCAGAAAGTGTGAGTTTTGGCTAAAGGAGGTGCACTTCATGCGCACGTTGTTTCTGGTTCAGGTGTGGTGGTCGATCCCGCCAAGGTGAGGCGTTGTTTCTGGGGCCAGCCCACTTCAGTTGCTGAGGTTCGCAGTTTCTGGGGCTGGCAGGATACTACAGGAGGTTCGTATAGGACTTCGCCAGAGTTGCAGAGCCTTTGACCCGTTGACCAGGCGGGATACCCGGTTTGTGTGGACTACAGAGTGCGAGCAGAGTTTCCAGGAGCTGAAGAGTCGGCTGACTTCAGCTCCGATACTTGTTGTTCCTTCTGGCACTGGCAGCTTCGTTGTCTACACAGACGCTTCGGGTACTGGTTGGGGTGCTGTGTTGATGCAGCACAGTCGAGTAGTTGCCTATGCTTCTCGTCAGCTGAAGAAGCATGAGCAGAACTACCAGACGCACGACCTGGAGCTTGCAGCGGTCGTGTTTGCTTGAGGTTGTGGAGGCACTACTTGTACGGTGAGGTGTTCGAGGTCTTCATCGACCACCGCAGCTACAGTATGTCTTCACGCAGAGGGATCTCAACCTCAGGTAGCGCAGGTGGCTCGAATACTTGAAGGACTATGACTTTAGTCTTTCCTATAACCAGGGAAGGCTAATGTTGTGGCAGATGCTTTAAGTAGGAGAGCCCACCTGAGTTCTTTGTTGGTTAGACACTGGAGACTCCTGGAGGACGCCGCTTAGAGTGTGTTCGTACCGTCGAGCCTCCGGGAGAGGGCAGTGGCAGCCGTCCTGACCGTTCGTTCGTGGATCTTTCAGCAGGTACTTGAGGCTCAGAGTGCAGACGAGGACTTGGCAGACGTGTTGCGGTTGCCCGAGGTAGCACTGGACGAGGACAACGAGGTCGTTTCGAGGCAGACTCTACGTTCCAGAGGACGCCGGAGGAGGTACTGTCCGAGGCTCACCGGTCGCGATACTCTATTCATCCAGGTCTACTAAGATGTACCATGACTTGAGGGTACTCTTTTGGTGGTCAGGGATGAGAGAGATATCGCTGAGTTTGTTTCGCGCTGTTACTTGCCAGCAGGTGAAGGCAGAGCACCAGCGTCCTGGTGGTAAGTTGCAGTCGCTTCCCATTCCAGTGTGGAAGTGGGAGCATATCACCACGGACTTTGTTTCTGGTTTACCTCATACCTCTCAGGGGCACAGCAACGTTTGGGTCATCGTTGACAGGTTGACGAAGACCGCTCGCTTTCTTCCAGTCAGAGCAGCTTGGTCAGTTGACAGACTTGCTCGGTTGTTTGTGGACAGAGTGGTGCCTTTGCACGGAACCCGGTCTCTATTGTCTTAGATAGAGATCCGAGGTTCACCTCTCGTTTCTAGCGCAGCTTTCAGCGTGCACTTGGCACGGAGCTGAGGCTGAGTTTGGCGTACCACCCACAGACAGACGGCAGTCTGAGCAGACTATACAGACCTCGAGGACTTGTTGAGAGCGTGTTGCCTAGACTGGGGCGGCACGTGGGAGTCGCACCTTCCCATGGTGGAGTTTTCTTATAATAATAGCTTTCACTCCAGCATCGGGATGGCGCCCTACGAGGCTCTGTATGGTCGGCCGTGCAGGACACCGTTGCACTAGCACGAGGTTGGTGAGAGGCAGTTGCTGGGTCCGGAGCTAGTTCAGCAGTGTGCAGACTCAGTAAGGCTGATCCGCAGAGGTTGCAGACAGCGCAGAGCAGACAGAAGAGCTACGCCGACGTCCGCAGGAGACCGCTTCAGTTCAAGGTTGGCGACAGAGTGTTCCTTCGGATCTCGCCTACCAAAGGCATTCTCAGGTTTGGGAAGAAGGGCAAGCTCAGCCCGAGGTTTGTTGGCCCTTTTTCCATCCTGGAGCGTGTGGGTGAGGTCGCTTACCGGTTAGCCCTTCCGTCTGAGTTGGCAGGTGTTCACGACGTCTTCCACGTTTCGCAGCTGAGGAAGTACATGCCAGATCGTCGCGTGTGCTCGACTACTCGCAGCTTGAGGTCGCCCCCGACTTGTCCGTGCCAGAGTACCCAGTCAGCGTGGTGGACCGCAGAGTGCAGCAGCTTCGCAAGAGGAGTATCCCACTCGTCAAGGTGGTTTGGGAGCACCGCGCTGGTGGCGAGGCCACTTGGGAGCGTGAGGACGAGATGCAGGAGCAGTTTCCTTACTTGTTCGAGTGACAGGCACTCTGTTTTACTTTTGTTCTCCTGGTTCGCCCTAAATTCGAGGACGAAATTATTTTTTGTTGGTTAGATTGTAACATCCCATGTTACCCTGACCAGTCGCCCTCCATCAAGGGTGGCGACATAGGGTATGTCGTCTTCTAAAGACGACATGAGGCTTGTCGCCTTCCAGTTGGGAAGGCGACAGGCCCTATGTCGCCTTCTGTCTGTGCTGCTAGCCGCATGCACTTTGTTGTTTTGCTGCCTGAAGAGAGGTGACAGGTGTCAGCATCTGGCAGTAAGGAGGCGACAGGTCCTATGTGCCTTCTGGTGTGAGGCCTGCATGGCTGACACGTGGCGATGTCGCAGGCCGACTTGACCGTTGAGCAGTGGAAAGCGACATGTCCTATGTCGCCTTCAGGTTTACTGAAGGCGACGGGGCCCATGTCGCCTTCTCAGTTTCAAAGGGTTAAGTGCCCAAGCCGTGAGCACAAGCCTCAATTCGTCCCTTGCTTGGAGAAAACCTTCTCCTCCGGCGAACTGAAGCTTGGGAGCTCCGTGGAGGCTTGGGAGGAGGTTGTTTGGCCATCTTGCAAGGTAGGTTGATGTGTTTCGTTGCTCTTGAGTGTTCCCCTTGCTTGTTTCCCCTCTCTGTTCTTCCTCTCTCTCTTGGCATGCATGGATGTTGTTCAAGGGAGAGGAGTTACCCGGCTCGTGGGAGGAGGTTCGTGGATCGCCGGAGCTCGGAGGTGGGGTTGCTAGCCTACGAGAAGGGCCCTTGAGGTTGGATCTTCATCTCGAGGTAGGGAACCCAAACCTTCCCCCTAGTTCCACTGCTAGGATCCTCACCTCTTCCAAGCCTAGAACTTGCATGCTAGGTTGTTTTCATGCTTTGGTTATGGATGTGGTTGTGTGGTGCTTTGCATGCAATGGTTGCTTGGGTTTGAGGGTTCTCCATGTTGAGTGAGATCCATGTGAGTGTAGGTTATTGTGCATGCTTGTTGGGTTTCTAGAGGGTGGTTTGAGCTCTTTAGAACCATGTTTAATAGCTACATGTTTGTAGCACCCCGAAAATTTTAATTACATAAAAATTCAAATAAATGGAAATAAATAATTTCCATAATATCGGAGTATTTAAAACATACGTACCATTATCGTATGTGCTAAAACACATCAGAAAATTTCGTAAAAATTATAAATCAACCCTAAAATTATTATTAAATGTTTCACAAAGAAATTTGTGCCAAGAAAAATCAGATCATCTAAGTTTAAAGTGTTTCGCGACTTATTATCGTAATTCATGAATAAGTCGTAACATCATTATCACACGTACGTGGATGAGTCAGAAAATTAAATAAAAATCATAAATGGACTTCAAATAATATCCTATAATGACCATCAAGAAATTTGGTTCAATAAAAATCATTTGGGCTAGGTTAAGAGTTATTGCGACCGATTATCTAAATAAGGAAACAAGTCGGAAAACCGTTAACACGGAAATACGACAATCAAAATTAAATAAAAGGTGGGGAGACTTCCAACATTATATATTGATGACCCATTATCATAATTGGGCCAATGGGCAACATTTGGCCCAAAAATCAAATAAAGCTAGAAAATACATAGAAATTCGTAACCATAAATAAGCTGAAATAAAAAGAGGCAATTAGAGTTGAATGGGATGCAATCATGCATTCATGGCAACCCAAATTCGTGCCTAACTATGAGGGGAGGTTTCCTAAAGCCTCACACACTCAAAGGGAGGAGGAAATCATCAAAAATAGGAAACCAAACATGCCAATCCCGAAATCCTCATTTCCTAGTTATAATAGGACTCCTAAACACCATGATTACTTAAATACTCTTCACCCAAACCCTAGGAACGAATTTAAAACTTGCTAGGGTCGTGTGGAGGAGCTCTTGGTGGCTGAGGAGCTGTGGAACGACCACAAGAAGCCGTTCTTCTCCTTCTCGTCTGCTGCTGCGACCTGCAAAAACCCCTCTTGAAGTCGACTAAGGTAGGTTTTCTCGGGCCAAACCTTAACATATCCTATACCAATGTGTAGAGCATCAAGTTTGCTTTCATTTCCACTGGTTTCATCGAATTTCATTTAGTAGATCTTGATTTATAAGCGTTTTGCAAAAGTCGCGCACTGTCAGGATTTTCCCGTTCTTAATATGTTGCACGTGATTCAAGACCGAATTACAGTAAACTCTTAACATGGAAGTTATTCTACTGATGTCATGATCATCTTTCATGTTGAAAGTTTTGTCTAAAAATCTTTAGTTAGAGAGTTATGACCCCGTAAGAGAGTCATGCATAATACTGTGTTTCGGGTTTGCAGTTAGCCTTAGGTTCTTCCTATTTTTCTTGAGATTAAGACCGAAGTAGGTCAAGACTCCAACATGAAAGTTCTTTTATTAGTCGATAGGGTCATCTTTCATGTTAAATGTTTTGCATAAATGTCATTATTTTGAGAGTTTAAACTTCGTAATAGAGTCATGCATGATACTGCGTTTTTCTGGATGCATTTAACTTTAAGTTCTTCATGTTTTTCACAAGGGCAAAGACCGAATTAGGTAAAACCCAACATAAAAGTTCTTCCAATAGATGTCCTCGACATTTTCTATGTTAAAGTTTTGTCTAAAGGTCAGCATATAGAGAGATATAGGTGTTTCATGAATATCGCCCCTGTGTCAAAACATGGTAAGTCTGAACCAAGAGCATGTCAGATCCCAGTCGGACTCAGGCGCAGATCCTGTGCATGCGACGGCTCGATGTGTCGCCTTCCGAGGTCTCGTCGCGACAGCCCGACATGTCGCGACCTGATTGCGACAAGACCGTTGTCGCGATCATGCTGCCTGAATCGGACCGCCCCAGTCGCGTTCTTCACAACCCCCTGTCGCCTTCTAGCCATCCCTTTGCGGTCCTTGTCCTATCGCAATCTGACGACCTGTCGCCTTCCTTATATGGCTATGTCGCGATCTCAGGTTTTTACCTGAAACACGTGTTTTCTTACAAAGTTTTCCGCATATACCAAGATCTTTTAAATATGATATTACTGTGTAAGTTGCATGTCTTGGGTCTGAGCATTACGTGATGTTATTTAATGGCTTAAAATTGATTAACCCATTTAAAGCTTTAATTACATGAATGCTATTCTAAGTGCTCCTTAAATGTTATGATCCATTCGTGCTACTTGTGATTTAATCTTCCTACTGTTCTTCCACGTTTAAATGATAATGGTTATCATAAAATCTTGCAGACCATGATAGTTATAGTGCATAGTTTATTCCATGTTACATTGTCAAGTGCTTCATGCAAGTTGAGACCGATGGTTTGTGAATTGAGACGTGCGTACCACACTACACACTAGCACTATTAGGCAGCCTTTTCTTGGGAAATGGAAACTCTCTACCAGTCATCCGAATCGGGTAGACTAGCGACCTTTTCACCAAGGCCTCCATAAATCTCCTCTGACCATGGATTCCCACATGGCCGACGAGTTGGTTGTACCATTGAAGTTCCCTGGAGATAGCGTGCACTTCCTTTCTCTTCTTGATCTCGTGAGTGTGACTTACAAACTAGACTAAAGCCATTAATGTAAAGATTGAACAAAAGTATAAATTGTACCGTTATGCTGCCGAATTTATCTCTTGACCATTGTTCTCATGAAATCATGTTCAATTTAATTATTACTTCTTCTCATCATCATCATGAACATGACATTACACATGCTTACTTATTGAAAATCTCATTGGCCATTATAAATGACTGTGGGTATCTACATTAAAAATTTAAGTGAGATGCTGACAGGGCACGGCGTGTGTCCAAGGGCTCCAATCTAGCCCCAATGACGGCGAGTCATAGATATACTGTTAACCATGGGGTATAATGATTACTGGCGTTGCATCTGCCTGGGAAAAATCGGCGTGCGTGTTGAATGATAGATACATAACCACATACTACACGTGTCCTGTGTACATTCTTAGATCTGTGGTGTCATCTGGATGTATTTCTCGGTGTACATTAGTGTCTACGTGCCTGATTAGTGTTACTTGATCGTGCTGTGCGTGTTGCTTGCTTGCTTGCGTGATATGGCCATCCTGCATTTAATGCAATTAGTGATATCTTGCGTTCTTGAAAGCTATTAACATCAAGTGAAATCTTGCGTGCTTGTACAAAGTGATCTATTTCTAGTTTCTCTTGTCATCTTGTTCATCAATCTTGTTCTATCGAAATCACTCTCTCTAGCTTGTTTTATATATCATGTTTTAACGAGTTTTATTCGTACTTGCATATCATTCATCGTACTTGCCTAGTTCTAAAATGTTAATCATATATCATTGCCCGCACATTGAGATATAAATCCTACTGGGCTAGTTTGCTCATTCCCTACTTTTACCCCATCTAGGTGACTATGAAGTTCAAGAGGAAGAGCAAGTCGAGGATGGGAATGCGTCCGAGTGAAGAGCGTTCCAACATGAGTCTATCTATAGTTAGTATTTTGAGTGTTAGAACAATGTAGTAGGAAGTGAGGTAGTATGTACTTTTGCTTTTATTGAGTCTTAGTCCTGTATTAGTTTATCTGAGACAAATATGAGATTGAATACAATTATAATTGAGTTCACATTTGGGCCTATCATGATGTTGTGTTGATACACATTTAGTGCGTGCTAGCTAGAGGCTTATTTGCCGACTGTCCACGTCTCGAAATATCGACTCGAATTAATCAACAATATCCGCTGCGTAATTCTCGAGACGTGACAGTTTAGTGGTATCAGAGCCTAGGATTACCAAATAGGATATGTCTCAGGGATAGGAGATACCTATGGAACCTAGGTCTGGAAATTAATACAGTACCTGGTGAGAATGGGTAGAGACTGGGAATATGTTAGAAGGAATTAAACACTCCTACCCATAGACTCTTAAAATAAATCTAGAGACATTAATTGGTTTCCATCCTTTTCTCAGGAACCTTCATATACTTACACTCAACTGCAATGGCTCGTAATCAATGGCAAGCTATGCAAGAAACCGTTGCTGGTTTGACTCAGGCACTACAAAATGTAGTTCAGGCAGGAAATCAGGCTGCAGCTGCAAGGAATGGAGCCGGTGATCTGCACCGAAATTTTGGAGTTGAACCCTCCTCGTTTCTCTGGATCCCCTGACCCCGATGAGGCAGAAAATTTGCAAGAGGAGATAGAAAGGATTTTCCAAGTAATGCAATGCACCAACAGAGAGAAAGTGGCACTGGCCACTTTCCAATTTACTAAAGATACTCGAGCATGGGGGAAGGCCACCTCGGCCCACCTACCAAATGTAGCTGAATTGGAGTGGGCCGATTCCTGGAGATATTCCGAGGAAAGTATTTCTCTGAGAGAGTTAAGGAGAAGAAGGCAGCAGAGTTTGCCACACTAAAACAGAAAGGGATGTCCGTGGCTGAGTATGAGGCTCAGTTCGCACGACTTGCTGTTTATGCCCCACATTTGGTGGGAACGGAAGATTAAAGGCTAACGTTTCATGGACGGGCTCAGGCCCATGTTCATTGAAAGACTCGGACCACACAATATTCAAACTTACACTGAGATGGTCCAAAGAGCTCAACTGGTAGAAGACACTATGGCTAAGGTGGAAGGCATGAGGGGGGAAGGACATCTCAAGGCCAACTTTATAAAAGGGGGGGGGGGGGGGGGGGGGGGGCAGTCGATACAACTGGAACTTCCCCAATAACAACAATAATAACTACAACAACAACAAAAGGCCAACATGGGGAAGGACTATAGCATGGAGAAAAAGATCAAAGTAGAAGAAACAACGATGGTTGAATATTGTAAATTTTGCAACAAGCCTGGGCATCAAGCGGACAAGTGCTGGAAGAAGGCCGGGGCTTGCCTGCGATGCGGGAGTCACGAACATCGTATACCGAACTGTCCTATGTTAAAAGACCAAGTTGGAAGGAACCAAGGAATGGTAAAGCGTCCAGGACGCGTGAATGCAATAACGCAAGCGGAGCTCCAGAAGGAGGTATATGATTGTTAAATGCCTAGACTGATCTTATGATATTTTCTTATTGGTACATTTCTAAGTGGGGGAGATCATTAAGGAGAAATTGGAAAGGGATAATCTAGTAATTATACCATAGTTCCTTTGGTGGAGTAAGATGGAGTTTAAAACCGTGGAAGGAAAACAAGAGTGGAAGGAACCAAATGAATAATATGGGTGGCCATAGGTGTAGATGTTGAACTAGCATCCATGATGATTGAAACAAGTTAGAGGAATTAAATCTGGAACCAACTCATGGATCATAATTATCGGGATCCAATTAATGATCAATGAATTGGGGACCAAATTCTCTTAAGTGGGGGAGGGTGTAGCACCCCGAAAATTTTAATTACATAAAAATTCAAATAAATGGAAATAAATAATTTCCATAATATCGGAGTATTTAAAACATACGTACTATTATCGTATGTGCTAAAACACATCAGAAAATTCATAAAAATTATAAATCAACCCTAAACATTATTACTAAATGTTTCACAAAGAAATTTGTGCCAAGAAAAATCAGATCATCCAAGTTTAAAGTGTTTCGCGACTTATTATCGTAATTATGAATAAGTCGTAACATCATTATCACACGTACGTGGATGAGTCAGAAAATTAATAAAAATCATAAATGGACTTCAAATAATATCCTATAATGACCCATCAAGAAATTTGGTTCAATAAAAATCATTTGGGCTAGGTTTAAGAGTTATGCGACGATTATCTAAATAAGGAAACAAGTCGGAAAACCGTTAACACGGAAATACGACGCAATCAAAAATTAAATAAAAGTGTTGGGGAGACTTCCAACATTATATATGATGACCCATTATCATAATTGGGCCAATGGGCAACATTTGGCCCAAAAATCAAATAAAGCTAGAAAATACATAGAAATTCGTAACCATAAATAAGCTGAAATTAAAAAGAGGCAATTAGAGTTGAATTGGGATGCAATCATGCATTCATGGCAACCCAAATTCGTGCCTAACTATGAGGGGAGGTATCCTAAAGCCTCACACACTCAAAGAGAGGAGAAATCATCAAAAATAGGAAACCAACATGCCAATCCCGAAATCCTCATTCCTAGTTATAATAGGACTCCTAAACACCATGATTACTTAAATACTCTTCACCCAAACCCTAGGAACGAATTTAGAACTTGCTAGGTCGTGTGGAGGAGCTCTTGGTGGCTGAGGAGCTGTGGAACGATCACAAGAAGCCGTTCTTCTTCCCCTTCTCGTCTGCTGCGACCTGCAAAAACTCCTCTCTTGAAGTCGACCAAAGGTAGGTTTTCTCGGGCCAAACCTTAACATATCCTATACCAATGTGTAGAGCATCAAGTTAGCTTTCATTTCCCACTGGTTCATCAAATTTCATTTAGTAGATCTTGATTTATAAGCGTTTTGCAAAAGTCGCGCACTGTCAGGGCTTTCCCGTTCTTAATATGTTGCATGTGATTCAAGACCGAATTAGAGTAAACTCTTAACATGGAAGTTATTCTACTTGATGTCACGATCATCTTTCATGTTTAAAGTTTTGTCTAAAAATCTTTAGTTAGAGAGTTATGAACCCCGTAAGAGAGTCATGCATAATACTGTGTTTTCGGGTTTGCAGTTAGCCTTAGGTTCTTCCTATTTTCTTGAGATTTAAGACCGAAGTAGGTCAAGACTCCAACATGAAAGTTCTTTTATTAGTCGATAGGGTCATCTTTCATGTTAAAGTTTTGCATAAATGTCATTAGTTTGAGAGTTATAAACTTCATAATAGAGTCATGCATGATACTGCGTTTTTCTGGTTGCATTTAACTTTAAGTTCTCATGTTTTTCACAAGGGCAAAGACCGAATTAGGTAAAACCCCAACATCAAAGTTCTCCAATAGATGTCCTCGACATTTTCTATGTTTAAAGTTTTGTCTAAAGGTCAGCATATAGAGAGATATAGGCGTTTCATGAATATCGCCCTGTGTCAAAACATGGTAAGTCTGAACCAAGAGCATGTCAGATCCCAGTCGGACTCAGGCGCAGATCCTGTGAATGCGACGGCTCGATGTGTCGCCTTCCGAGGTCTCGTCACGACAGCCCGACATGTCGCGACCTGATTGCGACAAGACTGTTGTCGCGATCATGCTGCCTGAATCGGACCGCCCCAGTCGCGTTCTCACAACCCCCTGTCACTTCTAGCCATCCCTTCGCGGCCCTTGTCCTGTCGCAATCTGACGACCTGTCGCCTTCCTATAGGCTATGTCGCGATCTCAGGATTTTTACCTGAAACCACGTGTTTTCTTACAAAGTTTTCCGCATATACCCAAGATGTTTAAATATGATATTTACTGTGTAAGTTGCATGTCTTGGGTCTGAGCATTACGTGATTGTTATTTAATGGCTTAAAATTGATTAACCCATTTAAAAGCTTTAATTACATGAATGCTATTCTAAGTGCTCCTTAAATGTTATGATCTATTCGTGCTACTTGTGATTAATCTTCCTACTGTTCTTCCACGTTTAAATGATAATGGTTATCATAAAATCTTGCAAACCATGATTAGTTATAGTGCATAGTTTATTCCATGTTACATTGTCAAGTGCTTCCTGCGAGTTTGAGACCGATGGTTGTGAATTGAGACGTGCGTACCACACTACACACTAGCGCTATTAGGCAGCCTTTTCTTGGGAAATTGGAAACTCTCTACGGTCATTCCGAATCGGTAGACTAGCGACCTTTTCACCAAGGCCTCCGTAAATCTCCTCTGACCATGGATTCCCACATGGCCGACGAGTTGGTTGTACCATTGAAGTTCCCTGGAGATAGCATGCACTTCCTTTCTCTTCTTGATCTCGTGAGTGTGACTTACAAACTAGACTAAAGCCATTAATGTAAAGATTGAACAAAAGTATAAATTGTACCGTTATGCTGCCGAATTTATCTCTTGACCATTGTTCTCATGAAATCATGTTCAATTTAATTATTACTTATTCTCATCATCATCATGAACATGACATTACATATGCTTACTTATTGAAAACTCTCATTGGCCATTATAATGACTGTAGGTATCTACATTTAAAAATTTAAGTGAGATGCTGACAGGGCACGGCGTGTGTCCAAGGGCTCCAATCTAGCCCCAATGACGGCGAGTCATAGATATACTGTTAACCATGGGGTATAATGATTACTGGCGTTGCATCTGCGCTGGGAAAATCGTGCGTGCGTGTTGAATGATAGATACATAACCACATACACGTGTCCTGGTGTACATTCTTGATGGATCTTTTCTCGTGTACATTAGTGTCTACGTGCCTGATTAGTGTTACTTGATCGTGCTCGTGCGTGCTTGCTTGCTTGCTTGCGTGATATGGCCATCCTGCATTTAATGCAATTAGTGATATCTTGCGTTCTTGAAAGCTATTACATCAAGTGAAATCTTGCGTGCTTGTACAAAGTGATCTATTTCTAGTTCTCTCTTGTCATCTTGTTCATCAATCTTGTTCTATCGAATCACTCTCTCTAGCTTGTTTTATACATCATGTTTTAACGAGTTTTATTCGTACTTGCATATCATTCATCGTACTTGCCTAGTTCTAAAATGTTAATCAGTTATATCATTGCCCGCACATTGAGATATAAATCCTACTGGGCTAGTTTGCTCATTCCCTACTTTTACCCCATCTAGGTGACTATGAAGTTCAAGAGGAAGAGCAAGTCGAGGATGGAATGCGTCCGAGTGAAGAGCGTTGATCCAAACATGAGTCTATATATAGTTAGTTTATTTTGAGTGTTAGAACAATGTAGTAGGAAGTGAGGTAGTATGTACTTTTGCTTTTATTGAGTCTTAGTCCTGTATTAGTTTATCTGAGACAATATGAGATTTGAATACAATTTATAATTGAGTTCACATTTGGGCCCTATCATGATGTTGTGTTGATACACATTTAGTGCGTGCTAGCTAGAGGCTTATTTGCCGACTGTCCACGTCTCGAATATCGACTCGAATTAATCAACAATATCCGCTGCGTAATTCTCGGGACGTGACATGTGTTTCCCTCCCCGCGGTTGTGATTGTAGTGTGGTTGAGGCCCTGAAGAAGGGAGCCTCGGTGTGTTGCACCCTGGTAAGGCGACACCTTTGGTGTCGCCACCCAGGTGGCGACCATCAATGCGTCGCCTTAGGAACTCCTGAAGGCGACACCATCTATGTCGCCACCTTGGTGGCGACATGGGGGCCGTCGCCTTCTGCCTGTTTTTCCTGTTCCGATTCCTGTGTCTGTTCAGGAGCACTGACCTGATAGTGACAATGGCCTTGTCGCTATCAAATCAGTAGGGTTGCGCCGCCTTGGTTGTCGCCATCCTGATGGCGACACGGGGCCTGTTGCCTTCTCAGTCAGAGAAGGGACCTTGCCACCCTGCTCATGTCTTGCTTTCGCTGTGACTCGGTTTTCTTGGCACCTGTACTTTTTCTAGTACAGTGCTACTGCTAGTCTCTCTCTTCGCCCAGTGCTAGGCACTTGAGGGCTTGTCTGCGAGACAGGTTGTTACCGTTACCTGGGACCCCCAGTTCCCGCGCGCTTGTGTCAGAGGGTGTTGCTCCAGGCGGCGGGGTTTGCTCGAGTCGTTGACTTTGGTAGCAGTAGGGGAAAACGGTGGGACAGCGACGTGGTCGTTTGTGGAGCTCTCTTAGCTGAGACTGGGACGCCGGTAGTGTTGTGACTCGTACGGCACAGTTCAGCTAGTCCGTTCTCACTGCCTCACTCTACGTGGTTCCGGTACCACCTAGAGGTGTCAGGCGTGGGACCGTAGTTCGGCCAGACTACGACTTTGTGGTTACTTGTGGTACCGCGTCTTACTCTGACGGGAGGTGTCAGACATGGACCGTTGGTCGAGGGTAAGACGCGTGGCGCTCCTGACCAGCTGACTAGAGTAGTGTACTGTAGCTAGTGTGCTTGTCCAGGCAGTTCGATGTCTGTGTTTACAGCTGGGTTCTTGTGGTGCCTTGGTTTACACGGGTTTTCCGGTCCCGCCGAGTGGCTTAGACTGACGACTGTGTAGTTCTTTCACGCTTCTGCACTTTACTCTGTTTAGTATATTAGACTTTACTGCTTTATTTAAATATCGCACTTGTCTATATATTATGCTTGTGGAACTAGTGGGATTGGTAGTCCCTACTGGGCTTCTTCGTGAAGCTCACTCCCTGTTTTGCAGGTAAGACTTCACAGCAGTTCCCTCCGCGGTGTAGCGAGGAGACGGGCCCGCAGTAGTCGGCGTCTCTAGTGGCAGTGTTTCCCCCAGCTCTGTACTTCACCCTCGGGGTATGCCCCTAAGGGACGTGTTATTCCTTTTCCGTTCTGCACTTGTACTTTTACTACTTTGGGACCTGTACTAGACTTGCACGTTGTGTTAGACTTCTTCTTGCACTAGTTGGTACATCTTTAGTACGTTTGTCGTTACTTACTTTCTGTCACATATCTCGTTAGACGATCCGTTAGCCCCCGGTCTCCGGACCCGTGGGCGGCGGTGGCCGACGTTCGGATCCTTGGTGGGAGTCGGGGACCTGGGAGCCGGGGCCGTACACTATGCCCAAGATTCCCCAAGTCGAAATGGTGGAGCCACCTTCACAATGGTCGATGGTTCGAGATGGCGTCATTATGCTTCAACGTCAGGAGGATTCAACAATTCATGGAGCTAAATTCAACATTGCCTCGAAGACATACACCTTCCAATCTTTCATGTTCAAGAACTCTGAGGGTACACTATTGAATGTATGCTTGCGGTGCATATCCTGTGACATTTCTGCATTAAAAAAAATGAAATGATAAAAAAAATGATGAACAAAAGGGTTTAAAAATAGAGATGTCCGTCGGACCTACTTTGGTTTCACTACCGAGTATGGGTAAAAAGGACAAGAAAAACCGGCCACGGTGAAAACCCGAAAGGGCGTCGTGGGCAAAATTGGGAACCCTACTACGTGAAAACTCGAAAGGGCGCGTAGGCAAAAGCAAGAAGGGGCTGACTCCGGTGAAAACCCGAAAGGGCGCTTGGGTCAGTAATGTGGTTAAAAAAAAAGAAAGAATGAAGTCAAAATGTCAAAATGGCAAGAAGGGGGAGTTCCATCCCTGCTCTTTCAAGAAATCCCTTTTTGCTATACATTCTCTGAATCCAACTATACACTCTCTAGTCAAAACAAAACCTCAGAACTTAGACAAGTTGTCTTTTGCCATCCACGCCTCATGCTTATATATACTTGCTCTCGCCAAGTAGGACTCTAGGTTTATATAACCTCTGCCTTTTCAATTCCAATAAAGCTTAGCCTTGACTTCTTGCCTTGGCTAACCAATAGATGTTTACCTTTAGAATGCCTGTTGAAGCTAGCACGTAGGTTTTCTAAGTTACCATTTGCAATCCACCCAAATAACCTCACACCATCTACAAACATCATGGTATGATTGGTGGTCGAGTTGTATTCCACTCGTGAATATCTCTTTATAATATATATATATTATATATATATACAAAAGAAAATAAAAAAAGAGGCTAAAAATAGAGGTGCCTCGCTGGACTTGTCTGGTTTCCCCTGAACAAGGGTAAAAAGAGCTAGAACCCGTCATGGCAAAAACCCGAAAGGGCGTCATGGGCAAAATTGGATACCCCGCTAGGTGAAACCCAAAAGGGCACGTAGGCAAAAGCAAGAGGGGGTCGAGTTGAGTGAAAACCCGAAATGGCGCTCAATTCGATAATGTGAAAATAAAAAGGATCCAAAGATAGCTGCCAAAGACAAGCAGACTTCAAGTCTCTAGAAAGGAAATCTTGATAGAAGTGGTACTCGACAGTCAAGGCTCATCTTCATGTCAGTGCCAGCCGAAGCTAGTCGTCATCACCAGCCGAGGCTCGTCTTCATGTCATGCTATCCGAAGCTCGTCTTCATGCCAGTTGAAGTTTATCTTCACGACAGTCAAAGCTCATCTTCATGTCGGTGCTAGCCGAGGCTCCTTCTCATATTCATGCAAGCCAAAGCTCATCTTCGTGCTAGTCAAAATTTGTCTCCATTTCAATTGGTTTTCTATCTCATATGGGACAAAGCGAAACTTTGTCATACACGGAGTGAATTCTAACAAATTTCAAGTCTCTGGAGGGAAATTTCTGATAGAGTTGGTCGACAACCATGAAGAAGGTGTCAATAGATGATGCCTCCTAACAGTTTTCAAGTTTATTGGTGGAGAATGCTGAAGAAATCCACAACACCTGAACAGAATAAAAGTTAAAAGGGAAGACAAGGGCTTACTAATCCATCGACAGACAAAGCACTCTGGTAATTGTCATTACTGTGAGAGGATGGGATACAAAATCTCCAATGTGGCGATTTGGTCATCACAATCAGCAACGATGAGGTGGAAGTAGTCTACTTCCCCCCTATAAAGGCCCCAATGCTATTGCATGCTCAGATTGTGCGCATTCAAGATGACCAGTCGGCAAGACGGTCAGAAGAAAGGAAGCAACAACGTCACTTACTGGGTCTAGGAAGAGCCACCAGATCATATAGCAAGCCAGCATGCCCCATTGGCTCATACAGGCCAACACAATCTAATTCACACAATGGTTGGCCAACTCATGAAGTCCACAGGCTCATAAGCAAGCTGTCAATTCAATGGTCCTCATTACCCCATCGGTTTGTTGATCAACTCACGAGCCCTTTCCGACTCGTGTGGGCCACGGCGAATCGGTGCAAGCTGCGACAGACCGCCGCCACCCGCTGATCAATAGCCCCTCTGCCGAATCGCAGTACCCACGCTGAATCAACACGAGCAGTAGACCCCCAGCCGATTTGCAGGTCCTGCCGAATCGCGCTGCCCTGTCGAATCGCGCGAACTCTGCCAGATCACTCCAATTCAAGAAAAAGGAAATTGAAGGGTGAGAAGACCCCAAAAGCCCACCAAGAGTGACATGCCTCCGTCATCCGCGGACAACACCGCCAAATGGAACCAGAAGTAAAAGATCACAAACAGACCATTGGACCATTAGCTAGGCAACAAGTCAAACCTGCATATGTTAGTGTGAATAGTTAAAAGGCCGAAGTGCACCTGCGATGTCGCTTCGCATGTCCTCTCGCACCACCCACGGGTGGGGGGCATTTGTAGACGCCTTAAATATCTTCTACCGGGCCTTCTTCATGGTGGCCCATTTCCTAAGAGAGGCCCCTACAAAACAAAGTTCTCATTTAAAATGACCCACATATGAAGCCCTAAGGCCCCTTACTAAAAGCCCATATTACCCCATGCTTGGAGGTGAGCTTAAGCTACCTCTACACCCCCACTACCATCCAAAAACTATCAAAAATGGGGCAAAAGGTGGTGCTGCGGCAGATGAGAAAAAGGGGCAAAAAGATGCCTTTTGGGTGGGGCTTCTAAAATCCTTTTGGCAAAAAAAGGTGGGGGGCTTGGAGGCTACGCAACCATCTTCTCCAAGGGGTTTTAGGGCTGCATTTTCTGCATCTAAGAGGCTTGCTGTTGCTGCTCTTGAGCTACAACGACCCACTTCCACCCGGTACGGTTATACCAACCCACGTCGGATGAGAGCAAGCCGCTACAGAGGAGAATACCCCAACAAGTAACAAATGAGCTGAGATATACACAAATAGAGTCAAATAAATGCAACAGAATTAAATGAATCTTATTCCATCAACTTTTAAACCCACATACCACAGTCTGTATAGTCCAACAAGAGATAACATAAGTGAAAAATGTTCCAAATACATAGCAGACTCCAAGTACATTTGAACAAAATCCAAATTTCAATTGTAGCATTACATACTTATGAAATACAAATTACATTCTTCAATCCTTTAGTCCAACTCCACATCAATTCTTGCTAGCTCCTCCGCTGCTAATTTCCTAAAATGTTTAGCAGAGTGAGTCTACGCAATAGACTCAGCAGTAACTTAAGATTCAATACATACATACTTTTTACCATTAACACAATAAATTTCAGCAGTTAAATCATACATGATCATGCTATAACTTAAACAATTTCCATTAAACAATTATCTAAACAATGCTATAACTTCTTATCATTTCACTTTTGCACATAATATGTGCCACATTTACACATATCTTGCATTACCTTGTTGTGCTATGAACACATATCACTTTTCACATCACACTTATACTTATTTTCACATAATGCCAAGACACAGCCCAAACCACCATATAGACGATCACATAACACCACATTCACATTCACTTACTTAATCACCGGCATAGTGATAAGTCTTAGTTCTCCTGCAAAACCGGGGAAGCCTTCCCACCATTACCAGTGGAACTGTCCACCTCCAGGATTTTACAAGACCTTTGCCAGGGTGTACACTTTATCAAGACCCTTTCCTAGGGTATCACATAACACATTGAGCTTTCCCATAGGGGCATTACTACAGTACAACTCCAAGCATCTAGGGTGGCAGTGTCTTATGGGCATGTTTGTTATCTTATCTCATTAACCATTTTACACACCTACACCACTTGTTCTCTCACGTCCCATGTACACACTATACATAATTCATACACACATAAGTCCTCATTTACTGATTTTAACCTCACTGTTGCAACTGCCAATTAATCATAATACATATATAATCATACTGAAATTTACTGAATCACATCAAGTTACAATTAACATGCTCACATAGTCATTTTTCGCATTAAAAATCCATAACAATACTTACTGTCATCAAAATAACATGAGATTTTAACCACAGACAATTTTAAGGTTTATAATCGTACATACAATTTCTCAGATTTTTTTCTGAATCATATTACATTTACAAAATTAAAATCTTTTCATGCTATTCATAATTCACTTTAACATGGAACATAACACGAACATCAGATTTAACCATTCACAACCTTGATTCTAATATAATCATCATCACAAAAATTTTCCCTTGATTTATTGCACAACACACAATTTAATGTAAATTTTACAATTTCTATGCATGTCTTTCATTTCCAAAACAGAAATTCCAGTAAACCCCACAGTCATGGAAAAATTCTCAAAATTCCAGGACATGGACTGATACATATGCACATATTAAAGAAAAATCTAGGGCATTTAATTCCTCAGGAATTAGGTAGATAGTAGATGAACATGCATAATCCATCTTTTCCCAACATGTATTTCAATAATCTAAAAATTCATGCCATCCCCAGAAAAATGCAGAAATTTCCACACACATCACATTATCTATTTTACATAGCATATAAAATTTACACTATATCCTCATTGCGAAAACATATCGAAAATAATCATCTACCAGGAAGAACAGCTCATGTTCTATCTTGAAGAACTGGCGGCAGCCTCTGGCCGTTCAAGGGTTTGGACGGCACGATCGCTGGACGCCGATGGGAGATCTTGGCGTCATTGGTATTGACGCCAAGTTCCTGTCTGTGCAACAGCACAGACCGAACTCCAATACCAAGTGAAAAGGAGGGTCCAGGACACGATTTAAAATCACACAAAATTTGCTGGGACCTAGGACACATGTATGGGATTGAGATATGGGTACTTGCCTCTCAATTAAACCTACAAGATCGGAATAAGCTGATGAAGCCCTCCTTGGGCAGCGCCAAGAAGCCTTCAGAAATCCTTTGCTCCGGGTTCTAGGGGGTTGCAGGCTGCAGTCCAACGCCAGGGAAGCCTTCTCCTACGTATGGCCTTCCTCCTTGTCGTAGAAGATCACCAGAAAATCCAAGCCCTCCAAGGTCAGTCCTTCCTCTCTCTCTCAGTTAGGGTTTCCTTCTAGTAAAGAGCCAAGAGAGCTCTCTAGGTTGCAAAAGGGATGTGTTTTATAGACTAGGGGACAAGAGGGGCTCGTGCAGGGGTTGAAAGGACAGGTAAGAGCCGTGGGAAGACATCTCCCCAATCAGAAGCCTGGCCCAATGAGTGCTCTCTGCGCTCTATTGCGCACAGAAAATTAGGGATATTGACGTCCACATCCATGGACGGCTACATTAGGGTTGGCGTCAGTCGATATGGACGCTGACATATCATGGGCGTCCATCCATGTTGACGCCAAGACACTCTTCTGCCAGAACATAAAATCATGCAGAACCATGCTTAATCCACACATATATGCACATAAAACCTATGTAGTATAGTGTATACACCACTACACCATGTAAACATCCAATATTTACTACTAATCCTACACATACATACATAGGTACATCAAGATAATAAACGTATATGAATATCTCATACGCATACAATGTATATATATATATATTACATATATATACACACAACATGACTCAACACACAAGAACTGTGTTTACACTACGTATATACATACAATGTATAAGGTATAATATGTATATTACTACACCGTGCAATCCATAACATTTATACCTGGGCATACACATGTATACATAAGTACACTAAGATAAGATGTAGTAGATATCTACCTATGCGTACATGAGGTTTTACATAAGCGTGACTCAATCACGTGGCAAAATAAAATGACAAGAATTGCGAGGCTTCATAATCATTAGGAGGCAATATGAATTAAGTTAGCCAGGAATAATCTATTCAATAAAGTAGTTCTTGCCTGCACTCCATACGTACATGCAATGTACGAAGTACAATGTACACATTAACTACACCATGCAAATGAACAATGTTTACAACCAAATATACTCATGCATACCAAAGTATACCAAGGTGTTACATACGTAAAATTAGGTACACAATTATCACATGCATAAGATAACATACATGCGTACATACACATATGCACTTCATATATTCGTACACAATATCCATGAAAAGGGTAATATAAGGTACACTTCAATATTAGATGGTACTTGCATAATATTTGAATAGGTACCTTATACACAAAATTGGCCAATTACTCATATTCACGATAATAATATACATCCACGCATATACACATGCAAAATTTATATCTATAATATGCACCATTTTCATGCACGCCATTTAGGCAAGAACAAGTAAACATCATATACATAAAATAGAAGCGGAAAAAAAAAAGAAATTCGGGGCCTTACACCCTCTCCCCCTTAAAGAGATCTTCGTCCTCGAAGATCGGATCACGTACCCTTGATGACATCTTGTTGCCGCTTCTAGTCCACTTAGACCGGTGCCTAAATCCTACCGGTGGCTTCCTTACTACTTGAACATCTCGGGAAAAAACCTCTTCTTCTGATTCGGACAGTCTTTAATCCGATGGTTCTTGCTACCACACTTGAGACATCTTCCTAACCTCGTCCAACATACGTCTCCGCCGTGGCGCTTGCCACAATGCACACATACGGGCTTCTCGTTGCCGGCCGAAACTACTGGCTGAAAGGTTGATTCTATTGGTATCATAGTGGTTGCTGTCTTTTCATGAGCTTCTTCATCTTCCTTTTTGCCGCTGAAATGGTTCTGGCAACATTTCTAGTCTTGCTTTCCTCTCTGCCAAGTACAACTCCATTTCACTCTCTTGTTTGCACTCCGCGCTAAGAGCTACATCCATAGTTCCAAGGTCAAACGCCGCCAGTCTGGCCCTCATTGACGGTCTAAGCCCCATTACAAACTTCCTTACCTTGCGCCTCTCATCAACAACTATGTGTGGTGCATATCTAGATAACTCTGCAAAGGTAGCCTCATACTCCAAACTGTCATCGATCCCTGAGTCAATGCTAAGAATTCCTGCTCCATTTTGTCCTGTATATGCTCAGGAACATACTTGGCCTGAAACATCCTTACGAAATCTTCCCAAGTAACCTCTAGCTCCACTCCCTCAAACCGTGCGAAGAACGGAAGACCACCACACATCCGCTCGCTCCTGAAGCATGTATGACGCCAGACTGATCTTGTCATCCTCTGCACACCTGATAGCTCGAAATATCTTTTCGATTCCCTGAGCCAACTTTCTGCAACTAACGGCTCACTCTCCCCCTTAAAAGAGGGTGGAGCCATCCTCTTGAACCTCTCCATGACGGATACACCTCCTGAACCCACAGTCCTGTTGAGCTGGTGCTGGAACCTGAGCCTCAACTGAGTTTGAAAAGCCGCTTGTGTTTGCGCTTGAGTTTGTATTGCTTGTACAATCCCTTGCATGACTGTACCATAATCAGCCATGGTGCGGGGGTGCGCAGGCGATCCTTGAGGTGCTGGTACTTCATGTCGCTCTCCGTCAGTCCTACTTAATTCCTCATCTTGAATGGGCGGGCTCGAACGTCGAGTCCTTCAGCCTTGCTACAAATTAAACACTAAGTTAAACTCATTTATCCTCATACTTAACATGTATCAGTAATTATCTTACTACTTTTCTAGTACTATCTTAATTACTCCTTGGATCTGGCTATCCACTACAAAGACTTAGAGAGTGATTTAGTCGATGGCTATTTATGTATAAGCTCAACCCAAAGGGCTCTGATACCATCTCTGCAACGACCCACTTCCACCCGGTACGTTATACCAACCCACGTCGGATGAGAGCAAGCCGCTACAAGGGAGAATACCCCAACAAGTAACAAATGAGCTGAGATATACACAAATAGAGTCGAATAAATGCAACGGAATTTAAATGAATCTTATTCCATCAACTTTTAAACCACATACCACAGTCTGTATAGTCCAACAAGAGATAACATAAGTGCAAAATGTTCCAAATACATAGCACTCCAAGTACATTTGACAAAAATCCAAATTTCAATTGTAGCATTACATACTTATGAAATATAAATTACATTCTTCAATCCTTAGTCCAACTCCACTTCATTCTTGCTAGCTCCTCCGCTGCTAATTTCCTGAAATGTTTAGCAAGAGTGAGTCTACGCAATAGACTCAGCAAGTAACTTAAGATTCAATACATACATGCTTTTTACCAATTAACACAATAAATTTCAGCAGTTAAATCATACATGATCATGCTATAACTTAAACAATTTCCATTAACCAATTATCTAAACAAATGTAAAACTAGAATCTAAACAAGATCACTAACATCATGGTGTCATTAACATGAGTAAAATACACATTCACACGTTTTCATGCTTTATCCAAGTCATTGTAAAGTTGCACAACTAAACCATGGAAACATGTACAAGATAGGTGGCACTCCTAGCATGATTTCTAACTCACTTCGCATGCAATCATAACAATTTACTTCACATTTAGCTTGCTGATTTTATACAATTTTATCACATTCATATTACCTTACATAGGGATCACTTTAACTATACAACATAATACTAAACACATGTGTATCCAATCATTCAAATTCCATGAATATGAAAGCATATACTTACATTTGGTACTAATGGTAACATCACTTTTAGCAATTGACAATTTATACATAAACACATACACACACACATTGTACACATCAATAAACAATTTATCAATTAACACTATTGTCATTTACTTATGCTATTTTTCTCATTACACACAACCATATGATAACCCTTGGCTTTCACATACATTCACTTTTGGTTTTATCACACAATACTTACACACATTTCCCATTATTCCTCTTTCACATTCACACACTTCTTATCATTTCACTTTTGCACATAACATGTGCCACATTTACACATATCTTGCATATACCTTGTGCTATGAACACATATCACTTTTCACATCACACTTATACTTATTTTCACTTAATGCCAAGACACAGCCCAAACCACCATATAGACGATCACATAACACACACATTCACATTCACTTACTTAATCACCGGCATAGTGATAAGTCTTAGTTCCTGCAGAAACCAGGGAAAGCCCTTCCACCATTACCAGTGGAACTTGTCCCTCCAGGATTTTACAAGACCCTTTGCCAGGTGTACACTTTATCAAGACCCTTTCCTAGGGTATCACATAACACATTGAGCTTTCCCGTAGGGGCATTACTACAGTACAGCTCCAAGCATCTAGGGTGGCAGTGTTCTTTATGGGCATGTTGTTTATCTTATCACATTAACCATTTTACACACCTACACCACTTGTTCTCTCTCACCCCATGTCACACTCAAACATATTCATCATACAAAGTCCTCATTTACTGATTTTAACCTCACTGTTGCAACTGCCAATAATCATAATACAGAATAATCATACTGAAATTTACTGAATCACATCAATACAATTAACATGCTCACATAGTCATTTTTTCACATTAAAAATCCATAACAATACTTACTGTCATCAAAATAACATGAGATTTTAACCACAGACAATTTAAGGTTTATAATCGCACATACAATTTTTAGATTTTTTTCTGATCATATTACATTTACAGAAATTAAAACATTCAGTTTCATGCTATTCATAATTCACTTTAACATGGAACATAACACGAACATCAGATTTAACCATTCACAACCTGATTCTAACATAATCATCATCACAAAAATTTTCCCTTGATTTATTGCACCGCACCAATTTAATGTAAATTTTACAATTTCTATGCATGTCTTTCATTTCCAAAACAGAAATTCCAGTAAATCCCACAGTCATGGAAAAATTCTCAAAATTCCAGGGCATGGACTGATACATATGCACATGGTATAGAAAAATCTAGGGCATTTAATTCCTCAGGAATTAGGTAGACAGTAGATGAACATGCATAATCCATCTTTTCCAACATGTATTTCAATAATCTAAAAATTCATGCCATCACAGAAAATGCAAAATTTCCACACACATCACATTATCTATTTTACATAGCATATAAAATTTACACTATATCCTCATTGCGAAAACATATCAAAATAATCATCTACCAGGAAGAACAGCTCACTGTTCTATCCTGAAGAACTTGGCGGCAGCCTCTGGCCGTTCAAGGGTTTGGACGGCACGATCGCTGGACGCCGATGGGAGATCTTGGCGTCAGGGTATTGACCACCAAGTTCCTGTCTGTGCAACAGCACAGACCGAACTCCAAATACCAAGTGAAAAGGAGGGTCCAGGACACGATTTAAAATCCACAAAATTTGCTGGGACCTAGGACACATGTATGGGATTGAGATCTATGGGTTACTTGCCTCTCAATTAAATCTACAAGATCGGAATAAGCTGATGAAGCCCTCCTTGGGCAGCGCCAAGAAGCCTCCAGAAATCCTTTGCTCCGGTTCTAGGGGTTGCAGGCTGCAGTCCAACGCCAGGGAAGCCTTCTCCTACGTATGGCCTTCCTCCTTGTCGTAGAAGATCACCAGAAAACGCCTCCAGTCGCCGGATCCAAGCCCTCCAAGGTCAGTCCTTCCTCTCTCTCTCAGTTAGGGTTTCCTTTCTAGTAAAGAGCCAAGAGAGCTCTCTAGTTTGCAAAAGGATGTGTTTTATGGACTAGGGGACAAGAGGGCTCGTGCAGGGTTGAAAGGACAGGTAAGAGCCGTTGGGAAGACATCTCCCCAATCAGAAGCCTGGCCCAATGAGTGCTCTCTGCGCTCTGTTGCGTACAGAAAATTAGGGATATTGACGTCCACATCTATGGACGGCTACATTAGGGTTGGCGTCAGTCGATATGGATGCTGACATATCATGGGCGTCCATCCATGTTGACGCAAGACACTCTTCTGCCAGAACTTAAAATCATGCAGAACCATGCTTAATCCACACATATATGCACATGAAACCTATATAGTATAGTGTATACACCACTACACCATGTAAACATCCAATATTTACTACTAATCCTACACATACATACATAGGTACATCAAGATAATAACACGTATATGAATATCTCATACGCATACAATGTATATATATCTATATATATATATATATATATATATATATATATACATATATATACACACAACATGACTCAACACACAAGAACTGTGTTTACACTACGTATATACATACAATGTATAAGGTATAATATTAATTACTACACCGTGCAATCCATAACATTTATACCTGGGCATACACATATACATAAGTACACTAGATAAGATGTACGTAGATATCTACCTATGCGTACATGAGTTTTACATAAGCGTGACTCAATCACGTGGCAAAATAAAATGACAAGAATTGCGAGGCTTCACAATCATTAGGAGGCAATTATGAATTAAGTTAGCCAGGAATATCTATTCAATAAAGTAGTTCTTGCTTGCACTCCATACGTACATGCAATGTACGAAGTACAATGTACACATTAACTACACCATGCAAATGAACAATGTTTACACCAAATATACTCATGCATACCTAAGTATACAAGGTGTTACATACGTAAAATTAGGTACACAATTATCACATGCATAAGATAACATACATACGTACATACACATATGCACTTCATATATTCGTACACAATATCCATGAAAGGGTAATATAGGTACACTTCAATATTTAGATGGTACTTGCATAATATTTGAATAGGTACCTTATACACAAATTGGCCAATTACTCATATTCACGATAATAATATACATCCACGCATATGCACATACAAAATTTATATCTATAATATGCACAATTTTCATGCACGCCATTTAGGCAAGAACAAGTAAACATCATATACATAAAAAGTGGGAAAAAAAAAGAAATTGGGCTTACATGAGCTCTCCCGTGAGCCTTTCCCTACTGCAAAAAAGAGAATAGAAGAGGAGATCAACAGAAGAAAGAGGGAAAAAAGAAGAGAGAAGAGAGGGCTACCACTTGGGTCTTGTCTTGTCAAGAGGTAGGAAAGGAAGATAGAGGAGTGTGGGTGGCGAGGTGTCCCTCTTCTCCTCTTCTTCTTGCGTTTTTTTTTGTGTTGTACTTCCTTTCCCCCTTCTTTGTAAGGAGATGTCTTATCTATGTACTCCCCTTCTATGATGTTTAATATTCTTTCTTTTACATTAATGCACTCCCTTTCCCCCATCATGTGTGGAATGTTTAAGTTTCTTTTTTACTTTTTGAAGGGAGATGCCTACGGGATGGGGATCCACTCTTTATGGAGTGAGGTTTCCTCTCCTCTTATGGCATGCAAAAGACCCCAAACCACCTACCTCAATAATTAGGATAGGAGCAGGGTCTCTCTTTTACCCAATAGATTCTTCACATTTTCTCCATATTAAGCCCATTAGCCCCATTGCGCAAGCCCCTTTGAGATGTGTTTTTCTACTGTTCTTAATCCATCTTGATAGGCATTTTGATTGGTTCAAACAGTCCCCCTTCATGTGGTTTTCGGTTTTGGGGCGTGTCCCCTTTGCTAGCCAAGGGGTTGAACAACTAATGTTCATGCCCTCTTGCTTAGCACTCATCCCAAAGAGGCCCATCAAGCCTATTTTTGGCCCATCATCACTCCATTTTCATGATTCCCACAGACCCCAGGTGGCACTGGTTCGCTGTCTTTCAGAAGAGGGCACTGGTTGCTGGCCTGTTTCCTCGATTTGCCAGCCCAAAAGCCCCGCCGATTCGCCGTTCTGGGGTTGTTTTCCTGATTTGGCCAGCTCGGTCAGTTCCGCCCATTCGGTCGCCAGCTTCATGCTCTTGGCCGACCCACGTGAGCAAGGCTATGCTCCATGTGATGTCAGCTAAGAAAATAGATATTAAATCGTAAGAGACGCATCCAAACCCCCGGATTGGACAATGTAATGTCTACTCCGGATGGATTGTTCATACATATCGTTCATCCGCCCTTGGGTTTGTGTGGTCATGACATCGCCGGTTTTCCCCGTAGGCGCACCTTGGGGATCGGCGTCATGTGCCCACTAGGGTTATGTCTCTTCCGGCATATACCCTGTCTTTTGGTGGCATCTCCATTCATGGTGGATGCGTCCACCGCGCTTTCCCTTTATCAACCATGATAAGGACATGCTGCCAAATTTTTCCTGCGAGGTCGAATCGGCAGAGTTCTTAAAGGAAATTTTCAACGTTCAATTGATTCAATAGTACTCCCGTTGGGCCCGATTCGGCCATGTCTGTCGATTCGGTCGCATCCCGCCGATTCGGTCGTTTCACCGATTCAGCATCATCCCGCCGATTCGGCATACCGCCGAGTCAACTTCATCCCGTCGATTCAGTTTTTTCCTTGAACCTCCGAATGGACCATACCCGGCCCACCGATTCCATCCCGCCTCGCTGATTCACTGTCTGCTCTGCCAGTCAATACGTCCCGCCAAACGGACTGCATCTATGCTGCCATTTGGCCACCTAACGACCAGGCAGCGCCGAATAAAGATAGACCCAGTTGGCATGCTTCAAAAGAAACAAAGAACAATTGAAACCTTTGTATGATAAAATAAATAAAAGTAGATAAATCACCTCATGTCTTAAATGTTCAAAAGAATCAAAGAGAAAATTAAAACCTTGTATAATAAAAAAGCAACAAATGACAAAAGACCGTCTCATGTTTTACAAAAGACCAAAAGATCAAATTGAACCTTTCAAGCAAACAATAGATCATCTCATATTTTTTATGTCTCAAATAGAACAAAAGCCAAATTGAACTTTTTCATGATAAAAGAAACAAATGAGTGAATAGGCAAAGAGATTCGGTAATTGGCTAAATAAAAGGTCAATGACTTTGAATAGACATTCATTTTGCTTAATAGTCTTCTGCTAAAATTTAAATTGCGTTTCGCACCTCTATCGGATGTCTCCGCTTTATGTCATGAGCTTTCTAATTCTGGCGATTAATCAAGGGTTTTCCCCTCTCAGGGATGTAATTAACATCGTTGCGCTCAGGCAACGACGGAATTTTGTCCAGGACCCACACTTACTTTCGTTTGACGAAGTTAAACAGTGCACACAATAGACCTAAAGTCCTTCGCTCTCGGAGGCAGAACCACTTGTTGTCACCTCGGTGGACTGGCACGCCTGCACTATGCGAATTGCCGATTCATCTCACGTCACCATTGCTCATGTAGCATTCGACAAGACTTGGATTAACAATAGGCATCCATCCAGTGAGAACATGAGATAACATGATAAAAAGAACATAAAAAATTTTAAATTGATAAATTTTTCCATTTCCACACTATTAATCACCTATTAGACTTCTAATTTATTGTGGTGTTTTGGAATATATTTGATAGATTCCTCCACTAAGTTGTTATCACCTTCAATCAAAATTTCTCTAAACTTGTCATCGATATGTCAGTTACATTTAAGAAGGCCATGGCCGCAGCCTCTGCTTCATCTTTCAGCTGTTGATGCCATAGCCATATTCAATTTTGCAAGTAGCACCTCTCTTTTGAAGTCTCTTATCAAAAGGCCATCTTACCTCTAGTACCATCATCTTCTAATTTGTGTGATCCATTAATTACATCTTAATCCATTCCTCTTGTGTTTCTGCCAGCCAAAGTAATAATTCACATTGCACATTTCTTGACATTAATTGTATATTCCCATTCCCTGCTCTTCTCATTTGTTCTTCATTATCACAATAGCTTTGTTCAAACTATATAGAATTCCTCAACTCAAATGATAAGCTTATAAGTTTAATTTATGTTCAACTTCTTCTCTGTTTACAAAATGCTTGTTTCTATGGATCTACAAAGATTCTAGTGTCCCAGCTGTGATAGCCTTGGTGTAATGCATATGAAATATTCTTCATGCCATTTTGTGCATCTTCCCACCGTTCTTGAAGGTTGTGAACCTGTCAGTTAGTTTAGATGTAGGGATATCTCCTTCCCAACCTTCATTTTCTTTACAGCCGATTAGGGCATGATTGGCATCTTCATCTCTTGATGGCATCTCTCACATCTGGAGTTAGGCAGTATGTTGTATCGCAAAAGGTACAAAAGGTATGTTTTGTTGGTAATCTCCCCCATGCAAGTTTCCACAAGAACATTTTGGTTTTATTCAAGGCTAGCCATTTCCAAATTACATTCCAGTTCATCATTCTTCCTCATACATTTTTTTTCTACTCTTATAGCTTTGTATGCTGAATTAGTTTTGAATAGACTATGGTAACCTGGGACCCAAAATCTTTCATCCCCACAATATGGACCACTATGGGCAACATGACTATGAGCTGCATTATCTGTAGAGGGATATCTCCTGTATATTTCAGTGGCCATGCCCGTTTAGCAGTTCTGCTAGCTTCATCTCATCCTTAACTACTTTGTTGCAGTTGTATATCCATGGGACTATTTAGACCTCTTTCTTGAATCCGCATCCACCCTGAAGAACATTGATTTTATTTCCTTGTTCGGGTATCCAACCAAAATAAATCTGTGTTTTTACTGTATTCAGAGATTAGCCTTTTCCAGACATTTGATTTTAGGAAACCGATAGGTCTTGACTATTAATCTGCCCCCTCCTTAAGTACTTGTCTTTATTAGGTTCCCCATCGACCTTACTGTCCTTTAGGATTTTATAAACCGATTTGAGCCTGAGTGCACTCTTCATATCTTGATGGCCTTTGATGTCCAATCCAGCTATATTCGATCCATCATAGATGTGCCCAGATGATCAAGTATAAACCTCTTGTCTCTTGATTGTCTCTTGTGGACTGTGTTTTCCTATTCGGGCATGGGCCGAACGGGCCTCCACTGAGAGTAGAAGGAGAGACGGTCGTCGGTGCGGACGATGGCCTGCAAAACCGAAGAGATCAAGGGCCCAGTTGAAGAACTGGGGAGAACTCTCCGACGCCCGAGTCAGATCAAACTAGAAAGGAGGCAGGAAAAGAAGGTTCTCCGGTGTGTGATCGCGAATGGGTGAGTGTGTATAGCGTAGGTTGCCTACCTTTGCATGGGAATCACCTGTGCCTCTTATAGGCAAGGAGATGAAAGGTCCGGATGCTATCCACTCCACTGATGACTGGAGGCGCTGGTCAGTTCAGGTTCCTAGATGAGGATTGTCTGTTTGAGGTGCCCGTTTGGATCCTTAATGGTTAATGCTCTCAGTCGTGGGATGTGTATCGCGCTATCGTATTAACTGCTTTCGGGAGGCGAATGGCCATTTTGAGGGTTTTTTGGCTGAAGGGCACCACAACAAGAATCTACTCGATTACCAGCAGCTGCTCAGTGCTTGGAAGCACAGCCATGTTCGGTGATGGATCATGATGCTCAAGCATGACCTGCTCGGTAGCCGTGTCCTGCTCGAACAGGTGGCAGGGTGTTCGGAGACAGCCGTTGGGGACCCTTGGCGCCTGGTGATCAGAGTGTGTTCGGGAGCCTGGGCCGGACCCGAGAACACGTGGCTCACGAACGGAGCCCAAGCGCCCCACTGGGTCATGATGGGTCGTGATGGACCTGCAAGCCTAGAGGCTAAAAACAGCCTCCACACTTGCCCCCCATGCTCTCAAGCTAGCTCGATACCGTAGCACTTGAGAGCAGAGGTCTACTCGAATCGTCACCCTCGCATTAAATGTGACACCGACCGCAGTGGTGTGAACGGCCCAAGAGCAACGCCGTTCGCGGTCACCTCGGGATGAAACCTCATGATAGCAGAGTGACGTGTCAAGTGGCAGATGCTACGCGGCACGTACCCGATCCATTGGAGTGGAGAACCCCCGTTTCCATCTTTCGAATTCCGCATTTCCTTATAAGGAGGGGCAAAGTAGGTTCACGCTTTCCTTCTTCCGAACCCTTCTTGCCCTCGCTGCAGTTCTTCTTCTTCTCCGAGTCCTTCCCTATCCTCTTCTTCCCTTTCGCAAGCAAGACATTCGCAGAGAGTTGGGAAAGAAGCTGCCACCGCCGGGGCGAGTGGATCAGCGATTGGAGCGATGAGGGGGCCAAGATACCGATTCTTCGACGGCTCAGGGAGCGTTTCCTCATCAGCGACGAGTACAACATCATCCTCGCCAACAAGGAGGAGTCGTATCTCCTCAACAAGACGGGGTGCTTCGCCTCTCTTTGGACTTCCTGGAGGCAAGGTTCAGGCTGCCGCTGTCGGAGGTGGCGAGGGCATCCTCAATGCATGGAGGATCGCTCTGATTAGTTGACGCTGAACTCGTGGAGGACTATTTGCGTGTTCTGCATCCTGTGCAAACTGTGTGCGTGAAGCCCACGACGGACATCTTTCGGGGCACTTCACCTTGGCGGTGTCGCCACAAATCGGCAACAGAATCTACTACACAAGCACCGTGTGAACAAGATGCGATACACTTCTCGTCGAAGCACTCCAACACAAGGGATGGACGCATCGCGTGTTCTTCGTTGCCATCGCCGAGGGGCAAAGCAGAATAGTGGGGTTCCCTAGTCAGGTTGGGACCCGCCTTAAGGATTTGGTGCCTCTCTTGGTCTGAGAGGCAGTAAAAATTTCCGCAGCCCTCAACGACTTGCTGGCAGAGAAGTCCGAGGTTACTGATGGAGGCCCAGCTCATCGAGCATGGACTTAGCCGATCGTGGGTGAGTGACATTCCATCTCTATTTTTCTTGATTTGTCGGTGTTTTTCTCTAACTCCATTTTTTTTATGTAGACACTGAAGAGCTGGCTACTGGCCGTGATCAGAAGGACATGGCCCTCTGCCCGAGCAGATACCTGTCACAATCATATGTGACGTTTCTGGGCGAGGGTGCTCCCACACCACCGCTTGAAAGAGCCGCCCTGCCGGCGGACGGCTGTAGAGAAGACCCCTGAAGATAAGTCCCTTCGTGGGGAGTCCGGATCGAAGCGGCGACGAGGCCTTGCGAGGAGAGGCTGCGGAAGAGGCCGAGGAGGAGGAGAGGAGGTCCCCCAACTTCAACCCAGAAGAAGAGGGCTGGTGTAAGGCCCTCAAATTTTTGCTCTTTGATTAGATGTTGGCAACATGCGGGTATTAGTTACTTGGTGTATTAGTTATGTGCATGTGTATAATATGTATGTGTATATATATAGATATGTGTTTATTTCTGTACAATTTATATTAAATATGTTGTATATATGTATGGCTTGTTAATCATGTATAAATTATCTTATTTACATTGTACATATGGTGCTTAGTTTTCACATTACACATTTCATGTACATATACATATGTTGTATGTATGAATGTTTGCACATTTCTGCTGTTTTGGCCGAAGTGCATGTAAACGTCTACATGCATGGACGTTTAGGGGAGAGACGACGTTCAGATCGATGGATGCCAACTCCCCGATAAACGACAACTATGTGGTCGTTTATCTCCCAAAATCTGTGCGGTTTCAGATCTGGAAATGACTGTGTTTCCTTCAGTTCCTGTTTTGGAAACTGTCTCCAACGGTAGGATTCCTACCCTTAACACGTCCCTAACCTCCCTTAGCTTATAAAAACACCTTTTCGGCCAGATTAGTCCCTTTTAGCTCTTGAGAGAACCCTAGAACCCTTGTGCGAAACTAACTTTTGGTGGCTTGATCTGGTGATTGTGTGGGTCTTCCGGCGAACCATAGTGGACGGGAGGAACTCTGAATGGTTTGTAAAGCTTCCCCGACTCAGTGTGCAAGCTACATCGACCCTAAAGACCGGATCTGGGAGGTTTTCGAGCGCCTTCTTGGCTTGTCCGAGGAGGGCATCTTCGACGAATTAGATCCATAAACAATTTCCAAAGGCAGTATCCATGGATGTCAACCTTAACCATGTCAGCTAGGTCTAGGATTTTACGAGAAATTTTCCTGTGTTTCTGGACCATTCACTAAGTTCATGCGTGCAGTCCTGTGTTTATGCAGATAGCGAACATAACGGCAACTTGCTACCATAAGATTCGAGTCAAGGCAACATCTTGTGCCGTTGACCACTGTTGGCGGCAACCTCTATGCTGCCAAGTTCTTCAGGTGTTACAGAATGCATGTTTGATCTTTGTGGTAATATTTTCAAACTTCTGAATGTGTGTACATGCTGAGAGAATTATTTGGGTCATGTACATACAGTAGGTCATATCATGAGGCTAGGACGAATTTTGTGTACAATCCTATTTATTAACATTTTTGGAAATGGAATAGTGAGCATGATTTACCTGTTTTAATTCTAATTAAAAGGATTCGTTGCATGTAGAGTATCAAAATTTTGTATGAATATATGACTGCTATAATTAGGTTTTGGAACTGCTAAGTACGACTGTGGTACTGTAAACCAGGTTTAATTGGATTTTCTAGACAAATCGTAGAAGCTTTTTTAATTATTATAAATTGTATAGTATTCTGAAAAATCTGAATTTTCCGGATGTGATAAATAACCTGTGAATAGACTATGATAAAAATTTCATGCGTATTGACATCAGTAGGTACTATGATCAATTAATAAGTGTAATTGACCATATTAGTCATGTAAATTTTTGATTATGTGAAAATTCAGATATTAGAGCATGTTTAGGATTATGTTATGATGAAATTTTCACTGTGAATAGTAGCATCATGTAGGTAACCTGAACATGTGGGATTATCAAATAAATGCATGTAAATATGTTACATAGTGCATGAGAATTGTGTGAACATATGACAATGTGATAATGTGTAAAACTGTGCCGTAGTGACACTGCTACCATAAGAGGCTGTGAAACTGTACCGTATAAAGTCTCTATGGGAAGTTTCAATGTGTGTGATATCCTATGGGCATTAGGATGAAATCCTGGAGGTGGACAAGTACCACTGTTTAGGGTGGAGAGTGCTTCTCCCAGTTCTACGCAGTTAACCAAGATCTATCACATGTGTCTAGACGATGGATATGTGAATGTGTATGTGTGCCCTTCTAGTGGTGGTTTGGACTATGTGTCATGGCAACTAAGTGTAAAATGTGAATATGTGTATATGATCATGTGAAATTGTGCATTGAGTAAAGTGAGCATGTGAAATTGTTAATGAATGAGTTAACATGTGAATAAGTGTAAACCATTGTAAATAGGTTTAATTCATGTCAAAACAGCAAGTAAATTGTGTAAAACTATGTTAAATGCATGTGAAAATGATTAGATTCCATGCTAGGTATGCTATTTAACCTTGTACATCGTTCCATGCTTTAATTGTATATAGTTGCCAAATGCCTTGTCTAAAATTCGAATCTTTGAACCATGGTAATGAAAGGTGTAGAAGCATGCTATAGGTTTTGTAAGTAGTTTTTAAGTAACATGAAACATGTACCATGTTTAAATTCCTAATGCTTAAAAGACTAGCTTGTGTTTGTGATATGAGTAAGGTTGTGTTCTTGGTTTGCTTGCTGGGTCTCTTTAGACTCATTCTTGTTCGACATACATGTTTGGCAGGTGTCTCCACTTCTGAGGAGAGATAGTTAGGAGCGACTCCGAGAGGGAGGAGTAGCTATTTGTGGAGATTACACATTTGTACTTTTCTTTCATAAGTATGTAATTAATAAAAGGTGTGAAATTTTTTTGAACAATGTACTATTTTGAAGTTGTAATAATGTGGACCTTGTATTTTTTTATTATTGCTATCTAGACTATGGATATTTAATGATGATGATGGAATGAGAAATGAACTTACTTATTTAATCCGCTGTAATCTTGTATATTTGTGTACATCTCAATCTAATTTTAGTGTTGGTAAATGTCCCACTGTGACAGCATTCTTTATACCGAAGTGGATTGGTATAATCGTACCGATGTAAGGAAGGTCGTTACAGCTAGTGAAGGTGACCGAGAAGGCGAGGCGCAGACAGCGATCGAGACAGGCCTTTAACATTGAAGGCATGTTCTTGGAGTTGGGGCTCGGAAGAGAAGAGTTGTTGTCATCCGCGACTACTTAGATGGAGGCTCTACTTCGGAGCAGGTGGGTGCGCACATGCCCTAGGGCCCAGCAGCCGTGGACCGAGCAAAGAAGACGGGTGCGGCTGCGTCTGACACCATGGCCGAGGTGAGGGCGCTTGTCGAGCAGAGGCCCGCTACGGAAGGGATGTTGAGACGACCACAGGGGGAGCATCGAAAGGAACAACGGACCATTCCATCGCCGGAGGTCGTTGTGGAGGGCCGGTCGCAGACAGCGCCTGTGACCATACCCATGACCGAGTAGACGGCTAGGGTCAAGGAGGCAGAACCCTCTCGGAGGGCGCCCGCCAGTGGCGAAGACCCGCGGTAACGGATGATGTGGTCGTCATCCGCGTGGCTGATGGAAGCGGACCTCCTTGCCGTCATACCATCATTGCCTCCGAGGATCCAACTGGGTCTGAGGAGGACCGAGCACCTCTGTCGCAAGTGCTGAAAATGAAGTCTCTAGAGTGACTTTCGAAGATAAGTACTGGAAGCTGCCCTGGAACGTCTTCATGGAGGTTTCATCCAGGAACCCCCCCACTGCTTCCGAGCTTGATGTGGTGGCGCGGTGCCAGGGGTTAGGCTCGAAAGAGACTCCTGAACGGTCGCCGGAGGTTCTCTTGGAGGAGCGTCGCTCGAACGAGGACGATGAGGTCGATGTCGAGGCACTGGTCAGCGGAGTGGCGCAATCTCTGAAGGTGCTGAAGAGGCTCGCATCACGGGCCCAGTACCACCAGCAGATGTGGGATGCTGAGTTTGTGTTCTGTGAGGAGCACGAAGAACAACACCGCAGTCAGGAGGCCGAGCTGTAGAAGGAGGTCAAGAACCTCTGAATCGCGCTCAGGGCCTCCGAGTTGGAGGTTGCGATCATTTGGGCGGAAAAGGTTGCACTTGCGGGGTCCTTTCTGAGGCCGAAGCTCGGGGAGTCGCCGAGTACAAGGCCAGGCCAGAGTTCTGAGTAGACTTGGAACAATATGGCGCGTCTTACTATAAGATGGGTCTCAAGGTCGGCGAGGATCGAGGGCGAAAGCTGGCCACAAACAAATATGCCTATGAGGCATTTAAAGCTGCCCTCCATGAATGTCGACGACGCACCGAGGACCCATGCCTAGATGGAGTTTATTTTGCGAACTTCAAGGCGGGTAGGATGACCCCCAAGAATGATGAGGCAGGACCTTCCAAGCAAACCTCCTTGACTTGTATCTCTTCTTTTTTCTTTTGCTTGTACTACCGCCCTAGCAGGCTCTATCCGATGAGATGAATAAATCACCTTTTGAGTTTGTAAGTGGCTCTTTCTCTATCTTCCCTTGTCGTGTTCTTGCTTGAGTCAGGATTCGTTGGTTGCTTAGAGGTTCATAGGTACCACGCAGGTCTTTGGAACTAAGGTTCTGACTAGGGTTTGTACCGAACACCTCTTTTTACGAACCGACAGAACATGAGGAAGAGAAGCACGCCGAACAAGAGGCTTTTATAGATATTAAGCCTTCAAATTGTATACATGCCATGTCCTTGGTATGGCCTCGCCACTAGGGGTAGTCAGCTTATAGGAGTCTTTCCCAAGAACCTGTGTGACCTGATAGGGTCCTTCCCATTTTGGGGCGAGTTTGCCAATTGCTCGTCGGGGGTCCAATGCCGAGCAGCGGCGTAGAACAAGATCTCCTTCTAAGAAGCGCCGCTCCTGGACTCGGGAGTTGTAATATTGTGCGAGTCGCTGCTGGTAGGAGACTAGTCTGATGCTGGCGTTATTCTGCCGCTCGCTGAGCATGTCTAACTTATCCCTTAGTGCACGATTGTTGGCTGCTTCATCGAAGTGAGTTGTTGGGATCGTGGGGAAAGCAACCTCCAGAGGCACAACAACTCTTTGTCGTAGGCCAAGTGGAAGGGAGTCTCTCCAGTGGCAACCCGAGTAGTTGTTCGGTGACACCACAGCACACTTGGGAGCTCTTCGATCCATGATCCACTCTCGGCCTCCACCCTTGTACGTATTCCGTGGAGCAATGTCCGGTTGACATTTTCAACCAGACCGTTTGCTTGAGAATGTGCAACTGAGGTGAAGTGGTTGTAGATGCCGTGCTCCGAACACTTCTATTTGAAGAACGTGCTGTCGAATTGCTTCCCGTTGTCATAGGTGATCACCTTTAGGATGCCGAATAGGCAAAGGACGTTCTTCCATATGAACTTCCATGCGGCCTAGTCAGTGATCGTGGCAATGGGATTTGCATCGATCCACTTGGTGATGTAGTCGATGGCTACGAACAGTGAAAGGATCTAGACTATGACTAGCCCTAGAGGGGGGTGAATAGGGCTTTAAAATTTTTTCTTGATTGAACAACGGAAAGTAATGCAGAAATGTGAACGAATGCAAAGCAAAGAGACTGAGAGGGAAGAAGGATGCAAGCACACGAAGACACGCGGATTTATCCTGGTTCGGTAAGACCCCCATTGGTCTACCTACATCCAGTCCTCACCAACACGGTGAGATTCCCTAACTAAGAGATGATCACAACCTCTGGTTGAAACGGTGCCCAGCTCACCAACAAACCGCTAGTTAGCACGGTGCCTAGCTCACCAATACACAGCTAGTTGATGCGGTGCCTAGCTCACCCAACACAATAAAGAACTGAAAGAGATAAAGATAAATAAGCAAACACAATGCCAAGCTCGAGAGGATGATCTTCAGATGTTGATGAAGCTCTGATGAAGCAAAGATCTCCTCAAAAAGAAGCTTCTACAAGGATGTAGCAGATGGAAGCTTTAGAAGGCAGAAAAAACTTGGAGAAGAAGCTCTGGATGAAACTCTTGAGGGAGGCACACTTCTCCACGAAATTCTGTACCTAGGGTTTCCACCAGGTGTCTTTTTATACCCCTTCCACAAAGGTAGCCGTTAGAGAGAAGGTGGAAAGTGGTCTTGGTCAAAAAGGTGTTCAAAAAGCACTTTTCAGAAGTTCTGCAACCCGGGGTCGACTCCACTTTAGCTGGGGTCGACTCCAGAAGAGTCAGGGTCGACTCCAGAACAAATTGGGGGTCGACTACCTTTGGAGAAAACTGCTTCTGTTGAAATGAGGTCGACTCCCTTGAAGAGCTGGGGTCGACTCTAAAAAATTGAGCATTTTCGGGGTCGACTCCTGCAAAACCAGGGTCGACTCTGCATCACCTGCATGACAGATTTTTTTAACTGGGGTCGACTCCCTTGAAGAGCTGGGGTCGACTCTGCACTGTAGCACTTGTAGAACATTTGTATGGGGGTTGACTCCTTTAGAAATCTAGGGTCAACTCCAAAAAACTGAGCACAGTTAGGGTCGACTCCTTCACAAATCTGGGGTCGACTCCACTTACTAGGAATCAACATAGCTTCTTTGAAAGCCCTCTTGCCCTTATAAAATAACATGTCTTCTGCATACAACTCAAGAGCTTGTTAGCAAACATAACAAGTGTTTTGTGATCATCAAAATTCAAAGGGATCCAACAATCTCCCCTTTTTTGATGATGACAAAACACCTACACAAGAATAATCATCATGTCTAACCTATCAATGATACCAAAACACAATAAGGCACATAAGTCAAAAACACAACTTCACACAAAATCCTCAACACATTAAAACATAAAAATCAAATCATCAATACATTCGAATTGCTCAAAGATAGTCATATATTTTCATTCACAACTCAAAAGATTACACGTATCATCTCCCTTGTACTATAAGCACCAAAACGATACAAGTATTATCTTCCCCTTACTATGAGCACCTGTTAAAAGACATTCACACAAAAAACAGAGTAAAATTCTAGTGCTATCACATAACTATCATCACTTCACACAAGTTCTCCCCCTTTTTGTCATTGTCAAAAGAGAGGAAGGAGGAACAAATTAATATGTGATGCTTATGAAGAAGATGAACACATTCCTAATTCACGGCGCAAAGATGTAAACCGGTCTTCACACAACGGTTTAGTAAAGATATCTGCTAATTGGTGTGTGGTGTCAACAAAATTCAATTCAATATCACCCCTAGAGACATGATCTCTAATAAAATGATGGCGTACTTCAATGTGCTTAGTGCGAGAATGTTGAACAGGATTTTTTGATAAATTTATGGCACTTGTATTATCGCAAAGCAACGGAATTTTAGACAAGCATATCCCATAGTCTTCTACTTGGTGTTTAATCTATAGTGCTTGTGTGCAACAACTCCCGACTGCAATATACTTGGCTTCAGCTGTCGAGAGAGCAACAAAATTTTGTTTCTTGGAGGACCACGAATGAGGCAACCTCCCAAGAAATGACATGTTCCGCTTGTGCTCTTTCGATCAACCTTACACCAGCATAGTCCGCATCGGTGTAACCAACCAAGTCAAAGGAACATCCTTTGGGATACCATAAACCAAAATCAACCGAAAAAGCAAGATATCGAAAGATTCGTTTAACAGTAATTAAGTGCAATTGTTTAGGCGAACTTTGAAATCTTGCACACATGCAAACACTAAATAATATATCGGGCCTACTTGCAGTTAAATAGAGTAGAGATCCGATCATACCTCGATAAAGTTTAGAATCAATAGGCTTACCAAGCTCGTCATTATCCAATTTTGTTGTTGTAGACATAGGTGTTGGAAGAGGCTTGGTGTTGCTAAACCATATTTCTTGAGCAATTCTTTTGTGTACTTTGATTGACTCACAAAGATGCCATCTTGACCTTGTTTTATTTGAAGTCCGAGAAAGAAGTTGAGCTCACCCATCATGCTCATCTCGAACTCCCCCTGCATCAACTCAGAAAAATCCTTGCACAATTCTCTTTAGTGGAACCAAACATAATATCATCCACATATATCTGAACAAGTAAAATATCTGAACCCACACACTTTATAAATAGAGTTGAGTCAACAAAACCATGCTTAAAATCATGTTGAACAAGAAATTGACTCAATCTCTCATACCATGCACGCAGTGCTTGCTTAAGACTATATAGAGCTTTTTGAAGACAAAAGACATGGTTTGGGAAATTTGGATCCTCAAACCCAGGAGGTTGCTCTACATAGACTTTCTCTTTAATGAAACCATTGATAAACGCACTTTTAACATCCATTTGAAATAATTTAAAATTTTTGGAACAAGCGAATGCTAATAGAATCCTAATGGCTTCAAGTCTAGCAACGGTGCAAAGGTCTCATCATAATCTATCCCTTCTTCTTGAGAGTATCATTGGGCAACTAAACGTGCTTTGTTCTGATTTACCACACCGGATTCATCAAGTTTGTTTCGAAAAACCCACTTGGTTACGATCACGGGATGGTCATTCGGACGAGGAGACAAAGTCCACACTTTGTTCCTCTCAAACTGGTTTAGTTCCTCAAGCATAGCAATAGACCAATGTTCATCAAGAAGGGCTTCATCAACATTCTTTGGTTCAAATTGAGAAATGAAAGCAATATAATCACATTGATATTGAGTTTTTCGAGTTCGCATACCGGATGACGGATTACCTATCACATTACCGATTGGATGACTTGACATGATCTTCCATGCTCTAGGTAATTCATCACTTGGAGAGGACACTCGTAGTTCTTCAAGTGGAGGATCTTCCTTTTCGTTTTCATCACCAACAAGTTGGGTAGGATCATCCATTGCTTCCCTACTAGGCTCCGTGAGATCTATGTCATTAATGGTTAAATCTGGTTCTTTCATGATTTCTGCATCATCATCATCATCATCTCTTTTTCTAGCATTTTGGTTAGTTTCATCAAAGATTACATGAATAGATTCTTCAACAACCAATGTTTTCTTATTAAAAACACGAAAAGCTTTAGAGTGAGATGAATAACCAACAAATATACCTTCATCGCTTCTAGGATCAAACTTACCTATGTCTTCTTTGCCATTTACCAAGATGAAGCATTTGCACCCGAATGGCTTGAAGTAGGAGATGTTCGGTTTTCTACCTTTGTAAAGTTCATATGGAGTCTTATGCAACAAAGGTCTAATCAAACAATGTTAGTGATATAACATGAGTATTAATAGCCTCAGCCCAGAAATATCTAGGCAAAACAGATTCACAAAACATAGTCCGGGCCATATCAATCAAAGTCCGATTTTTCCTTTCAGTCACACCATTTTGCTGAGGAGTTCTCGGAGCAGAAAAATTATGACTGAATCCTTCATCATCACAAAAAGAATTGAATTGCAGATTTTCAAATTCTTTACCATGATCACTACGGATAGCATTAATCATATAACCCTTATCATTTGAACCTTTTTACAGAACTTTATGAATTCAGATAATGCATCACTTTTATGAACTAAGTATAACACCCATGTAAACCGAGAGAAATAATCAACTATTACAAAACCATAGCGTTTTCCTCCTAAACTAGCAGTTCTTGTCGGGCCAAACAAATCAAATGCAATAGTTGCAAAGGCCAAGAAGTGGAAACAATGTTCTTAGATTTAAATGAAGTTCGAGTTTGCTTACCCTTGGCACAAGCATCGCAAACTCCATTTGAGTCAAAATTCATTTTGGGCAAACCGACCACAAGCTTACGTCTAGATAATTTGGAAATGATTCCAAAGCTAGCATGGCCTAATCTTCGGTGCCACAGCCATGGGTTGGAGTTATTTGCTACAAAGCAAATCTCCTTCTCATCCAAATCATCCAAATTAACGGTATAAACATTTCCATTTCGATTATCGACAAACTTGATTTCATTTGAAACATTATCGGTTAACATGCAATGAGATGCATCAAAAGTAACTTTAAATCCTTTATCACACAACTGGCTAATGCTAAGCAAGTTATGCTTTAATCCATATACAAATAACACATGTTCAATGCTAGTAGAGGGAGTTTTACCAATGTTACCAATGCCTATTACTCTTCCTTTGCTATTGTCTCCGAACGTCACGCTTCCTCCGCTTTTCTTTTCAATACTAGAAAATTGAGATTTATCTCCCGTCATGTGCCGAGAGCAACCACTATCCAAATACCACTCTTTATTCATCGAACCATTGGAGCCCTTCTCATGGTCGGATTTGGCCATGAGACAAAGGTTGGCAATTTCCTCTTCACTTTCTTCTCCTATGGAGGTGTCTTCATCACTCCAAGCAGCAAGAGCCTTCTTCTTTGATGTCTTACCATTCCCTTGGTGTATGCCTTCTTCTCTTGAGTTCGGGACATTCAGGCCGGATATGTCCCGGCTTTCTGCACTCAAAGCATGTAACTTCCTCACTCTTGGAAGTTCCCCTTTGGCTTGATTCTTCTTCTGAAATCTTCTGTTTCTTGGTTGGAAGTTGGATCGATGCTTGTTCAGAAACTTCTTGAATTGCCTCGTCATTAAGGCAATCTCTTTATCATCGATCTCTTCATTGTTGTCTTCACTAACACACTCATTTACCATGTTAGTAGCTTTGAGGGCAAGACTCTTTTTCTTCTTAGAGTCGTCTATGTCCCTCGATATATTGATCTCATAGGTCATTAAGGATCCTATGAGAGCATCCAAAGAAATTTCTGGGAGGTCTTTTGCCTCTTCAATTGTCGTCACCTTGGGATTCCAAGACATAGACAAAGATCTTATAATCTTCCTATTGAGTTCAGGATAGAGTATTCTTTACCAAGGGGTTTAAGCCCATTCGTGATGTCCGTGAACCGCTTGAACATCTCTGTTATAGTCTCGTTCTCTTCCATCTTGAATAGCTCATACTTGTGAACAAGAAGATTTATCTTCGTTTCTTTAACTTGAGAAGTTCCTTCATATGTCACTTAAAGCTTGTCCTAGATTTCTTTAGCACTGCTGCACATAGAAACACGGTTAAATTCATTAGCATCTAAGGCACAGAATAAGGCATTAATTGCCTTGGCATTCATAGACAACTTTTTAAAGATTTCAGGAGTCCAATCTTTTTCAGGTTCCACTGGAACATAAGGACCCTTTTCCACAATATTCCATAGCTCATAATCCATAGCTTTTAGAAAGATAGTCATCCTAGCTTTCCAATAACTATAGTTATTGCCATTGAACATAGGTGGCCTATTCGTAGAGTTACCTTCAGTGAAAGCACTCTGCTCTCCAAATCTTGCCATAGTCAATCCACACTAGAGGTTGTGAAACCCTTTAAACTATTGACCAAGCTCTGATACCAAATGAAAGGATCTAGACTATGACTAGCCCTAGAGGGGGGTGAATAGGGCTTAAAATTTTGTCTTGAATGAACAACGGAAACTAATGCAAAAATGTGAATGAATGCAAAGCAAAGAGAACTGAGAGGGAAGAAGGATGCAAGCACACGAAGACACGCGGATTTATCCTGGTTCGGTAAGACCCCCGTTGGTCTACCTACGTCCAGTCCTCACCAACACGGTGAGATTTCCCTCACTAAGAGATGATCACAACCGCTGGTTGAAACGGTGCCCAGCTCACCAACAAACTGCTAGTTAGCACGGTGCTAGCTCACCAATACACAGCTAGTTGATGCGGTGCCTAGCTCACCCAACAAAATATAGAACTGAAAGAGATAAAGATAAATAAGCAAACACAATGCCAAGCTCGAGAGGATGATCTTCAGATGTTGATAAAGCTCTGATGAAGCAAAGATCTCCTCAAAAAGAAGCCTTCTACAAGGATGCAGCAGATGGAAGCTTTAGAAGGCAGAAAAGCTTAGAGAAGAAGCTCTGGATGAAACTCTTGTGGGAGGCACACTTCTCCATGAAATTCTATACCTAGGGTTTCCCCCAAGTGTTCTTTTTATACCCCTTCCACAAAGGTAGCCGTTAGAGAGACGGTGGAAAGTGGTCTTGGTCAAAAAGGTGTTCAAAAAGCACTTTTCAGAAGTTCTGCAACCCGGGGTCGACTCCCACTTTAGCTGGGGTCGATTCCAGAAGAGTCAGGGTCGACTCTAGAACAAACTGGGGGTTGACTCCCTTTGGAGAAAACTGCTTCTGTTGAACTGAGGTCGACTCCCTTGAAGAGCTGGGGTCGACTCTAAAAAACTGAGCATTTCCGGGTCGACTCCTGCAAAACCAGGGTCGACTCTACATCACCTGCATGACAGATTTTTTTAACTGGGGTCGACTCCCTTGAAGAGCTGGGGTCGACTCTGCACTGTAGCACTTGTAGAACATTTGTATGGGGGTTGACTCCTTTAGAAATCTAGGGTCGACTCCTTCACAAATCTGGGGTCGACTCCACTTACTAGGAATCAACATAGGCTTCTTTGAAAGCCCTCTTGCCCTTATAAAATAACATGTCTTCTGCATACAACTCAAGAGCTTGTTAGCAAACATAACAAGTGTTTTATGATCATCAAAATTCAAAGGGATCCAACAAATAGGAATTTCTTCTGACCTTGAGCCTCTGGGAATGGTCCCATGATGTCAATACCCCACCGAGCAAATGGATGAGGTTTGAACAAGGTGTGAAGCTATTCAACAGGCTGACAAATAAGCTGCCCAAACTTCTGACACTCTAGACACTTCTTTGCGTAAGACATGCAGTCCTTTTGCAGAGAAGTCCACCAAAATCCTACTTGGACGATGCTCCGTGCCAAAGTTCTTCCACCCAGATGACTTCCGCATAGACCCTCGTGCGCCTCTTCGACAGTTGATGCCACCTCGGAAGGACTAAGGCACCGTAAGAGAGGTCTGGAGAGGGAACGTCGGTATAACTGGCCTTCGACTAGCGCGAACTTCTGGCACCGCATCTTGATCTTATGGGCTTCGACCTGGTCGGGAGAAAGTTCTCCTTGGAGCAGATAGGCCATAAGAGGATCCTTCCAGCTTGGGGCTGGTTGATCGGTTCCGATGGCCGCTATATCCACTTCGGTGCTCGGCGAGGTGAGCTCTTCTATGAACACGAAGCGAGAAGGGGTGATGTCGCCAGAGGATGCCAGTCTGGTGAGCGCATCAGCCTGCACATTCTGCTCTCATGGGACTTACACAACTTCGAAGTAGAGGAAGCCTTCCGTCTGGCGCTTGACCTGTTGGAGGTACTGCGCCATGCGGGGCTCCCTGGCTTCGAACTGTCTGCTCACCTGGCTGGTGACCAGCTGGGAATCGTTGAAGGCCCACAACCGAAGCGCTCCAAGGTGTCTTGCCATACGGATCCTAGACAGGAGTGCTTCATATTCTGCTCCATTGTTGGAGGCATTGAAGAGGAACCTTAGGGCGTAATGGAATTCCAAACCTTCCGGGGAGTTTAGAACCAGGCCTGCTCCACTTCCTCTGACACAGGAGGATCCGTCGACGTAGAGTTCCCATGCGGGCTCGTCCGCCAATGGAGGATCCTTCTTGGTCAGAAGGGTGCATTTTACCACAAAGTCTGCTAGCGCTTGTGCCTTAATGGCCATCCTTGAATAGTAGCTGATGTCGAATTCCCCTAGCTTGCTGGCCCGTTTGATGAGCCTACTGGAAGCCTTTGGTCGCTGAAGGATGAGTTTCAACGGTTGGTCGGTTAACACCATGATCAGATGGGCCTGGAAGTAGGGCCTGAGCTTCTGAGCAGCCGTAACGAGAGCCAGGGAGAGCTTCTCCGCTCGAGGATATCTTCTTTCAGCTTCTTGAAGCACCCGGCTTATGTAATAAACAAGGTGTTGCGCCGTTCCTTCTTCTCTGATCTGTACTGTGCTGATGGAATGTTCGGTGACCGAAAGGTATACGAACAGGGGTTCCCCGAGCATAGGTTTTGAGAGAACAGGTGGGGCAGCCAGATACGCCCTCAGTTCAGTGAAGGCCGCTTCGCAGTCCTTGGTCCACCGTACTTGCCCACCTTTCGGTGAGGTGCCTTTCGGACTCACAGCAATTTGAAGAAGATGAAGCTTCTTTCAGCTACTCGGGACATGAAGCGGTTGAGCGCAGCAAGCCATCCAGTAAGCCGCTGGACGTCGCGTATGGTCCTTGGACTTCTCATTTCAAGTATGGCTCGGATTTTCTCGGGGTTGGCCACTCTTCCTCTGTTGGAGACGAGGAAGCCGAGGAATTTCCCTGAGCGTACTCCGAACACACACTTCGCGGGGTTGAGCTTCATGTTGTACCTTCACAGGGTTGCGAAGGTTTCTTTGAGGTCTGTAATGTGGTCGGCGATCGGAAGCATCTTGACCAGCATGTCATCGACGTTGACCTCCATGTTGCGCCCGATCTGTTGCTCGAACATCTTTTTGACCAGCCACTGGTAGGTTTCTCCTGCGTTCTTCAGACTGAACGGCATTCTGGTGAAATAGTAGAGCCGAGGTCGGTGACAACATCGTGGCGTCTTGGTCCGGGGGATGCATACTAATTTGGTGATAGCCAGCATACGCATCCAGGAAGCTGAGAAGCTCGTGCCTGGACGTAGCGTCTACCAATTAGTCGATGCGTGGAAGCGGGAAGTTATCCTTGGGCGTTGCCTTGTTGAGATCTTCATAGTTCATTCATACGTGCCATTTGCCATTGGCTTTGCGTACGAGGACTACATTGGAAATCCACCTTGGGTATTGGGCTTCCTGGAGTAGCCCAGTTGCTCGACTTGTGATGACATGATCATGGATCACGGCCTGCTGTTCTCGATTTACTGGTTGCCGCCTCTACTGGACAGGTGGCACCCTTGGGTCAAGGTTGAGATGGTGGGTCATCACCTGGGAGGAATACTGGGCAGCTCGTCATCTGAACATGCAAATACATCCAAGTTGGCAAGGAGGAAGGCCTTGTAGCGTTGTTGTTCGGCCTCTAACAAGAGTGCGCCAATGTATAGGACGTGTTCGGGGTCGTCGTCTACCCGTCCCGACAGCAGATTTTTGGCGGGAGTTCTTGGACTAGTGGAGGGCTCACTGGTCAGTAAAGGCAGCACTTCTGGGTCTACCACAGGCTATTTGTCTCACAAAGAGAGCACATAGCATCGTCGTGACTCTCGCTGGCTACTGAGCACCTCACCAATTTCTTGCGGAGTGGGGAACTTCATCCAGCATTTTGGTTATGCTCTTCGGTGCTGTTCCTAGGGTGATTGGAAGGTTAATTCGTCCCATTGGATGCACTGAGACCCCATAGAAGCCGAACAGAGGAGATTCTACTGGGGTGAACTGGTCGGCCTTCAAGCCCATCATGAGAAAACAATCATAGGCCAACACATCGGGGGCACTTCCATTATCAACCAGTATGCGTGGCACAGTACAATGATTGATGGTGGCCGCGACGACCAGCGCATTAGTGTGGGGAGTAGAAACTCCTA
>CM024761.1:129051735-129278084 GCA_014218235.1 Colocasia esculenta
TTTTTTAGATTTCTGACAACAACACTCCTTCCCCTTTTGAGTAACTGGCATGGATCTCATCCCCATCTCTCGTTTGGTGAATGACATCTATGTGCGGCGTGCATTTATCCTTGGCTTACTAAGGCTTCTTGCCCCTTGAATATGGATGTTCTAACACAGCCCAGGTGTGTGAGTCCTTTGGTCTTCTAGGGAGAATAGGAAGATTAATAATGAGACAAGACTTGGTTTCGGGGTCGGGTTTACTGGCTTGTAAGATTTGCAATGGGTATGTCACATGTGGAATTCGTCTGTTGTCCAGGGACTTTTAAGGTCATTGCTCCTTTTTGAATTGGGGGCATGCGTGCGACCGGGCTCAAGGACGTCCCGCGGGGAAACTGTACTGCCACTCTTTGACATGCCCTATTTCCTTATCATTCTCTTTCGCTATTTCATCATTTCTTTTCCTTCCTTTTTCTTTTGAGCTGACCGTCCCTATTTGAGACTTCATTCACATGGTCTACATCCGTTTGCCGATCTACAAGCTAGCTCTCCCTTGTCCCTAGACCTTGTCGAGTGAGAAGAGAATTGACCTCTGACTCCCTACACCAAGGCTAAGCAAGAACGACATAAGCAAGGGGAAATGACCTTTGGTCGCCGTGTTGTGTGTGTGGCCGAACATAAGGTTATTTACCAGAATGAGAAGAAAAGAGACACGTGGCCAAAAACATTATTTTGCGAAGCGGTGTTGTTATCAAATTTTGTTAGGGGTAGAATCTTTTAAGATACAGCCCATTCCATGGGTGAGAGAGCTCCTCACCATCGGCGTTAACTAGCCTATACGCGTTTCCGGGGTACACTTCCCTGACGACGTACGGCCCTTCCCAGTTTGCTGACAATTTGGACCTTGGACCTCCAGGTTTATGAAAATTCGCTTCAAGACCATGTCTCCTTGTTGAAATTTTCGCTCAATCACTTTCTTTTGAAAGAACCTTGAGAGTCTATTTTGATATGAAATAACATGATCGGCTGCAGCTAAACGCCGTTCGTCTAAGAGTTCCAGCTGTGTAAGTAACGCCTCCCGATGTTCATCAGGATTAAGTTCCTTATCTAACTGATCTTAGCGAAGAATGAGGATCTCATGTGGACATACCGCCTCCATCCCATAAGTAAGCGAGAAAGGAGTTTGCCCAGTGGGCGTGCGGACAGAGGTACGGTAGGCCCACAGAGCCTCAACTAATTTCTCTGGCCAATCAGCAAATTTATTAGACTCACAAGTTTTCTTTAGATTTTCAAAAGTGTTTTGTTTGTGGCTTCGGCCTGGCCGTTGCCTTGCGGATAGTAAGGAGACGAATGATGCAAAGAAATATTAACTTCTTACAGAGGTCTTGAAGATCTTGTGATATGAATTAGGCCCATTGTCGGTGACGAGGCTGCTTGGCACTCCGAACCGCGCGATAATATTCCTCATGATGAATCTGCACACAGTTGAACCTTTGATCTCTGCAAATGCTTCAGCTTCGGCCCATTTGGTGAAATACTCAGTAGCAGTGAGGATGAAAGATTTTTGTTTTACCTGAGCATTAGGATCACCAAGAGGCCCGATGATATCAAAGGCCCACATGGAGAAAGGCCAAGGAGAAGATAGTGGATGTAAGAGGAGGAGGGAGCATGGATTTTATCGGCATGGATTGGCATTTGACCACCTACGAACGTAGGTGGCACAATCTTCTTCTAGGGTTGGCCAGTAATAGCCCTGCCTAAGAATCTTTTAGCCAACATCTGGCTATTCACATGCCCTCCACACTCGCTGGAATGGGATCCTTCCACAATCTTTCAAGCTTCTTCATCTGTCACACATCGGAGGAGCATTCCATTTCAGAGCGCGTCTGTAGAGAACTTCACCAATTAGGGTATACCTCAATGCTGCTCTACGGATAGCTCTCTTGTCCTCCGTTTCAGCCTCTTCTGGGAAGGTGTCCGTCTCGGAAATTGCTCATTTCATGGTACCACGGCCTTTCTTCTTCTACCATTTCTCCTAGCTCCACAAGCATAACTCCTTTGCTTCTTTCTCTCTGCCTTCAACTAGAGAGCTCCTAAGGTTAACGAACCAGGGTCCTGAGTGGAGGGAGCCTCTAACCTTTGAACGGTGATTGTCTCAGCGCTGCGGCTGAGAGGGAAGGAGAGAGAGGAGGCAAGGGCATCGACCAGGATATTTGAGAGCGAGGAGTATGAATGTAGATGAGTTGACGGAATTGCTTGGCTAGGAGAGTGACCAGATCTTGATAGGGCTTGAGTTTAGGGTCACGAGTGCGATAGGTAGAAAGGACTTGCCGAAGGACGAGCTGAGAGTCTCCTATAATCTTGAGATGATGCGCGCCTAAGAGATAGGCGAGTTTAAGACCGGCAAGGAGAGCCTCATACTCGGAGATGTTGTTGGTGGCATGGAATTGAAGCTGATAAGCTAGAGGAATGGTGATCCCTTCTGGGGTGAGCAAGACAGCACCTATGCCCCGTCCCCTAGAATTGAGAGCTCCATCGAAATGGAGCGACCAGAAGGGATCGCGAGAAATGAGTGACAGGTTTTCATCGGGGAATTCCTCTTGAACCGTGTCACTATGGGGAAGAGGAAGGTGAGCAAGGTGCTCAGCAATGGCATACCCTTTTATGGCTTTCTGAACTATGAAGGAAATATCAAATTGGGAGAGGAAGCTTTGCCAGCGTGCCAATCTGTCGGCAAGGACTGGCTTCTCAAGGAGATACCTAATAGGATCCATTCTAGAAATCAAACTCACCTTGTGAGCTAGGAAGTAGTGCTTCAATTTCTGCACTACCCAAACTAGCGCTGCACATGTTTTCTCCATTGTGGTGAGTTTGAGCTCGGAGGGATTGAAGAGCCTAGATAGGTAATAGACTGCCCTTTCTTTGCCGGATTCATCATGCTGAGCAAGGACAGCTCCTAGGGAGTCCTCAATAGTTGACAGATACAGGATCAAGGGTTTCCCAGGGATGGGCGCCTGAAGCACGGGAGGATTCATAAGGTAACTCTTGAGCTCATCAAAGGCCTCTTGGCACTTAGCATTCCATTCAAAGCTGACTCCTCCTCTCAACAGTTCATAGAAAGGACGACACCTTTGAGAGTGCTGAGATATGAATCTCCTTATGAACTGGAGCCGACCAATCAAACCTCGAAGCTCAGATATGTTCTTGGGAGGAGGCATTTCATTTATTGCCTTGGCCTTGTGCGGATCTATTTGAATCCCCGTTTGCTAACTATGAAGCCTAACAGCTTGCCCGAAGAAACCCGAATACGCACTTCTTTGGATTCATCTTTAATTGATACTCTTGTGCGCGGCGAAATACCCTGGCAAGCACGGAGGAGTGTTCTCTTCTGGTCCGAGACTTCACCATATCATCCACGTAGACTTCGACATCAATATGAATCATGTCGTGGAAGATAGCTAGCATTGCTCTTTGATAAGTGGCGCGGCATTCTTTAGCCCAAACGGCATGACCACATAGCAATATGTTCCCCATGGGGTGGTGAAGGAGGTTTTCTCTTGATCCTCCGGGGCTAGACGAATTTGATTGTAGCCTGAATACCCATCCATAAATGATAGAGTTTCGAACCCCGCAGTATTATCAATCAGAACATCCAAGTGAGGTAGGGGGAAATCGTCTTTAGGACATGCCTTGTTCAAGTCCCGGAAGTCTATGCAGATCTGCACCCTTCCGTCCTTTTTCATGACCGGGACGATGTTCGCCACCCACAATGGATAGAGGACTACACGGATGAACTTAGCCTTGTGTAGTTTATCAATTTCCTCTTTCATTTTCAAAGCGATGTGGGGAGGAACCTCCCAACTTTTGTTTGACGGCAACTCCCCTGGCTTCAAGATCAGCCTGTGTTCCACCAAATCAGGGTCAATGCCGGGCATGTCATCGTAGGACCAGGCAAAGGAATCCTTAAACTCCCTCAACATTTCTATGAGTGCTTCTTCTTCTTCGGGAGGGAGGCTGGAAGCTATGGTTAAAGCCTGGGGTCCTCCTTAGTCCCCACATTTACCTCTTTAGTGGGCTCATCGACTGCTGAGGTAGGTTCATCGAATCTCCTCATACCACTAGCATACGCCTCAGCAGCATCCTCTATCTCAAAATATTTCTCATCTAATGGGTCTCCTTCGGCTACGATTTCATAAATTCCGAAACCATCGTCTAGCCCTTCCTCTATATGAAGATCCTCCAAGTTCAAAACCACTGCTTCCTGGACGAACTCTTCGACAGCTAGAAGAGCGCCACACCTTTGAACTAAGTCAAGCAGATACCTTCGGGGTATGCCATTACCCTTCTTCTTTCTAGATGGGGACGGGGACTTGCCAGATTCTACCCCTGATTCTAAACTAAGCCCAATATTTACAGGAGATTCTGGAGGAGTGTCCAGAGGTTTATTGGAATGAGCAGGAAAAGGTGCGGCAGGGCCGCGAGGGTCCTCCGATGGGACTGGAGGAAGAGGCGGGCCACCCGAGCTCAGGGTGCCGGCCGCAGGAATGGGTGCAGGGGAACAGAAGGCCCTCGCTCAGAATGTCCAACGTGACCATGTTGGTCATCGGACGAAAGCACAGTTTGCACAGAAAGAGGAGAAGGCGGGGATCGCCGCCTGAGAGGAGAGGAGGAGCGTAGAGTGACGGGGATCGCCGTCGAAGCAGGAGAGCGGGGTGATAGGGACCGCCGTCAATGGGGTAGGGGAAATCAACAGCTGAGGTAGAAAGCAGGGAGAAAAGAGTGGAAAGACGGGATCGCCGTCTGATGGATAGTGAAGGAGAGAACGGGGATCGCCGTTCGAAGAAAGGGGAGGAGGAAAACGGGGATCGCCGTCTGAAGAAAGAGGAGATGAGATGAGTGGGGGGGGGGACACACATATTTTTGGGATTTTTGGATTTTCTATATTTTTTGTTTTTTTTTGAATGTTTTTGAATTTTATGATTTCTATATATTTTTTTTGATTTTTTTATTTATTCGATGAAAGGAACTACGTTACATTAAGAAGCTCCGGGAGAAAGACAGAACTGAGCCATCAATAAAATGGTGAAAAGGGGTGAAGGGCGAATCAACGCTTCAACGGTGTCGGGGAGAATTGAATAATAAGGGGGGGGGAGACGAGGGAATAACCTCAAAATTAGAAACAAGTATGGATGAAATAAGATGAATGGGAGGCCGGGAAACCCTGGCCGGAGCTCTTTGTCGAAACGGTTGAACTGGTTGAATGACTTTTCTCACCAAATCCAAGCAACTGTCACTTGGTGGTGGTTGCTGATGCTGATAGCACTGCTACTTGTGGCATGTCCTCTTCGATGAACAGACGGTTGACTGTAGAACAAGATCTTCTGATTCTGGTTCTTCTGTCCTAGCTTCCGGTTCTTCAAACACAGACTGATTGATGAGACAACATCATCCTGATCTAGGTGCTCTGTACCTTCCTCAGCTTTCTTCTTCTTATTAGGCCGTTGAGCTTCTAGGGCCTGGTAAGCTGATTTCGGCGCCTCTGTAGTGGTGTTATATCAGGCTGGATGGGCCCTCTGACAAAGTGCTCATACAAAGACCAGGTGAGCGGGCCATGGTCCGATTGTGAAGGAAAAGAGAAAGCAGCCCATTCTGAGTATCCCAGGCCATGTTTTGTGAATTTCTTGGTGCTAGCCACAGTCTTGGTTTGCCCTTGGAGATGGGCACCCAGGCCTTTTCTTGACTGATAACCCAGCCTAAACATGATGTTCCACCCTTTGTATTTGTGCTTATATCTCTCCTGACTGCCACTACAGGGGGAGATCCAATTGAACGATTTGAAGAGAATGTATAGGCCCAAGCATAGTTGACGTCGAGCACAGAGATAACGGGCTTATTGAATGGCCATACTGATGGCAGCACCCTCTCAACTACTTCTATTGTATGTGTTGTTGCCACGCTCTTTACTTTGACTATTCGCCCTTGGAAGGGGAATTTCAGACACTGATGTGCTGTGGATGGTACTGCCCCTAACGATTCAATCCACGGGCGCCCTAAGATGGCTTTATAAGTATGATCAATGTTCAACACATAGAACTCCACTGACATGACCAATGGCCCTAGTTCCGCTTGTAATGTGATGATTCCGTGACAAGCACGTCGTGAATTGTCATAAGCAGCGATGGTGGTGGGGGTAGGCTGCAGTTGACGCTCTGATATGTTGCATGCTCTAAGGGTGCTTAATGGACACACATTAATGGAAGCTCCCGTATCCACTAGAGCTGCATCGATGGCCACTTTGTTTATGGTGAGTGTCACACATAAGGGCATCTTTCTCGCTTCTGGGGCAGCCAACTCACCATCCGAGAAGGTAATAGTGGGTCCTTTGTTTACAATTGAAAGCACTGAAGGCAGATTATCCGAGTTCATGTCTTCACTGACCATGACCCTTTGCAGAAAGGCCCTTAGGGCATCTTGATGAGTCTGCGATCTTTTGATTAACTCTAGTATGGAAATCTTGGCGGGGGTTTGATCCAAAGCTTCAGGATATCATATTGAGTCCCCGGACTGGATCGATTTCTTCCATATCTTGCTGCTGCTGGTTGCTGGTTTGTAGGGCGGTTGACCTGGCATGGACACGGATGCATTAGGGTACATCCGATGGAACATTCGCTCGCTCCGGAGGGCAAGATTGTGGCGGAGTGGAGGGTTACGGTGTTAAGGATGGAAGGGTTTGGTAGTAATGGAGCTGGTGTAGGGGTGAAAGGAATGTTGTTGGGTGGAGGGATAATGGGTGACATGACGGAGGAATAGGATGGCGAGGTGATAGTAGCGACGTGGGGTGTGAAGGAAGAGGTACAGTTGATGCGGGCGTGGGTAGTGGGTGTGACGTGGGAAATTACCAGAAGCTGGCCCACTTCATGTTCATCATCAAAGGCCACACTGAGCATCTGGGGGATGGTGGATGATGATAGGTTAACATGTGCGGGTGGAGGAGGTGGTGGAGCTGGCTGGGGGTTTGGAGCGGGCTGATGTTGAGGCATGGGATTACGGATTATGCCCAGGTCATGCGCAGGCTGTTGCGGCTGCGGTTGTTGTTGTTGTTGCTGGTATTGCTGCTGGAAGGGTTGGTACTGCTGTTGCTGTTGTTGTGTGCTGTTGCGCTACTGTCGCCTCTGCTATTGCTGTTGTTGCCTCTGGCCCTGCTGGTCCCTCGAGTTTGGATTAGTCTTTTCATCTCTGCCCAGTCAATTTGGTTCTGCTCGTGGAGATCATATATCATGTCCCGAACTGGAAGCAATCCGACACATTGTGGCCCGGGTGGCGGTGATAGACACAGTACTTTGTTTGATCGCCGCCATATTCCAGTTTGCCTTCTCAGGAGGGAGTCTTAAGCATTCAGGGACATGAGGGCTGCGAAGACATCGGCTAGAGACTCGGTCAAAGGAGGGTATTGGGCTCTTTTAGGTCCATTGGGCTTTCTAGGGGCGTAGCCATTTTGCGGTGGAGGGACTTGGGAGTACTGGCGCTGATCTTGTGGAGGGTTTTGTCCTTGGGGAGGTGGCTGTCTATTGTTGTTGTTCCATGGCTGTGGGCTTGCTGGGTGTAGGGAGACCTACCTATCGGGCCTTGGGGATTACTAACTGCACCCACCTGTTCATTGGTTTGGATCCCCTCGCTGACTAGGCCCTGCGGCTTCTTGGTGTAACGGGCTTTTGGGTTTCAAACATGGAATGTATAGGCGAGTCCTTAAGTTGGGTCTGGATGAAACGGGCTCGACTATAGCTGGTGCATGGTAGAAATATCATTCATGGCCAAAATAGCTCGGTAGGTTGGAGTGACGTTGGAAATCAACAATTTCACCTTCTCCTCCTCAGGCATTGGGCAACGGACCTTGGTGGCCAAAGAATGCCACCGGTCAGCATAAGTGGAGAATTCCTCCTCTGGCTTCATTTTCTCAACTACTAGATCCACAAAGAATACTCGGGTCCCACCCGATCTTGGAATTGCTGCAGAAATCTCTCTTGAACAATTTGGAAATCTTCGGCTTCCTCGGGAGGCAATGAGTAGAACCATTCCAAACTGGACCATCCAGGGATTTTCTGAACAAGTATGCCATGAGGTGGCGGTCATACTTGTGTGGTGCTGACTCATAAACAAAGTCTTTCAAATGAACATAAGGGTCCCCTACCCCAGAGTACTGCCGATAGACAGGGAGCTCCGACTGGGGTGGTACCCGGAGGTACTGGAAAGATGGGAGGGCAATATCAGCTACCTTCCGAGGATCGATTTGTCTCCGGAGGTCATGGAGCTCCTTCTTCATGCTTGTCCACTCCACAAGGAAGTCGGAGGGAGACTGGACTTGATGCGCAGAAATAAGGGAGCGAGGCTGCTCGAATGAGTGAGACCTCTCACGGGGAAGGGGTGCTAGTTCGACCGTATGTATGTAGTTGGGGGAGATCGAGCCGGACCTCTCTCGGGGAGGTAGCTTGGATCCGAAAAATGAATGGCCCGAGGCGGAGGGGTGTAGGATCTGCCCTTGATGAAGGAAGGTGGGGTGCTGAAGAGACATGGGCGGAGGAATCCGCTGGTCGGACTGAATCCGACCCCGGGGGGACAAAGGCTGTTTCCCCTTGGCAGCAGCTATGAACTCTCGGACTGGGTCCGGAGTGAGTGGGGAAGGGAGATGGCTGAATTGTGAGTGGGGTCATCACCCGAGGGGGAGAGGCAGGACGGGATGGAATCGCAGTGACGGAGGGAGGCAGATATGCCCAGGGAGTGCGGCCATGGAGGGTGGGCTGTAAGGCCCTCGAATTTGTTGCATTATTTTAATTTCGTGTAAATAATTTATGTTGTGTATGCATAGATGTACATATCTACGTATGTATTAACTATTTATACTTATGTATGCATGTGTATAAGTTAGTTGTAAATAATGTATGAATGGTATGATGGTAGTATGTACGTGATAGTATACATAATGCATGTATATATGTATAGGTTATGCATAGTTTCCTGCATGTTTTGAGTTCTGGCCGAAGGCCATCTTGGCGTCAATATCAATGGACGTTTGTGTTGTGTAGGCGTCAACCATATGGACGCCAACACTAATCCCAGCGTCCAACGATGTGGACGCTAATTTCTCTGGCCTGCATGCGTTGCAGAGCCGGAAATCCCGGGAACAAGCTACCCCAACCATTGGGGAGCTGTCCCCAACGGTCTGAAAGGCTTCTTGTCAAGCCTGCGTGAAAGGAGAGCCCCCTCTCCTATTTACAAAGCCCTTTTTGCAACCCTCAACCCTCTTGGCTCTCTTTGCAAGAGGAGAAGAAGGAGAAGAAAAACCCTAGAGAAAACTGTGAGAAAACCCACCCTTTGCAAGCTTGATCCGACCTTCTGAAGCTGTTCCTGGCCATCTACCACGACAAGGAGCTAGCTGAAGTGAAGGAGGAGGCTTCCCCGACCTCATCTTGGAGGCATCTTCGTCCTAGAACCCGGAGGAGAGCAATTGTGGAGCTTCTTGGGACTGCCCAAGGAGAGCTTCTCCGACCATTTAGATCCGTCTGGAGTATTTTCTAGAGGCAAGTAACCTACCCTATCGTCCATGTAGATGTCCAGTAGGGTTTTATCATTTTTATGTATTTTTCCTCGTGTCCTAGATCCCCCATTCTTCTTGTTATTTGGAGTTCGGTCTGTGTTTCTGCACAGACAGGAACTTGGCGTCAATGCCCTTGACGCCGAGATCCCTAATGTGCGTCCAGCGATCTTGCCGTCCACTCCTGGAACGGCCAGAGACCGCCGTTAAGTTCTCCAGGACAGAACAGTGAGCTGTTCTTCCTAGTATATGATTATTTTCGATGTGTTTTCGATGAGGATATATTGTAAACCTATTATGATATGTAATATGGATGTCTGAATGTGTGGTGAGATCTTTGTAATTTCTGTGATTTGGCATAAATGGTTTTATTATGGAGAATGTATGCATGATGAGACCTAGACCATGTTCTTTATCGTTTGTGCAATTCATGTGAAGTTGGATGCCCTAAAATTTTCTAAACCGTGAGTGGGTAAATCAGTCCATGCTCTGAATTTTGGGAATTTTCTCATGCTCCTCTGATTTATTGAATTTTCTGAAATGGAATTAGAAAAACATGTGTAGGATTGCTAAAATTCCAGTAAATCGTGTGTTGTGTAATAAATCCGGGGAAATTTCCTGTGGTATTGTGTATATGGGTTCAGGGTTATGATCTGTTAAACTGAACTTTTATGTTATACACCATGATAAATTGAATTTCGAATAATATGGGAATTTATGTTAAATTTTCTGTAATTGCATTTTGGATCATAAAAATGTGAAAAATTTCATGTGGGGTCCTAAACCCGAAATCAGCATGTGGTTAAATTTTAGGTCATTTGGACAACTATATAGTGAAATATGAATTTTCCTGCAAAAATGTAACAATGCATGTTAATGTGGGAATAATGTGACATGGGTGTAATCTGATTTATGCAAATTCTGAACATGTGATCCTGTTAAATTAGTGAATCATGTTAGGAAAAAACAGAGCCTTGTGTGAATGAGAAAATGAATGAGAGGTAAGTGACATGTGTAAAATGTCGTTAAAAACCGGTAAATGTGTAAATCGTGCCAAGTGTGACACTGCTTCCATAGAGGGCAGTGGAACCGTATCAGGGAAAAGTCCCCCTGAGAAGGTTCAATGTGTTGTGATCCTAAGGGCATTAGGATGAAATCCTGGAGGTGGACAAGTACCACTGGTTAGGGTGGAGACTTGTTCTCCCGGTCTGCGCAGTCCAAGAGTCGTCACTGTATTGCCTAGGTGACGTCTATGTGTATGTGATGTGATGTGTCCTTCTTATGGTGGTTTGGACTATGTGTCACGGCACTAAAGTGTAAAATGTGAATGTGATTGTGATCATGTGCAAATTGTGTAGTGTGAACAATGTGTAAATGTGAATGTGTAAATGTGCAATGTGTAAAAAGTGAAGTATGTGAATTAGAAATTGTGTAAAAATGTGAAACCAAAATGTGAGGATGTGAAATTGAAATCCATGATATGATGATCTGAAATCATGTTAGAACAGCAACATAAATGTGGTTATGATCATGTTTATATGTGTACAATGCGTAGAATCCATGCTAGGGACAATCCTTACTTGTGTGTAACCCATTCCATGTGTGTTTACTCTCACGTTGTGGTTTGAATGAGAACATAGCTTTCATGTGTTAGATTGTAAAGTGTTTAATCATGTCAAAACAGCAAGCTTAAAGCATGTAAAATGGTTATGTGCATGCGTAAGAATGAGAAGTAACCATGTTAGCAATGTTTTCTTTCATGTATGTAAACTAGTCATGCTAAATTGCTTTCATGTTTTAGCTTAATTGAAAGTAGAACTTTCATGTGTTGGAATGATTAGAGAGCATGTGATAGGAGATTTTGATTTAGAAAATCTGAAAGCATGAATCATGTGTTTATTAATAGAATTACCATGATAGGTTGTTAATTTCAATGACAAGCATGCTACATGATTGTGTCTTGTAAATGTGTATGTAAAACCTGCTATGACATGTACATGTATGGTATGTGTAGAGTTATTTGCTGAGTCTTTTAGACTCATTACTTGCTTCGGCGTACAGGCGTAGTTGGTGACGACACACTTGCGGAGGAGGCAGTGGAGACCGACTCCGAGCGTGGAGATTAGATCGTTGGTGTACTTTGCGATATTTTGATTTCATAGTATGTAATTGCAACATTGTACTAGCATTATCATGGAAAAATGTTTAAGTGTGGACAATTATGTATTTGATTTTCAGCAATTTAATTATGTGGACTTTTAGTTCTTTAAATTAATCGAATCATGTATGTTAAATGTGGATGATGAATGAAATGAAGACAGTGGTTCTTTTACTTCCGCTACTCTGTTCTTATATTCACGTGTATCTCAGCTGAATGTTATTGTTGGGTAAATGTCCCACTGTGGCAACGTTCACTATACCGACGTGGGTTGGTATAACCGTACCGGTATAATGAGGGTCGCTACAGAGATTGGTATCAGAGAAACCGGTTGAGATTGCACATGAATATACATAAGTCATCATCCCCATTACATGCTAAGTCTACATAGGAATGTCCACATGTGTAGAATTGATTAATAATGAATGAAAAGTAGATAAAAATGGTTAGAAAACTTAGTAACCTAGCTCTAATGGTGGCTGAAATTTATTACAGCCATGGCTTCGAGAGGTAGGCGTGGCGGAGCGCCGGCCCGTGAGGACGAGCCGAGACGTGACGAGCGGGCGGAGCAGCAGGCCCCGGCACCGCAAGGTCCTGTACTTCCCCCACCGCCGCCTGTGGATTATGGAGTATTCATGCAAGGTCTGGTGCAAGCCATGCAGACGCAGGCTCATACCCAGGCTGCACTCCAGGCACAGTTGGAGGCTCAGGTTAGACTAATAAAATGATTATAGTCTGTTTTATTTGATTATGCGATATTATGTTGATTGTGTATTGCTTGCTGTGTACTGTAGCAGGCTCAAGTACCAGCTCAGGACCATGGTGGACCTTCTACCATGGAAAGATTCAAGAGGATGCTGCCACCCTCTTTTAAGGGGGAGAGCGATCCATTGTTGGCTGAAAGCTGGATGAGGGAGATAGAAAAGATCTTCCGAGCCATCAGGTGTGCAGATGAGGATAAGGTCACATTAGCCACCTACATGCTACAGGTATGCTTTAGTTTATATGCTTGTATGTTTTGTTAAGTTAGATTTGTTTAGATGGTGCTTATGAGCGGTGTACTGCAGGAAAGAGCTGATGTATGGTGGGCTTCATTGCTGCGTACCCGGTTTGAGGACGGAGCTATTGATGTTGCTTGGGACGAGTTCGTGAGGCTCTTTCGGGCCAAGTTCGTCCCCGAGCATGTTCAAGATCGGATGGAGCAGGAGTTCCTCTCTTTGGCTCAAGGCTCCATGACCGTGCTAGAATATGAGGCAAGATTTTCTGAACTCTCTAAATATGCACCTCATATCGTGGCAGACGAGCGCAGAAAGACAAAGAAGTTCGTGATGGGCCTGAAACCATCACTGAGGACGAGGCTCGTGGCGTTTGACCACCGCACTTTGGACGAGGCCCTCAGCGCTGCTTGTAGGCAGGAGGGTGAGATGGAGCAATACCTTGAAGAGAAGAAGGCTTCGCAGAAGAGACCTGCAGCTACGTTCCAGCGACAGGACAAGAAGAAAGCGGTGTACCCAACACAGCAGCGATCAGTGGCAGTCGGCAGTTCTCAGGTACCTTCTGTACGTTCCCCTGGTGTGAAGAAAGAGTGTCCCCACTGTGGGAAGACACATGGTGGTACCGAATGTTGGATGATTACGGGAAAGTGCTTGAAGTGCGGAAGCAGCGACCACAAGATCAAGGATTGTCCGAGACTTCAGCAGGGAGTCCAGCGCGGAGCGCCAGCCCCAGCAGCAGTAGCGGCAGCAGCGCCAGCTACAGGAAGACCAGGAAGGCCTCGAGCCCCAGCTCGAGTGTTTGCTTTAGCTCGCGAGGACGCCGAGCAGGCGGAGCATGTCACCGAAGGTACGGTTTTACTTTTAGGTGTGCACGCTCGGGTTTTGTTTGATACGGGTGCTACTCACTCGTTCATTTCCGAGCGGTTCGCTAGGCAGTTAGCCCTAGAGTCAGGTGTAGAGTCTGAGGATTTAGAGGTCCCTTTGTCTGTGCACACCCCTGCGGGTACGGTATCGACTAGGAAGTGCATTCCGTCGTTACCTGTGTGCATTGAGGATAGAGTCCTAGATGGGTGTTTCTTCTTGCTAAAGATGAAGGACTATGATGCTATTCTTGGTCTGGATTGGCTAGAGGAGCACTATGCGTTAGTGGATTGTCGTCGGAAGAGGATTGTTTTCCGCATTCCTGGTGAGGACGAGTTCTCTCATCCCTTGCCAAGGAACTTGGCGGGAAAGTTAGTCATCTCTGCCATGAAGGCGATGCGCATGGTAAACAAGGGTTGTGACGCTTTTCTTGCCAGCGTGGTGTTAGTGCCAGAGGCTGATGAGTCACCTACTCTTGCGGAGATTGAGGTAGTGCAGGATTTTCCAGATGTCTTTCCTGATGACTTGTCTGGATTGCCACCGGATAGAGAGATAGAGTTTACCATAGAGTTGCTTCCGGGCACCTCTCCTATCTCGAAGGCTCCATATCGGATGGCACCTGCGGAGTTAGCCGAGTTGAGGAGGCAGTTGCAAGAGTTGCTTGATAAGGGATTTATTCGCCCTAGTGTTTCCCCTTGGGGCGCACCTGTATTATTCGTCAAGAAGAAAGACGGGTCACTTAGGTTATGCATTGATTACAGAAAGCTGAACCAAGTGACTGTGAAGAACAGGTATCCCTTACCTCGTATTGATGATTTGTTTGACCAGTTGCGAGATGCATCAGTCTTTTCTAAGATTGATTTGCGATCTGGTTATCATCAGTTGAGGATTCGGAGTGAGGATGTGTCCAAGACGGCGTTTAGAACCCGTTATGGACATTATGAGTTTTTGGTCCTTCCTTTCGGATTGACCAATCCCCTGCAGCGTTCATGGATCTCATGAACAGGGTGTTTAGGCCTTATCTAGATAGCTTTGTCGTAGTGTTTATTGATGATGTGTTGGTCTACTCTCCGGACGAGGCCACACACCGTCAGCATTTGAGGGTAGTGTTAGAGGTTCTTCGTGAGCACAAGCTGTACGCTAAGTTCAGCAAGTGCGATTTTGGTTGCGCGAGGTTCATTTCCTCGGGCATGTTATCTCCGGTGCTGGTGTTGCAGTGGATCCAGCAAAGGTCCAGGCAGTTATGGATTGGGAGATTCCCAAGACCCCTTCGGAGATTCGTAGTTTTATTGGTTTAGCTGGTTACTATCGGCGATTTATTGAGGGATTTTCATCCATCGCCGCCCCTTTGACTCAGCTTACCAGAAAGGGAGTGAAGTTTGTTTGGTCCGAGAAGTGTGAGAGTAGTTTTCAATTATTGAAGACTAAGCTCACGACAGCCCCGGTGTTAGTCTTACCGAGCGGTGTAGAGGGTTTTGCTATCTACACGGATGCGTCTCGGATTGGTTTAGGCTGTGTGCTAATGCAGCAGGAAAGGGTAGTGGCTTATGCTTCTCGTCAGTTGAAGGAGCATGAGAGGAACTATCCGACTCATGACTTGGAGCTCGCAGCAGTGGTTCATGCACTAAAGATCTGGAGGCACTATCTTTATGGTGTCAGATTTGAGGTGTTTACCGACCACAAGAGCTTGAAGTATCTTTTCTCCCAAAAGGAACTAAACCTGAGGCAGAGAAGATGGATTGAGTTCTTGAAGGACTATGACTTCGACCTTCAGTATCACCCTGGGAAGGCGAATGTCGTAGCGGATGCTCTGAGTAGAAAGAGGCCATCTCTCCAGCAGGATTGGAAGATGTTGGAGGATGCGGCTTGCGCGTTGACTGAGTTAGAGCCATCGCTATGCCAGGCTTTTGTAGCTCAGTTATCTCTTAGGTCCTCGGTTTTGGATGAGGTGATCGAGCAACAGAAAGCCGACCCTAGACTCTTAGAGTTAGTGGGCAAGGCAGGCATTGCTCGTGATGAGGACGGTGTGATTAGATTTCATCACCGTGTTTGTGTCCCTGATTTGGTAGATGTCCGTGAGCATGTGTTAGCGGAGGCTCATAGATCGCGATTCTCTATTCATCCGGGTAACACTAAGATGTACCAGGATCTGAAGAGATCTTTTGGTGGTCGGCATGAAGAAGGATGTAGCGGATTATGTGTCTAGGTGTTTGGTGTGTCAGCAAGTGAAGGCCGAGCGACAGCGACCATCCGGCCTTATGCAAAGGATGGAGATCCCAGTGTGGAAGTGGGAAGCTGTCACTATGGACTTTGTTTCGGGTTTGCCTCGATCTAGAAGGGGCAATGACTCGATTTGGGTAGTTGTAGATAGATTCTCGAAGACTGCTCATTTCTTGCCTATGAAGAAGAAGCAGTCAGTAGAGAGTTTAGCTAGATTGTATGTTAGCAGTATCATTAGATTGCATGGTGTGCCGAAGTCGATCATTTCGGATCGAGATCCGAGATTCACTTCGAGGTTGTGGAAGGGTCTTCAGGATGCTTTAGGTTCGGAGCTGAAGCTCAGTTCGGCGTTTCATCCCCAGACTGATGGACAGTCCGAGAGGACTATCCAGACGCTCGAGGATATGTTGAGAGCGTGTGTATTGGATTGGAAGGATGATTGGGAGCGTCATTTACCTCTTGTGGAGTTCGCATACAACAACAGCTTTCATGCGAGTATTGGTATGGCTCCATTTGAGGCGTTGTATGGTAGGCCCTGCAGATCTCCTTTATGTTGGGAGGAGACGGTGATAGGCAGCTGATCGGTCCGGAGTTAGTTCAGGAGACTTCGGATAAGATCCAGCTTATCAGGAAGAGGCTTGTTGCGGCTCAGGATAGGCAGAAGAGCTATGCCGACAACAGGAGGAAGGATTTGGAGTTCGAGGTGGGTGATCATGTCTTCTTGAAGATATCGCCTACTCGAGGTGTTGTCAGATTTGGCAGGCATAGTAAGTTGAGCCCTAGATTCATTGGCCCGTATGAGATTCTCAGACGATTGGGCAGCGTGGCATATGAGCTAGCATTACCCCCATCTTTGGCTAGTGTTCATCCCGTCTTCCACGTTTCGATGCTCAGGAAGTATGTCCGAGATCCGTCTCATGTGATTAGTCATGAGCCAGTGGAGATTCAGCCAGATCTGTCGTATGTCGGAAGGTTCTATGCGGAACTTCTCACGAGAGGAGGCTACTTGGGAGCTTGAGGATGCGATGAAGAAGAAGTATCCCCTTTTGTTTGAGTAGTGTCGTTCTAACTTCGAGGACGAAGTTTCTTTAAGGGGGAGAGGGTGTAAGGCCCTCGAATTTTGTTGCATTATTTTAATTTCGTGTAAATAATTATGTTGTGTATGCATAGATGTACATATCTACGTATGTATTAACTATTTATACTTATGTATGCATGTGTATAAGTTAGTTGTAAATAATGTATGAATGGTATGATGGTAGTATGTACGTGATAGTATACATAATGCATGTATATATGTATAGGTTATGCATGGTTTCCTGCATGTTTTGAGTTCTGGCCGAAGGCCAGCTTGGCGTCAATATCAATGGACGTTTGTGTTGTGTAGGCGTCAACCATATGGACGCCAACACTAATCCCAGCGTCCAGCGATGTGGACGCTAATTTCTCTGGCCTGCATGCGTTGCAGAGCCGGAAATCCCGGGAACAAGCTACCCCAACCATTGGGGAGCTGTCCCCAACGGTCTGAAAGGCTTCTTGTCAAGCCTGCGTGAAAGGAGAGCCCCCTCTCCTATTTACAAAGCCTTTTGCAACCCTCAACCCTCTCTTGGCTCTCTTTGCAAGAGGAGAAGAAAAACCCTAGAGAAAACTGTGAGAAAACCCCACCTTTGCAAGCTTGGATCCGACCTTCTGAAGCTGTTCCTGGCCATCTACCACGACAAGGAGCTAGCTGAAGTGAAGGAGGAGGCTTCCCCGACCTCATCTTGGAGGCATCTTCGTCCTAGAACCCGGAGGAGAGCAATTGTGGAGCTTCTTGGGACTGCCCAAGGAGAGCTTCTCCGACCATTTAGATCCGTCTGGAGTATTTTCTAGAGGCAAGTAACCTACCCTATCGTCCATGTAGATGTCTAGTAGGGTTTTATCATTTTTATGTATTTTTCCTCGTGTCCTAGATCCCCATTCTTCTTGTTATTTGGAGTTCGGTCTGTGTTTCTGCACAGACAGGAACTTGGCGTCAATGCCTTGACGCCGAGATCCCTAATGTGCGTCCAGCGATCTTGCCGTCCACTCCTGGAACGGCCAGAGACCGCCGTTAAGTTCTCCAGGACAGAACAGTGAGCTGTTCTTCCTGTATATGATTATTTCGATGTGTTTTCGATGAGGATATATTGTAAACCTATTATGATATGTAATATGGATGTCTGAATGTGTGGTGAGATCTTTGTAATTTCTGTGATTTGGCATAAATGGTTTTATTATGGAGAATGTATGCATGATGAGACCTAGACCATGTTCTTTACCTTTGTGCAATTCATGTGAAGTTGGATGCCCTAAAATTTTCTAAACCGTGAGTGGGTAAATCAGTCCATGCTCTAAATTTTTGGGAATTTTCTCATGCTCCTCTGATTTATTGAATTTTCTGAAATGGAATTAGAAAAACATGTGTAGGATTGTTAAAATTTCAGTAAATCGTGTGTTGTGTAATAAATCTGGGGAAATTCCTGTGGTATTGTGTATATTGGGTTCAGGGTTATGCTCTGTTAAACTGAACTTTTATGTTATACACCATGATAAATTGAATTTCGAATAATACGGGAATTTATGTTAAATTTTCTGCAATTGCATTTGGATCAGAAAAATGTGAAAATTTTCATGTGGGGTCCTAAACCGAAATCAGCATGTGGTTAAATTTTCAGGTCGTTTGGACAACTATATAGTGAAATATGAATTTTCCTTGCAAAAATGAACAATGCATGTTAATGTGGGAATAATGTGACATTGGTGTGATCTGATTTATGCAAATTCTGAACATGTGATCCCTGTTAATTGTAGAATCATGTTAGGAGGAAAACAGAGCCCTTGTGTGAATGAGAAAATGAATGAGAGGTAAGTGACATGTGTAAAGATATTAAAAACGGTAAATGTGTAAATCGTGCCAAGTGTGACACTGCTTCCATAGAGGGCATGGAACCGTATCAGGGAAAAGTCCCCCTGAGAAGGTTCAATGTGTTGTGATCCTAAGGGCATTAGGATGAAATCCTGGAGGTGGACAAGTACCACTGGTTAGGGTGGAGACTTGTTCTCCCGGTCTGCGCAGTCCAAGAGTCGTCACTGTATTGCCTAGGTGACGTCTATGTGTATGTGATGTGATGTGTCCTTCTTATGGTGGTTTGGACTATGTGTCACGGCACTAAAGTGTAAAATGTGAATGTGATTGTGATCATGTGCAAATTGTGTAGTGTGAACAATGTGTAAATGTGAATGTGTAAATGTGCAATGTGTAAAAAGTGAAGTATGTGAATTAGAAATTGTGTAAAAATGTGAAACCAAAATGTGAGGATGTGAAATTGAAATCCATGATATGATGATCTGAAATCATGTTAGAACAGCAACATAAATGTGGTTATGATCATGTGTTATATGTGTACAATGCGTAGAATCCATGCTAGGGACAATCCTTACTTATGTGTAACCCATTCCATGTGTGTTTACTCTCACGTTGTGGTTTGAATGAGAACATAGCTTTCATGTGTTAGATTGTAAAGTGTTTAATCATGTCAAAACAGCAAGCTTAAAGCATGTAAAATGGTTATGTGCATGCGTAAGAATGAGAAGTAACCATGTTAGCAATGTTTTCTTTCATGTATGTAAACTAGTCATGCTAAATTGCTTTTATGTTTTAGCTTAATTGAAAGTAGAACTTTCATGTGTTGGAATGATTAGAGAGCATGTGATAGGAGATTTTGATTTAGAAAATCTGAAAGCATGAATTATGTGTTTCATTAAAAGAATTACCATGATAGGTTGTTAATTTCAATGACAAGCATGCTACATGATTGTGTCTTGTAAATGTGTATGTAAAACCTGCTATGACATGTACATGTATGGTATGTGTAGAGTTATTTGCTGAGTCTTTTAGACTCATTACTTGCTTCGGCGTACAGGCGTAGTTGGTGATGACACACTTGCGGAGGAGGCAGTGGAGACCGACTCCGAGCGTGGAGATTAGATCGTTGGTGTACTTTGCGATATTTTGATTTCATAGTATGTGCAACATTGTACTAGCATTATCATGGAAAAATGTTTAAGTGTGGACAATTATGTATTTGATTTTAGCAATTTAATTATGTGGACTTTTAGTTCTTTAAATGTTATCGAATCATGTATGCTAAATGTGGATGATGAATGAAATGAAGACAGTGGTTCTTTACTTCCGCTACTCTGTTCTTATATTCACGTGTATCTCAGCTGAATGTCATTGTTGGGTAAATGTCCCACTGTGGCAACGTTCACTATACTGACGTGGGTTGGTATAACCGTACCAGTATAATGAGGGTCGCTACATGGGCCACCTCCTCGAGCAACCGAGAGGAAGGGCATCGTCGGCAAGGACCCGAAATGATCCATGTCGAAGAGGGGTTATGATAAGATACAAAGAAAGGAGGGGACTCACTCGATCTCCCTAAACAACGACGCATACACCCCCCAAGACTAATAGGGGGTGATACAGACAAACCTAGACTCAATCACAGCATGAAAGACTGAGAGGAGGAGGGATGAACACTCAAGTTGTCATGTTTAAAACACAGATTTATTAAGGTTTAAACTTGACTTTTAGATGAATTAATTAAGGGGATGTCGCTCTGTCTAGTGGACCTTAATGGGTATGGTCTCAAGTCCTCCGGTGAAGCTAAGGGATGGTATGCTCACACGCAAAAGGGGTGGCCCAGACTAAGGTGTACAACAGGTACAACCAGCCCGGCGAACCGCAACGTGCATACGGTCACGGGGTCTTACGGAGGTCCTCGGAAGATGGGTCCGAGTCAGCCTACGAGTGCTCGTAGGTGAGAGGACTCACTCATCCAAGGGGGAACCCAAACACATGGGTTTCAATAGCGTATGCAATGGGCCTAAATGCCCGAAATGTATGCACAGGTGATAGATGAGAACCAAACAGGGTGACCAGATGGCCCTCGGGCAGAGTCACGGCGGCCGTGTACGCCGCGACCTTATCGCGATAGGGCGACCTGCCGCGATATGAACAGAGGCCCGAAACACCAAGAGGTCTTCAACTAACTCAAAAAGACTACCCTATCAAATGAGAAAAGAACCAAAAAAGCAAATCAATACCACATGGACCGAGAAGCACACAGAAACTGATTCATGAGCTGAAAACAATAACACACAAAGGATACCTAATGACGCGACGCCCCTCCACGACGCGATACGCCGCGACTAGAACCGAAAACTTACAAGTAAAATGAAAGGGAAGCCCAGACCCTAGCAGGATTTTAACATTCAGAAATGCAACAACATATGATACAAGGAGATATCAGAAGGATGCATGATCTGATGAAAACAAGACAGGACAGATAGAAAGAAGAGGAGGCTGACCTGCTAACGCGTCCTCGACCAACGACGCGACCTGATCGCGTTGCCGCGATAGGTCGCGATAAGAACAGAACACGAAAATACACAGAACAAGAGACTAATAGGGCACTAAAGTGGGAAACAAAAAAACATGGCAAGCAAGCAGTCAAAAAAAAAATCCACGAGGGTGGCAGTGAAGGTCCCACCGTGATCGCCAAAAGGTGTAATCACAGAGATTGTGCTTCCCCTCGACACGCAAACATGTACTAAATCTAATAGCATGGAAATATGGATGTGATCACCACCTAGATAGTTGCCTAATGAGAAGACAAATGTCTGGGCTAACTACTCTAGGAAAAGGAGAGAGAACGGGGGGTGTACCTTATGTCGCGGCAGTCATGGTTGCCGCGACAGTGCTGATAACGCGTCGCCCTTGATGGACGCATCTTCTTGTCACATCACCCTCCACTGTCGCGTTCTCTTTTGTGCGGGAGATGATGGAAGAGACCTTCTTCCCGTCCTCCAGCCGGCTAGAGGATGAGAGCTCCGCGTGGATCTTCGCTTAGGTGCCTGCCAAAACAACGAAAAACAAGAAATAAAACCCTGTTAGACTATATTAAGTGTAGTAGCTATTCTTAAATGCAAGAAAAATGTGGAGCATGGAGGGAACGGACTTGGGGGTTGTTTTTAAACCCCTTTGGGTGTAGGAAAACGTGGGTGTGTGTGCTGACTATGCTCTATCTAAGAACGATATAGAAAATGCATGTAAAAGAAGGGGAAAGGGAAAGGAAGAAGGTGAGCCCCATTAGGGCGACTCCTTGGCGTGGCTGCAGCTCGAAGGATCGTCCAAAAGCATCAGGAGAAATGCTGAAGTCGCCCTTCTCACGTCCCGTGCTCCATAGAGGGTGAAATGAGGCGTTTTGGTGAAGTGGAATGTGAGGGAAATGGAGAAAAGGATGGCTGCATGGCTAAGTATGGTTGAGGGGAAACTTTGGCAGCCCTTCGGGGTGGTAATGAGGCTCTCCTCGTCCTTGAGGAGGGGCCTTGTTTATATAGAGCTTGGAGTGAGAAAAAATGATATTATCTCCTTTAAATGGCTCAGGAATTAAAATGGGAGATAAAGCCTTATTAAAAACGGATGGAGAGTCCTTAGGAATGCAAAGGAGAGTTCCTAGGGCCGGAGTTTCGCCCCAAGAGGTGGAGATAATCCCAAGGGATTAAGCTGGATTCATAAGAGGATAAATAGGGGGCAGTTATGGTGGCCAGAGGGTTCGGCCATTGTCACGGCGTATCGTAGGACCGCGACTAAGACGCGACGGGGCGGGGCGACGCGACAGTATTACCCACGTGCATGGATAATGCATGGGCTGTCACGGCAGCCAGAACCGTCGCGACATAGAGACGCGGTGCCACGATACGTCGCTACAATAAATCCGAAATAATCATGAATTATTAGCCAATCACATGATAAGATAAGAGTTATTATGCTCCAAGGACTCTCTCAAAGTGATAATGTGCGGGATTTCAAGGCATTTTAATGGTTTAATGGGCTCAAAACAAGGCTAATGATGGGCTCAAGGTGAGTGACCAATTAGGGGCCCACTAAGATAACAAGAAATATGGCTCAGCCAATTAGCCAGAACCGGGTGTCTACAATAAGGATATAGTGTTATGACATATCAGATTAGATGAAGTGATCTTTATATGTGTAGAAATAAACTTTGGATAGGATGAAGATGACTTCAGATATGACGAAGTAAACTTCGGATATGACAAAGCTGACTTCGGATATGATGAAGCTAACATCGGATATGACGAAGTGAATGATGAAGTGAACTTCGTATATCACAGTTTCAACATGATCAGCAGAAGTAGGATCTTTGTGTTTTACTTCGTATATGACAAAGTGAACTTAGGATATGACGAAGTGAACTTCGGATATCATGATTCTAACATGATCAGTTGAAGTAAGATCTTCGTGTTTTACTTCGTATATGACAAAGTGAACTTCGGATATCATGATTCTAACATGATCAGTTGAAGTAAGATCTTTGTGTTTTACTTCATATATAACGAAGTGAACTTTGGATATTTCTTTAGCAAATGAAGTTATACTTAGAATTTCTGAGAGAATGATTTGTATACCTGAGCATGCTTAGGGATTCTATTCTATGAGGGACATATTGTTTTGTTTATAAGTAGATAATTGTTTATTTTATCTTCTTCAAAACTATTTTATATTATGGATTAAATCTTTAAATCTATAATGTATCTATTTTGGACATGGGTTCAACAATCTCCCTCTTTTTGTTGATGACAAAATACTGATATATATAAAACAAAATGCAACACAACAAATACATCCACACATAAGAGACATGAAATTTCATGACTTTTGTGCCCCTTTCATTTATAATTTAACTCCCCCTTTACATTTTAGAATTGCATTACATCTCATTTCATCTCTCCCTCTTTTGTTATATCAACGAAAAGGGAGTGACAATTCATCATCAGTCAAGTACAGAGTGGAAGGAAAAGTTTGATAGTAAGGAAGGAGGAAGTTGTGAAGGGTAGTTTCTGACCTTCGCATACATCTTTTAAAGAGAGTGAAGTCCATAGTGGCATTTGAACCTAGAGAGCGTTTAAGATATGTAAGATGCCTTTTGTGAAGGTTATGGATAGTGGTGGTAGTGGGAGGTTTGAGTTGAAATCAGAATATGAACTAATTGTTGACGTTTGGACTAAATGAAAAAGAAGGTAGAGGTCATAGCCCATAAGTGGTATTCTTCCTGGGCATCATGTTTTGCTTTATAGTAGAGATTAAATCTTTCAGTCCAGATGGGGGTTGAATATTCGCCTAAGATGACATATTGCTGGGCAAAATAATCATCAATGCTACCCTCAAAGGAGGTGTACTCAATAGACAGGGTAGAGTAGGAGTTGTGCCATTCATATAAAGACAACCTTTCTAGTTGGGTCAGAATGAGCTGAATGTTATGAGTATAGGAGAAGTATTTTCTGGCAAGAAGAAGGAGACATTTAAAGGGTGAGAGAGAAATGTGATATTTGACTAGTTTCCGACATTGAGTTCTAATGGCCATTGTGAGAATCTTGGTAGATTCTGGACTGGTAGCAATGGCACCTATGAGAGAGGGATATAGATCAGGCTCAGAAATGTGAGAGGTAGAGGGATTAGGATGAGCATGAAAGTTAAGAAGCTTGTCATACTGATGATAGGAAATGCGAGGGATTTTGAGATCCAACCTCTGTTTGTTGAAGAGAAAAAGCCTAGTAATCTGATTTGACACTCGTTCAAGATAATCTTTGTGCTCAAAATGAGCTTGCTGCTCAAACCATTCAGCCAAATTGAGTGCAGGGCGACCTGTTCGTATTCTGTGATCTCTGGATCTGAAAAATGCTCTGGCATTATTTGGATGTTGCTTAAGCCACTGATCCTCTGTCAGATGCTCAGTTGTATCGAAAATATGTTGTTGTGCTTTCCCATCAAATTGTTTCAGATCCACTAGAAGGAAGAGCCAAGCTTTGAGGTCCAGGACTGGAAGTCCAAGAGCCAGCTGATATTTCCAAATTTTGAGATACTCTCTATAAATGTCTGTATGATAATGAAAAAAGTGGTAACTTAAGGGTGGGTATTTAGGCTCATTTGATGTAGTCTTGTGGTGCTTAGAGGTGGATGGTCTTGAAGAGAAGGCTTCAGCACCTAGAGGGACTTCAAAGACAATGTCTTCAAGTTTGACCTCAGGAGTGGTCTGAGGAATGGGGTTTGGTTGGGAGGGGTGGAGGAGGAGGTGTAGCACCTCGAAAATTTTATTAATTAAAAAATTAGAATAAATTAAAAATAACAATTTAATATTCTTGAATTAGAAAACACATACGTGCCATTATAACGGATGCGAAAACACATGGAAAAATTCCATAAAAAAATCATAGTTCAACTCTAAACAATACTCCCTAATGACCCATGAAGGAATCCGGGCAAAGAAAAATCAGATTAGCTGAGTTTAAAGCATTTTGCGACTTATTATCGTAATTAGGGAATAAGTCGGATGATTACTATTACCGGTACTTAAGTGAGTCCAAAAATAAAATAAAAATTATGGATGGACTTCAAACAATGGGTATTGACAACCCAATGAAATAATTGGACCAAAGGAAGTCTTTTGCGCCACAAAATGATTCATGCTAAGAAAATAACCCAAAATTCTCACCCAATAGATCACCATTGGAGTTCAAACCAAGCCCAAATTTGTGGTTACCACCTAAGGGAGGTTTCCATAAGCTTCCATCACGAATTGGGGAGAGAAATCCTCCATTGAGGGACGGATACACCAAATTTGTATCCATTAGTTTCCTAATTTAAATTAGGCAAGTATACCACTTTAAATAAGCCCCCTCTCTCCCATGGGATGACTCCTAGGGTTGCTGAGGTCGTGCTTGGAGTTCTGGAGGCTGGGAAAATAAGGAGGAAGCTTGAGCAAGAAGCAACTCGTGCTCTTCTTCATCTGCGACCTACACATGAGGCCTCCCCAAGATCATCACCAAGGTTAGTATAACCTCGACCAAACTATGCAAGGATATACCCTGGAAAGATGTTTGAGTCTAGTTTCTTATGGCACCATTTTGCCCAATTCTACCCATAATCATGAGTATTAGGTTTCTCCCCCGAGTGGTCAGAACTGGGGTTTTTTGGAGGACGAATCTTATTCGACCCAAAAGGTAGGTCATCTCCATGCCAAACTCTAATTATAATCGTTCATGCTTGGATACATGTGTATAGATCATATTCTTACTGTTTTCCCCAATTTTATCATGTGGGTTTCACAAATTAAATCTGGTATGATCATAACATTGTGATGTTTTGTCTAAACACTGACTAGTCTTACGAATTCTACATCTTTCTGTGGAGTCATTTTCAGATCGAGCATTCTACATGAAACTTGTTACCCTATGAGTGTAGTTTCATTTAGAACTAATTTCCATAATTTTTGTTCTCTGTACATAGAGTATTAGCCTGTGGATGAGTATTGTGTTAGAATCACATAGACAGTCACAATACATCTTGTTACCTAGTCAAACAACTTTTGTTTCTGATTACTTGTTACTGTACAATGTATAGGAAGTACTCTAACTAACAGAGCGGGTTTCATCTGATTTGGATCACTCTAGCATTAGTTTTGATTTTCGAACCCATAGGTGTCAACCTAGTTTGAAGCGAACTAGGAAAACCCCTTTTAAAGCACCGTGCATTGGAAATGGAAGACGACGAGTTGACCTGTCGCCTTCAGAAGGCGACAGCCTTTTGGTCACCTTCATGAAGGGGACATGATGCTTGTCGCCTTCTGACTATAGTGAGCCTTTCAGCCATGTTTGGCCCGTTTTGTGTCATTTTCGTGCCCCGTCTTCTCCTGTGTGATGTTAGTTACTACTCACATGCATTTATCAACCCATATAATGTTTAAAACATGTTCACAAAAAATATTAATTGATCTTAAGTTAATAACCATGTTCTCTACTTGCCAATTATTCACTTTCTTGCCTTGTTATTGAACTTGTTAAAACACATAGTTACTTGCTAAAAATTGGTCATGCATGCTTAGTATTTCCTACTTTAGCACTCATGATACTTGCCATACATGGAGTTTCCATAAACGATGTTTCCATAATTGGAGTTTCCATAATCGGATTCACACACGCACTTGAGCGATTCTCACGCGCGGCATGCGCATACACTCTAGCACGATAGGAAAGCCCCTTCTTGGCTTGTGGTGAACTCTCCGTCAGATATTCTTCTATCGGACTAGTGACCCCTTGATCAAGGCCTCCGTAAGTCTCCTCTGACTATGATTCCCACATGGCCGACGAGTAGGTTGTACTATTGAAGTATCTGAAATTAGTGTGCATGTATCTCTCTTCTCTTGGTATTCTTGATGAGATCTTTCACTTCTCATCTTGATTGAGAGTACACCTTTATTGAACATAAGACCAAGTTATTAATAAGTGATGGACTAAATTGAAAATACACTATTATGCTGTCAGATTGAACTTTTGAACTATTCCCTTAACCATCTTGACATTATTGACTCTATTAAACGGCCATACTTGACTGTGGGTATCTACATTAAAATACTTGAGATGCTGGATCGGGCACGGCGAGTGTCCAAGGGCTCCAGTCAGCCCCAATGGACGGGAGTCATAAATATACTGTAACCAGGGTATAATGATACTGGCATTGCATCTGTGGGGAGTCTTGCGTGTGAATATTAGAAGATAAACCGCATACACGGTCCTAGTGTGCATTCCAAGGTGGTAGATCCTAGTGCACATTAGTGTCTTTGTGCATGATTACTGTTACATGTTAGTAAGGCCCTCGAATTTTGTCCTTATTATTTTATTGTGTGCAATTTTATGCTTGTGTATGTATATGCATTATCGTGTAAGTATTATGTATACATTATCTTGGTGTACTTTGAATGTATGTATATACTTAGTTGTATATATATATATATATCGGTTGATTTCGTGACATAGTGAGTGTGTGCATTACCCCTATGTATTGCATGCATGAACTTAGGAGAAATTAGGGTTTGCATGGTTTTGGGTTCTGGCCGAAGGGTTAGTCGACGTCAACATGAATGGACGTTCACTTATTGTTAACGTCCATATAGGTGGACGTCTTATTCAGTCGACGGCCATATCGGTGGACGTCTATATCTGACAGACCAGTCTGCAGCAGCATGGTGTGCCATGCCTTGATGGGAGATACCAACCACTCCCCAACGGCTCCTGGCCTTCCAACCGACCTCTTGCGTGGGGTGAGAGGGTCTCTCTTAAGAGAGCCCTTGTTGCAACCTCTAGAGCTCTCTTGGCTCTTTGCAAAGAGATAAGAGAAAACCCTAGTGAGCTGTGAGAAAACTTGGAGTTTGGAGGCTTTGATCCGGCGATCCAAGGCTTCATCTGGAGATCTACTTCGACAAGGAGGGAGACAACACATCCGGCTACACATCCCCGACCCTGGATTGCAGAGGGGAGCATCACAGAGGCCGGAGTGGAGACATCTTGGAGGCTTCTTGGGACTGCCCAAGGAGAGCTTCTCCAACCATTTTGATCCCTTTAGGAGTTTTTCCAAAGGCAAGTAACCCTTTCACCTTGTCCATGTATGTGTCTAGGAGGTTTCTATCATTTTTATGGATTTTCCTCGTGTCCTGGATCCCCTACATTCACCATTCCTTGAAGCTCGGACTGTGTTTTTGCACAGGCCCGAACTTGACGGCAAGATCCTCGCCGTCAAGATCTTCCGTTGACGGCCAACGATATTGCCGTTTACTTTGTTTGACGGCCAGACTATGCCGTTGAGTTCTTCTTGACAGAACAGTGGACTGTCTGCCCTATATCTTTAAATTCCGGATTTCTGCGCATGAGGATATAATGTAAATTTTATATGTTATGTAAAATAGATAATGTGATGTGTGTGAAATTTCCTGTATTTTTGTGTGGATGGAATTAATTATTAGAATTATTAAAAGGCATGTGTAGGAAGAGGTTACGCATGTTTAATTTTGTTCCCATGAATTCTGAGGAATTAAAGGCTGTGAAATTTTATGAACCATGTTTATATGTATCAGTCCATGCCCTGCAAACTTGGAAATTTTCCCATACTCATGCGAATTTTTATAATTTCTACAATGAGAAATAGAAACATGTGTAGACCTTGCGAAAATTCTAGTAAATCGTGTGTTGGGAATTAATTGGGAAAAATTTCTTGTGCCAATATGTATGTGTGGTTCATGACTGTGCATGATTAAATCTGAAATCCATGCTATGTTCTATGTTAACTTAATTTATGAATGGCATGAAACCAAATGTTTTAATTTCTATAAATACATGTGAATTCAGAAAAATCTGAAAATTTGTATGTGTGTTCTTATAACCGAAAACAGCATGTGGTTAAATTTTCAGGAAAATTTGATAACATTAGCCTACTCTATGAGATTTCCATGTGAAAATGAGCTACAAATACATGTACCATGATTTAGGTTAAATGATGTGCATTCCAATTAATCCATGAGAGCTAATAAATGTTTGATTTCTGTTATTAGTAGCACCATGCTAGGGAAGAACAGAACCATGTGCATAAACAAGAAAGTGTGAATATCATATGTAAAACGTGTGTTAATCGGAATGTGTAATGTGTAAAATGTGCCGTGTGTGACACTGCTTCCATAGAGGGCTGTGGAACTGTATCATGGAAAGGTCCCCATGAGAAGGTTCAATGTGTTAAGATATCCTAAGGGCATTAGGATGAAATCCTGGAGGTGGACAAGTACCACTGGTTAGGGTGGAGACGTGTTCTCCGGTCTGCGCAGTGCCAAGAGTCATCACTGTATTGCCTAGGTGATGTGCTATGTGTTATGTGTATGTGATGTGTCCTTCTAGCGTGGTTTGGACATGTGTCCGGCAAATAAATTGTGAAATGTGAATGTGAGCATGTGTAAAATGTGTATATGTGAACATGTGAATGTGAAATGTGAAATCATGTGAACTATTTATGTTAGAATGTGAACATTGTGTACATGTGAAATGTTTGAAAAATGAACCATGTGAAATATGGGAATGTGTAACCATGTGAAGTGAATGTGTTAGAGTATGAGACGATAATTCATGCTATGATATTTCTAATTCCATGTAAATTGCCATCATGTTATAGTCAAATTGGAAGTGTAGTTTTCATGTGATTAAATGAGTAGAAGCATGTGATAGGGTGTTATGTGAAACATCTTAAACCATGTACCATGTGTTTTGACTTTGTAGAAATACCATGATAGGTTGTCTCTTATTGATGTTCAAGCATGCTGTATGATTGCCGTGCAAATTGAAATAGTAGAACCTACTATGATGTATGCATGAATGATGTGTATGGAGTTACTTGCTGAGTCTTTTAGACTCACTCCTTGCTTCGGGAGGTTTAGTTGTGTGACACACTTTTGGAGGAGACCGTGGAGAGCGACTCCGAGCGTGGAGAGTAGCTTGTGGAGTTGACGTTGTGTCCCTTTTTGTTTCATAGTATGTAAATTGTAGCTTGTATTAGAGTTATCATTTATGTAATTGTGGACAAATATGTATTAAATGTAGAACTTTAATCTTGTGGACAATGTAGTTTGGTTTAATTTCAATTATGAAAGTTTAGTCCTTTAATTTGCTATATGGATCATGTATGAGAAATGTGGATGATGAAATGTGATGACAGTTAGTCCTTTACTTCCGCGACTCTGTGTCTATATTTGTGTATATCTCAATCATGTGATAGTGTTTGGTAAATGTCCCACTGTGATAACCTTTACTATACCGACGTGGGTTGGTATAACCGTACCGGTATAATGAGGGTCGTCACAGAGATTGGTATCAGAGCAACGATTGAGATCTTACATGAATATACATGAATCATCATCCTCATTGCATGCTAAATCTTTATAGATTGTCCACATGGGTAGAAACGACTAATAATATGGAAAAAAATAGATAAGAAAATGGTTAGGAAGCTTAGTAACCTAGCTCTAATTGGTGGCTAAATTTATTACAGCCATGGCTTCCGTGGACGACGTGGAGGTGTGCCAGCTCGCGACGACGAGCAGAGGCGTGAGGAGCGGGCAGAGCAGCAGGCCCGCCCCACAGGTCCTGTGCTTCCCCCACCACGCCAGTGGATTATGGAGTCTTCATGCAAGGATTAGTGCAAGCCATGCAAACTCAGGCTCACACCCAGGCAGCACTCCAGGCCCAGTGGAGGCCCAGGTAGAATAAGAAAACAACCTAGTAGTTTGCTATTTAAATTGCATGATATTGTGTTTATTGTATATCGTTATTGTTTGTGTAGCAGGCTCAGGCCCAGCTCAGGACCATGGTGGACCTTCCATCATGGAAAGATTCAAGAGGATGCTGCCACCCTCTTTCAAGGGGGGAGAGCGATCCGTTGCTAGCAGAAAGCTGGATGAGGGAGATCGAGAAGATCTTCCGGGCCATCAGGTGTGGATGAGGACAAGGTTACTTTAGCCACCTACATGCTACAGGTATGTGTTAGTTTTGTGTTTCCTATTCCCTGTTAAGTTGAAGTTGTTTAGCGGTGCTTATGAAGGTTATGTTGCAGGAGAGAGCTGATGTGTGGTGGGCTTCATTACTACGTACACGGTTTGAGGACGGTGCGATTGATGTTGCTTGGGACGAGTTCGTGAGGCTCTTTCGGGCCAAGTTCGTCCCCGAGCACATCCAGGACAGGATGGAGCAGGAGTTCCTCACTTTGACTCAGGGCTCCATGACCGTACTCGAGTATGAGGCCAGGTTTGCAGAACTATCTAAGTATGCACCTCACATGTGGCAGATGAGCGCAGGAAGGCAAAGAAGTTTGTGATGGGCCTTAAGCCATCACTGCGGACGAGGCTCGTAGCGTTTTGATCATCGTACCCTGGACGAAGCCCTTAGCGCTGCTTGTAGGCAGAAGGCGAGATGGAGCGGTACCTTGAGAGAAGAAGGCTTCGCAGAAGAGACCAGCAGCCACTTTCAGCGACAGGACAAGAGGAGAACAACATACCAGTCACCACAGCGCCCTGTGGTAGTCAGCAACACTCAGGTAACCTTCTGTACGTTCCTCTGGTGACAAGAAGGAGTGCCCTCACTGTGGAAGGGCACATGGTGGTACGGAATGTTGGAAGATAGCGGAAAATGCCTAAAGTGCGGGAGTAGCAACCACAAGATCAAGGATTGCCCCAGACTTCAGCAGGAAGCTCAGCGAGGAGCGCCAGTACCAGCAGTAGCGGCAGCCGCGCCAGCGACAGGACGACCAGGAAGGCCTCGAGCCCCCAGCTCGAGTGTTTGCGTTAGCTCGTGAGGACGCCGAGCAGGCGGAGCATGTCACCGAAGGTACAGTTTTACTTTTCGGTGTGCAGCTCGGTTTTGTTTGATACGGGTGCTACTCACTCGTTCATTTCCGAGTGGTTCGCTAGGCAGTTAGCCTAGAGTCAGCATAGAGTCTGAGGAGTTAGAGGTCCCTTTGTCTGTGCACACCCCTGCGGGTACGGTATCGACTAGGAAGTGCATTCCGTCGTTACCTGTGTGCATTGAGGATAGATTCCTAGATGGGTGTTTCTTCTTGCTAAAGATGAAAGACTACGTTGTATTCTTGGTCTGGATTGGCTAGAGGAGCATTATGCGTTAGTGGATTGTCGTAGGAAGAAGATTGTTTTCCGCATTCCTGGGGAGGATGAGTTCTCTCATCCCTTGCCAAAGAACTTAGCGGGAAAGTTAGTTATCTCTGCCATGAAGGCGATGCGCATGGTGAACAAGGGTTGTGACGCATTTCTTGCCAGCGTTATGCTAGTACCCGATGCTGGTTCGTCACTGACTCTTGCAGAGATCGATGTGGTGCAGGACTTTCCGGTGTCTTTCCCGACGACTTGTCTGGATTGCCACCGGATAGGGAGATAGAGTTCACTATAGAGTTGCTTCCAGGCACCTCTCTATCTCGAAGGCCCCATATCGATGGCCCCTGCAAGTTAGCCGAGTTGAGGAAGCAATTGCAAGAATTGCTCGATAAGGGATTTATTCGCCCTAGTGTTTCCCCTTGGGGCGCACCTGTACTATTCGTCAAGAAGAAAGACGGGTCACTTCGGTGTGTGTTTGATTATAGGAAGCTAAACCAGGTGACTGTGAAGAACAGGTATCCCTTACCTCGGATTGATGATCTGTTTGACCAGTTGCGAGAGGCATCAGTCTTTTCCAAGATTGACTTGCGATCTGGTTATCATCAGTTGAAATTAGGAGTGAGGATGTGTCCAAGACGGCATTTAGAACCCGTTATGGACATTATGAGTTTTTGTTCTTCCCTTTCGGATTGACCAACGCCCCTGCAGCGTTCATGGATCTCATGAACCGGGTGTTTAGTCCGTATTTAGATAGCTTTGTTGTTGTGTTTATTGATGACGTGTTGGTCTATTCTCCGGATGAGGCCACACATCCAGCAGGCAGTTAGTATTGAGTTATCTTAAGGTCTCGTGAGCACAAGCTGTATGCGAAGTTCAGCAAGTGCGAGTTCTGTTGCGCGAGGTTCATTTTCTCGGGCATGTTATCTCCGGCGCTGGTGTTGCGTTGATCCAGCAAAAGTCCAGGCAGTTATGGATTGGGAGATTCCCAGGACCCCTTCGGAGATTCGTAGTTTTATTGGTTAGCTGGTTATTATCGGCGATTCATTGAGGTTTCTCATCCATCGCCGCCCCTTTGACAAAGCTGACCCGGAAAGGTGAGAAGTTCGTATGGTCTGAGGCATGTGAGCGCAGCTTTCAGCTATTGAAGGCTAAGCTTACTTCTGCTCCGGTATTGGTATTGCCTAGTGGTCTAGAAGGTTTTGCCATTTATACGGATGCATCTCAGATTGGTTTAGGCTGTGTGCTCATGCAGCAAGAGAGGGTAGTGGCTTATGCTTCTCGTCAGTTGAAGGAGCATGAGAGGAACTATCCGACTCATGATTTAGAGCTCACAGCTGTGGTTCATGCACTAAAGATCTGGAGGCACTATCTTTATGGTGTCAGATTTGAGGTGTTTACCGACCACAAGAGCTTGAAGTATCTTTTCTCCCCAAGGAATTAAACCTGAGGCAGAGGAGATGGATCGAGTTCTTGAAGGACTATGACTTCGACCTTCAGTATCATCCTGGAAAGGCGAACGTCGTAGCGGATGCTCTTAGTAGAAGGAGGTCTTCGCTCCAGCAGGATTGGAAGATGTTGGAGGATGCAGCGTGCTCTATGACCGAGTTAGAGCCATCGTTGTGTCAGGCTTTTGTAGCTCAGCTATCCCTTAGATCCTCAGTCTTGGATGAGGTGATTGAGCAGCAGAAAGCCGATCCTAGATTGTTAGAGTTAGTGGTAAGGTGGGCATTGCTCGTGATGAGGACGGTGTGATTAGATTTCAGCACCGTGTTTGTGTCCCCGATATGGTAGATGTCCGTGAGCATGTGTTAGCGGAGGCTCATAGATCGCGATTCTCTATTCATCCGGGTAACACTAAGATGTATCAAGACCTGAAGAGATCATTTTGGTGGTCCGGCATGAAGAAGGATGTTGCGGATTATGTGTCCCGATGTCTAGTATGTCAGCAGGTGAAAGCCGAGCGGCAGCGACCATCCGGCCTTATGCAGAGGATGGATATCCCCGTATGGAAGTGGGAAGCTGTCACTATGGATTTCGTATCGGGTTTGCCTCGATCTAGAAGGGGCAATGACTCGATTTGGGTAGTTGTAGATAGATTCTCGAAGACTGCTCATTTCTTGCCTATGAAGAAGAAGCAGTCAGTAGAGAGTTTAGCTAGATTGTATGTTAGCGGTATCGTTAGATTGCATGGTGTGCCGAAGTCGATCATTTCGGATCGAGATCCGAGATTTACTTCGAGATTGTGGAAGGGTCTTCAGGATGCGTTAGGTTCGGAGCTGAAGCTCATTTCGGCGTTTCATCCCCAGACCGATGGACAGTCCGAGAGGACTATCCAGACGCTCGAGGATATGTTGAGAGCGTGTGTTCTGGATTGGAAGGATGATTGGGAGCGTCATTTACCTCTTGTGGAGTTCGCATACAACAACAGCTTTCATGCTAGTATCGGTATGGCTCCATTCGAGGCGTTGTATGGTAGGCCCTGCAGATCTCCTTGTGTTTGGGAGGAGACTGGTGATAGACAGCTGATTGGTCCGGAGTTAGTTCAGGAGACTTCGGATAAGATCCAGTTGATTAGGAGGAGGCTTGTTGCGGCACAGGATAGACAGAAGAGCTATGCCGACAACAGGAGGAAGGATCTAGAGTTCGAGGTAGGTGATCATGTCTTCTTGAAGATATCGCCTACGCGTGGTGTCGTCAGGTTTGGCAGGCATAGTAAGTTGAGCCCTAGATTCATTGGCCCGTATGAGATTCTCAGACGATTGGCAACGTGGCTTATGAGCTAGCTTTACCCCCAGCTTTGGCTAGTGTTCACCCCGTTTTCCACGTATCTATGCTCAGAAATATGTCCGAGATCCATCTCATGTTATTAGTCACGAGCCAGTGGAGATCCAGCCAGATCTGTCGTATGTGAGCAACCAGTAGCTATTCTTGACCGGAAGGTTCAGCACCTCCGGAACAAGAGTATTGCGTCGGTAAAAGTTCTATGGCGTAACTTCTCGCGGGAGGGCTACTTGGGAGCTTGAGGATGCGATGAAGAAGAAGTATCCCCTTTTGTTTGAGTAGTGTTGTCCTAACTTCGAGGACGAAGTTTCTTTAAGGGGGAGAGGGTGTAAGGCCCTCGAATTTGTCCTTATTATTTTATTGTGTGCAATTTTATGCTTGTGTATGTATATGCATTATCGTGTAAGTATTATGTATACATTATCTTGTGTACTTATGAATGTATGTATATACTTAGTTGTATATATATGTATATATCGTTGATTTCGTGACATAGTGAGTGTGTGCATTACACCCTATGTATTGCATGCATGAACTTAGGAGAAATTAGGGTTTTGCATGGTTTTGGGTTCTGGCCGAAGGTTAGTCGACGTCAACATGAATGGACGTTCACTTATTGTTAACGTCCATATAGGTGGACGTCTATTATTCAGTCGACGGCCATATCGGTGGACGTCTATATCCTGACAGACCATCTGCAGCAGCATGGTGTGCCATGCCTTGATGGAGATACCAACCACTCCCCAACGGCTCCTTGGCCTTCCAACCGACCTCTTGCGTGGGGTGAGAGGGTCCTCTCTTAAGAGAGCCCTTGTTGCAACCTCTAGAGCTCTCTTGGCTCTTTGCAAAGAGATAAGAGAAAACCCTAGTGAGCTGTGAGAAAACTTGGAGTTTGGAGGCTTTGATCCGGCGATCCAAGGCTTCATCTGGAGATCTACTTCGACAAGGAGGGAGACAACACATCCGGCTACACATCCCCGACCCTGGATTGCAGAGGGGAGCATCACAGAGGCCGGAGTGGAGGCATCTTGGAGGCTTCTTGGACTGCCCAAGGAGAGCTTCTCCAACCATTTTGATCCCTTTAGGAGTTTTTCCAGAGGCAAGTAACCCTTTCACCTTGTCCATGTATGTGTCTAGGAGGTTTCTATCATTTTTATGGATTTTCCTCGTGTCCTGGATCCCCTACATTCACCATTCTTGAGCTCGGACTGTGTTTTTGCACAGGCCCGAACTTGACGGCAAGATCTTTGCCGTCAGATCTTCGTTGATGGCCAACGATATTGCCGTTTACTTTGTTTGACGGCCAGACTATGTCGTTGAGTTCTTCTTGACAGAACAGTGGACTGTTCTGCCCTATATCTTTAAATTCCGGATTTCTGCGCATGAGGATATAATGTAAATTTTATATGTTATGTAAATAGATAATGTGATGTGTGTGAAATTTCCTGTATTTTTTGTGTGGATGGAATTAATTATTAGAATTATTAAAAGGCATGTGTAGGAAAGAGGTTACGCATGTTTAATTTTGTTCCCATGAATTCTGAGGAATTAAGGCTGTGAAATTTTATGAACCATGTTTATATGTATCAGTCCATGCCCTGCAAACTTGGAAATTTTCCCATACTCATGCGAGTTTTTATAATTTCTACAATGAGAAATAGAAAACATGTGTAGACCTTGCGAAAATTCTAGTAAATCGTGTGTTGGGAATTAAATTGGGAAAAATTTCTTGTGCCAATATGTATGTGTGGTTCATGACTGTGCATGATTAAATCTGAAATCCATGCTATGTTCTATGTTAACTTAATTTATGAATGGCATGAAACCAAATGTTTTAATTTCTATAAATACATGTGAATTCAGAAAAATCTGAAAATTTGTATGTGTGTTTCTTATAACCGAAAACAGCATGTGGTTAAATTTTTAGGAAAATTTGATAACATTAGCCTACTCTATGAGATTTCCATGTGAAAATGAGCTACAAATAAACATGTACCATGATTTAGGTTAAATGATGTGCATTCCAATTAATCCATGAGAGCTAATAAATGTTTTATTTCTGTTATTAGTAGCACCATGCTAGGGAAGAACAGAACCATGTGCATAAACAAGAAAGTGTGAATATCATATGTAAAACGTGTGTTAATCGGAATGTGTAATGTGTAAAATGTGCCGTGTGTGACACTGCTTTCATAGAGGGCTGTGGAACTGTATCATGGAAAGGTCCCCATGAGAAGGTTCAATGTGTTAAGATATCCTAAGGGCATTAGGATGAAATCCTGGAGGTGGACAAGTACCACTGGTTAGGGTGGAGACGTGTTCTCCCGGTCTGCGCAGTGCCAAGAGTCATCACTGTATTGCCTAGGTGATGTGCTATGTGTTATGTGTATGTGATGTGTCCTTCTAGCGGTGGTTTGGACCATGTGTCACGGCAAATAAATTGTGAAATGTGAATGTGACATGTGTAAAATGTGTATATGTGAACATGTGAATGTGAAATGTGAATCATGTGAACTATTTATGTTAGAATGTGAACATTGTGTACATGTGAAATGTTTGAAAAATGAACCATGTGAAATATGGGAATGTGTAACCATGTGAAGTGAATGTGTTAGAGTATGAGACGATAATTCATGCTATGATATTTCTAATTCCATGTAAATTGCCATCATGTTATAGTCAAATTGGAGGTGTAGTTTTTCATGTGATTAAATGAGTAGAAAGCATGTGATAGGGAGTGTTATGTGAACCATCTTAAACCATGTACCATGTTTTTGACTTTGTAGAAATACCATGATAGGTTGTCTCTTATTGATGTTCAAGCATGCTGTATGATTGCCATGCAAATTGAAATAGTAGAACCTACTATGATGTATGCATGAATGATGTGTATGGAGTTACTTGCTGAGTCTTTTAGACTCACTCCTTGCTTCGGCGTACAGGTTTAGTTGGTGACACACCTTTGGAGGAGACCGTGGAGAGCTACTCCGAGCGTGGAGAGTAGCTTGTGGAGTTGACGTTGTGTCCCTTTTTGTTTCATAGTATGTAAATTGTAGCTTGTATTAGAGTTATCATTTATGTAATTGTGGACAAATTATGTATTAAATGTAGAACTTTAATCTTGTGGACAATGTAGTTTGGTTTAATTTCAATTATGAAAGTTTAGTCCTTTAATTTGCTATATGGATCATGTATAAGAAATGTGGATGAAAAATGTGATGACAGTTAGTCATTTACTTCCGCGACTCTGTGTCTATATTTGTGTATATCTCAATCATGTGATAGTGTTTGGGTAAATGTCCCACTGTGATAACCTTTACTATATCGACGTGGGTTGGTATAACCGTACCGGTATAATGAGGGTCGTCACATGTTAAAAGTTCTTGCTCGTGCATGCTTGCTTGTGAAATGACCATCTTATTACATGCTATCTTGTTCTTTTTTTTTTTTTTTTTAAGATGGTCCTCAGGTCTCAGCCAGGAGAGTGCACCCTCCCCTCAGAGAGGATGAATGGTCCCACTCACCAGCGAGAGCACCTGGGCAAAAAATATATTGAAGAAAAAGATACAAAAGGAAGAGGGGGCATACCCCCATCAGACCAATCTAACTTCATAAGACCCAATCTGTCAATGACTAGGCCCCTTACAAGAATTAGGAAGTCTATGAACAAACACCCCAAAAAACCTCATTACACATAGATTTAATAGCATGGTTGGCAACTGGTCTGCCACTTGGTTAGTCTCTCGGAAAACATGAGAAATAATCCTGAAATCTTCATGCAGCATTCCCTCACAACTCGCCACCATCTGTAAATATGCTAAGAGATGCATCTACTCTGCCTGCCGAAGAAATTTACAAGAGATAAGAATCAGAGTAAATAGCAGAAAGGCGGACTCCCAGAAAGTTTGCCAGGTGAAGACCATCACATACACACGGGTTTCAGCAATGAGACTGTTACCTTCCCCATAGAAATTTGCAAAAGCAACAAAACTTTACCATGAATTTCCCGAATACACCCTCCCACCACACAACTCCTTGGATTACCTTTGGACGCCCCATCAACCTTTAAGCAGAAATCCACAATAGGAGGTATCCAGTGGACCAGCTTCATCTGCTTAGGAGAAGAATGAGGAAGAAAACCATAATTGTGTAGGATTTTCTCTTCAGTCGGCGTAGGGGTAATATTGAAGGTGGACTTGCTGAGAGAAAACCGCATGTGAAGCTTATATTTCTGATGATATCCCCAGATCGAATCTTTTTATTCTCACATCTAGCTGACCTCTACATTTCCATAACTCCCATAACATCAGCAGAAATAGTAGATGGATATGAAGCCAAAAGGAGAGCAGACATTAGAATGTTGGATAAAGCTCCAAATCCTGGCAGTGATGTGATTATGAAGATGACTTTGTTACTGATCAGAGGAAGGTACCATCTCCACTTCGTAACAGCAATTTCACTATGGATAAAAACATGATTAAGGTCCTCAACCTGGGGAGATTTACAACAATGGCATCTAGAAACCATAGGGACTCCACATTCTCAAATTCTGCAATCAACAGGCACCGCTCTATTGAGGATCTTCCAACAAAACAAGGATGCCCTAGGGTGGAAGGAGTGTTTGCCAGATCTTCATAATGGCAGGGCGGCGAATCCCAACATTGTTGCCCAGCTAGCAAGGCCAGAGGGGGGTGAATGGGATTCTTAAAATTATTGAGAACCTAAAATCTGTTCACAAAACAATCACACAAAACACTTTGATAGATGTTAGTGTTAGTAAAGGTAAACACAACACATAAAGACAATCACACATACCAAAGATTTATCCTGGTTTCGGATCCCCTCTCCTAGGAGTCCTACGTCTAGTCTCTGAGCAATACCTTAGGATTTCACTACCCAAGGGTACAGTCCCCCTCAGGACACTTACACCCCAGCCGCAGTTGGTCTTCTCTTCACACCCCGAAGAGGAATTACAACACCCTGGATCCCCCAGGTCTTCCTTCTATACGAAGGAAAACAAGCACCCTGGAAACCACCAGGTCTTCCTTCAACAGAAGGGAAAGAACATAGAAATGTATTTAAGAGATGACACGTCCCAAGATCAGTTTAAGGACCAACGCTTGATCTGAAGCAATGACTGAGAGGGAAAGTTCTACAATGAGGAACACTCTCAGTTTACAGAAGCTCTCAAAACTAACACAATGAATGTAGAGAGCTAAGAGCTAAACAATCAAAGGAGTGAGGCTTCGCTCTTTCAGATGCTCGCAGAAAAGCTTGTGAAAGATTATCGTGGTTATTCTACTTTTGGAGCTTCAGTCTTCTATATATATCTTATATTTGAAATTAAATGTTGAGGTGTCCGTTGTCTCTAAGCTTTTGTTTACGTTAGACTGCATGTCCCTGTAGAGCTTCTTGTTCAGCAGTCTTTAGCTTTCCATGCACGCAACAAGAGGATCTTCTCTGATATCCGTTATCTTCCATATTGTCCAACGTTGTATTGAGGTGCACTGTCAGAGACCTGCACGCATTAAATGCTAAAACAATAGACAACTAGATTGTTTCTTGTTGTCATCAACGTTAGATTGATTTTATATCAAAAAGGAAGTTCCATTCTGTTTCTTCTAAAAGATGTTTACAGTGTAAGCATGGAAATAGAAGATATCGTTTGCATGCACTGCAGTGATACATTCAGTCTAATAAATGCATGGTTGTCAGAAAGATATACGTGAAGATTTTGACTTTTCAACGTACTCAGAAATGAGTTCAAATATCAGATTGTTATATTCCATGAAATCGACATGCATGACTTATGAAATCGTTATGCAAAGAGTTGATATCGATGTAAATAGTTGTGCACTTATAAGCAAACTGATGCACATTAAATCGTTATATAGACAAATCGTTATGACTCTATAAGTAAATCGTTATGAGTAAGTTGTCAGAGACAAAACGATGTGAGCAAATCGTTGTTTGCTGTATCGATCGTTATGGCGACTAAGTCGTTATGTACTAAGCAATCGTTAGCAATCGTTACAGTGACAGAGTCATTGTAAACTTATCGAATCATTACAAGGATCAACTCATTATGACGGTATAGGCAAATCGTTGTGACCAAGTTGTTACAAGCAAATCGTTGTTTCACTTAAGAAATCGATGTGAGAGCGAATCATTGTTCTCACTTAAGAAATCGATGTGAGAGCGAATCGTTGTTCTCACTTAAGAAATCGTGTGAGAGTGAATCGTTGTTCTCACTTAAGAAATCATTGTGAGAGCAAATCGTTGTTCTCACTTAAGAAATCATTGTGAGAGCAAATCGTTGTTCTCACTTAAGAAATCGTTATGATACCCAAAACGATAGAACATATAACGAATCCTTATGTGTATGAAATCGTTATGAAAGTAAGGAAATCGTTATGAATCTATTGAAATCGTTATGATAGAAGAGGAAGTCGTTACAGCATACAGAAAATCAATGTGTACTTAGAGAAATTTCATACTTTGAACTTACATTGCTACAGAGTAAATAATACTTACCCATTTAGCTTGTTATTCCTTGTTTCATTTCCTGTACTCAAATCTCATAGAAAATATGTTAGATTAAACTTTGTTTTAGTTTTGTTAATCATCAAAATAAATATGCAATTAATTTAAATTACAGGGGGATAAACTGATCATCAATCTCCCCATTTTTTGATGATGACAAAACTTAACAATAAGCATAGATGAACTGAAATGAATCTAAATGAAATTGCGGAAATATAAGAGATATATTTCAGAAGTACTATTTTCTCCCCTTTTTGTCATTAAGCAAAAGGAATCATTCGGAGACAAAGAAGAGAGATAAAAGAGAGAGAAGAGCAAAGAACTTTTCTATGTATCTTGAGGGGTTACAGAAAGGTAGAAAGCAAGAGATAGAAGGGAGGCATGTCGCTGAATAATGCGCAAGGCCTTGCATTCCTGCTCCTCAAAATAGATCTGGAAAACCCCAAAAGTAATAGAGTAAGATGACCCCATGTCTGGAAGCATCCTCTTGATGTGAAGGTGGCGCTGATCTTCTAGAAAACTAGCATATGCATCTTTGCCAAGAGATTCTTTGAAGAGAAAGGATCTAAAGCTGGCAAACCGAAGAAATTGGTTGATCTTGACAGGGTAGTGAATCTGATGCTGCATAAGATCTTTCTTCAAGGCCAAAAACAGCTTGTACCGCTCGACCCATTGCACAAACAGTTCCTGAACGGGATTGATGGAATTCAAATCCAGAAAGGCTTCAGTAGAGAGAGCTGGCTTTCCTGACCTGACCAATGAAGAATTTAACGATTCGAACTGAAGAGTAGATTGATTGTAATACTTTTCCCAATCTGTGGGAGAAAGCCTTTCACATTCAGAAATGAGTGGAGCAAGAACTTCAGAAGAGATGTGGCCCAAATAAAATTCTGTAAAAATAAACCTTTGAAAGGAGGGGAGGTGACCCTGCTGAGCTGATATTCTTCCCATTACTCGAGCTATCTCTCAAAAACCTGAGAGCCAGCAGAGGAATCCAAAACCAAGGAGTGTAGCTTGGGGAGAAAAACTATTTCAAGTATTTTCAAGGTTGTGAAGTCCACTGGGAAGGAGCAATTAATAGGATTTTCAGTTCGAAGAGAAGCAATAGCTCCATGGAATTGGCCAAACTGTACTTCAGGTAGCATGTTGAGATATCGAAAATCATTGTATAGCTGGAAGTACCTTGCAATCCTTATTTCTTTGAGAATGAAAGGAGCCCAGAGTGCTTGATGGTGAAACACAAACCACTCAGAGAGGGTAAGTGGGTGATCCTGGGGAGGAGTTCTATCTGACTTGGCAAGAAGATATTTGCTGTAGAGAGCCTTGTACCCTTTGGCCCACTGATCTTCAGTCTTGCACTCAGCCATTTGGAAGATTTTTGATTGGTCGACTTTGGAAATATGGCAATAAGGAAGGACAATGTTGAGGTGATCAGTTAGGTTGAGAAAGGGAATACCAAAAGTGGTGGCAAGAATACATTTTTGGAGATATTCACAGTAAATTGGTCTCCTTCGATTTTCAACAGAGAGGGAGTACCAAAGTGGAGGAAATTTTGGTGCGAAGGAAAGAGCTAGGGTGGAGGAGAGCTTTCTCTTTTTGAGAACAGGACTAGAGGAATCAATCCTGTGAACATGGGTGGCAACGGCCAGGATTGAGATGAGTGTGGTGCGCTCCAACTCATCCTCACAGTTGTTTAGAAAAGCACTTGCAAGTTGTGGATTTTCAGGAATGAATGTGATAGAGGAAGGTGGAGCAGGAGGATGAAGGAAGGAACTTGGAGAAAAATTGGTGGATGATCTGGCTGATGAGGGGCCAGAAGAAGATGATACTCCAGCTGATGAGGAAGCTGGAGGATCTTCACAGACAGGTGAAGGTGGAGAAATGATTTGAGAGATAGTAGGAGATCAAATGGATTGAGATGGAAAAGGAGTTGGGGAAGAGATGGTGCGAGGCATAGGTTGTTTGAAGGTGATGGGTGCTGGAGGTGCTGTGGATAAAGAGGGTGGTGAAGGAGGGGCTGATGTTGCAAGAGATGAAGACTCAGGGGCTTCGGGAGCAGCTGCAGGCTCTTCTACTCTTGGATTCACACCCTCAGAGATCATTGGCCCTGGTGGCCCACCACAATCTTAGATGGCCCTGGTGGCCCAGACTTCACAGCTTCAGCAACAGGTGCTTCCTTCTCAACAGTCTGAGGCCCGGATGGCCCTGTTGGTTCTACTACAATAGCCCTGATGGCCCTGCATTTTCTTTTGCTGGCCTTGGCTCTGATGGCCCTGCATTTTCTTCTGCTGGCCTTGGCCCTGATGGCCCAGAACTACTAACTGGTTCAGCAAGAGAGTGAGTTGGAGGGGCAGAGGTGGATTGCACCCTCATAAGCTTCTTGACACTGTCAAACTCACCTTTCATCCATATGCATAATTGCTTGAACATTTTAAAATCATCTCTCAAGTTATGTACCTCAGTGGACAAGGCTCCAATCTTGTTTGCTGCTGAGGTCTGGCTGATAAGGATAACTGAATATCAGACTGCAGAGATGTGAGAGTTTGCCTTTCTCATTCAGCCTTTTAATAATGGGCTTCAACTGAATCTTCAGCTGCTTCTCCTTGGGCCTCCTATGTGCTACTCTTTTCCTTTTGCTATGTGCCCTTGCAATGGGCTCCTCGAATTCAACACCTCTTCATTATTCATAGGGACACTTTCAGTGTGCTCCCCCTGAGGAGCTGCCTCCTCATCAATAGAATGCTCCCCCTCAATAGGAGCATCTTCCACTATTACATTTTCATGAGCAACTACTTGCTCCCTCTGACTGAGAGCTTCCTCCACCACCATTTCTGCAGTGTGGCCTGATGCCACAGCTTCTGCTACTTGATCATCACTAATTACTGGCTCCCCTAGAGTGCTTTGGATGGAGTCCAGTACATCCCTGAGTACTGAGGCTACTCGGGAAGAAGGAGGAACAACTTCTGAACATTGCCCAACGGGCTCAATCAATTCTTGGGGAATCTCCTCTATCCTGCTGCTGGAATCTGCTGCTGCTGGCTCCTCTTGAGCTACTAGGATTGCTGTTGCTACTGCTGGTACTTCTACTTCTACTGCTGGACCTTGTTCTTCTATTGTCGGTACTGCTGTTGGTGCTTCTTGAACCAAATGAACTGCTCCTGCTGCTGCTTTCTTCTGCTAGTGTTGTTGCTGTTGCTTCGTCCTGGACTTCTTAGGTTTCGCCAATAATGGCTTCACCCTCCGCCACAGAAGTCTTTAACCATACACCATTTACAACTGAAAATCCGCTCTTCCTTAAATTTCTGCTGCGGATTGTTTGCCCCATTTTCTCTACAACTGCTCCAGACAGATTAATGCCAAAATGTTTAAAGATCTTGGTGAGCAGATGGGCATAAGGCATGGACACATTTAATTTGCTCTTCGTGTCCCAAATCTGAGCATGGGCAAACCTCATTCGCTCTAAGATAACTTCGGCCATGTTTATCTCACGGTTCTGGATGGCCCAGAACATCATGTCTGAATCTGCTTTGGTGCAGGTTGAGAAGGTAGCACTCCTCGGAACTAAGATTTGACAAACAATAAAGTGCAGTAAGTGGTTGAACGCATTCATCTGGTTAATATCCAACTTCCCATCCTTCAGCTTGAACTCGAGACCAACAATACCTAGCCCCTTTGCCTGGGTGTCAACAGTGTGTACCCCACTGTGACCGGTGGTGCAAACTCCAAATAAGGACTTCAAAAGATCATAAGTGATTCTTATTGGGGTTCCTTTGACAGAAGAAGTCAAGGATCCATCCTCCTCCATCCTCAAACAAACGAAGAAAGCCTTCACCAAATCTGGATAGCTTACCTCAGAGAAAGTTGCGATTTCTGTCCATTTCATCCTATCCATGGCTGCCACGATGTTGTGCATCCCATATTTTTCTAAATCTGCAATATCCACAGCTTTATTTCCACAGAGCTTCGTCTTCACGGAGGTAAATCTTTCCTGCTGCTCTGCTGACAGGAACTCAGTTTCGTAGCCCCCGACGCTCCCGGAAACACCAGAAGAGGCCATGAAGTCGAACGGGAAAGGTTTCTGGAGGATTGGAACTGAAACCCTCAAGAAATTTCTGGCGGGAAGCAGTTGAAAGCTTGAAATCTCAGGGAGTCGATGCCGGAGTCGATAGGGTATCGCCTCAGGCAGGTAGAAGGAGATGAAGGCGGGATGTGAATCGATGTCACACAGATTTCGGGATATATAAATTAAAGATAAAGAGACTTTTCGAAAACGGAGGTGACATGATGGCAGAAAATGACAAACTGACTAGTTCGAGACAAATAAATTCTTATAACGAACCGGCAAGGATATCAACAAACAAGCAATATTTATGGAATTTTGCTTAAATTCAATGAGGAAAAATAATTGATATTCTGAATATTAATATCTCAGTTTTATACAGATGATTCTTTCACAATTTACACATGCCTAATTCCTTCTAAGAGAAGTAAATCTCTCTTCAAGTAGGCCTTTGTGAAGATATCTGCTAACTGATTATTAGTATCAATGAAAGAAATATCTATGTTACCATTAGCTACATGATCGCGAATGAAATGATATCTAACCTCAATGTGTTTAGTCCTTGAATGTTTTCTGGATTCTTGGTTATATTTATAGCACTGGTGTTGACGCATAACAAAGGAATTGTCTTGATATGTAGTCCATAATCCTCAAGCTGCTGTTTGATCCACAATAGTTGTGTGCAACAGCTTCCAGCAGCCACGTACTCAGCTTCAGCTGTAGACAATGCTACTAAATTTTACTTCTTTGAGGACCATGATATCAGACATCCTGCAAGAAATTGACAACAACCACTAGTGCTTTTTCTATCTATTTTGCATCCAGTGTAGTCAGCATCAGAGTATCCTACTAAATTAATTTCATATGATTTGGATACCATAAACCTAAGTCATGAGTTTTTGCTAAATATCTAAAAATTCTTTTAACATTTATTAAATGAGATTCTTTAGGGTCTGCTTGATACCTAGCACACATGCATACACTAAAAGTATGTCAGGTCTACTGGCAGTTAAATATAGTAGTGAACCTATCATACCTCTGTAGATCTTTTGGTCTACTTTCTTACCATCCTTATCACTATCCATTCTTGTTGATGTGCTCATAGGCGTTGACAGTGGCTTGCTATTTTCGAATCCAAATTTCTTTAGCAACTCCTTGGTGTACTTGGCTTGACAGATGTGAGTTCCTTTCTTTCCTTGTTTGATTTGCAATCCAAGAAAGTAGTTGAGCTCCCCCATCATGTTCATCTCGAATTCTCCCTGCATGAGCTTTTCCAAATACTTTCAAAGGGATTCATCAGTAGAACCAAATATTAAATCATCAACATATATTTGAACAAGCAGAATATGTTTGACTTTAGACTTAACAAATAATGTACTATCTACTTGACCTCTAATGAAACTATAGTTTAATAGAAATACACTTAAACGTTCATACCATGCTCTTGGTGCTTGTTTCAAACCGTATAATACTTTGCGCAATTAAATACATGATTCGAAAATCATGTCATCAAAACCTAGAGGTTGTTCTACATAAACTTCCTCCTTAATAAACCATTTAGAAAATAGATTTAACATCCATTTGAAATAATTTCAAGTCTAATGCGGATGCATATGCAAGTAGAATCCTAATAGCCTCAAGTCTAGCTACAGGTGCATAGGTTTCATCGAAATCTATGCCTTCCTCTTGGGAATAGCCTTGAGCTACCAGTCTGGCCTTGTTTCTTATGATCACACCAGCTTCATCCAATTTGTTTCTGAACACCCATTTGGTGCTAATAACAGGATGGTCTGATGGTGTCGGAACAAGGGACCATACTTGGTTTCTCTTGAACTGATTTAATTCATCTTGCATGGCTAAAATCCAAGATTCATCAGAGAGAGCTTCATTGACTGTCCTAGGCTCTATCTGTGAAAAAAGCTAGATAGTCACAAGAATTACATTACCTCTTGTCCTTACTCCTATAGATGGATCACCTATGATGTTTTCTGTGGATGATCTTTCTTATGTCTCCATTCTTTTGGAAGATTATTGTGGGTTTTATCCTTTTGTTGCAGATCTTCCAAGATGGATCTTCCTTGTCCTCGATGGATGTGTTCTTTAATTTCTTGGACAATTTATATGTATCATCAATATCACTATCTTCTTCCTTTCTCAAACAAGGGTTAGTTTCATCAAAAATAACATGTACTGATTGTTCAATTAACAAAGTACGCTTATTAAATACTCTATAGCCTTTAGGTTTAGAAGCATACCCCATGAAGATACCTTCATCTGATTTTGCATCTAACTTACCAAGATCTCTTTTGCCATTGTTATGGATGAAACATGGACATCCGAATGTTCTGAAGTGACTATCTTCGGCTTCTTTCCCTTGTACAATTCATATGTTGTCTTCTTCAAGATAGGCCTGATCATCACTCTGTTGATAATGTAACAAGCTGTATTGACTGCTTCAGCCCAAAAATGCCTTGGCAAATCATATTCTGATAGCATCGTCCTTGCCATGTCCAATAGGGTTCTATTCTTCCTCTCAGCAACTCCATTTTACTGTGGTGTCCTTGGCACTAAGAAGTTGTGCTCTATTCCTTGATCATCACATAACTTGGCAAATCTTTCATTTTAGAATTCTCCTCCATGATCCGATCGAATGCTAAATGCTATACTTCTTATCTTTTTGAACCTTTTTGCTGAAGCTTACAAACTTTCAAATGTATCATCTTTGTGCTCCAAGAAGGATACCCATGTGAATCTGGAGTAATCATCTACTATAACAAATCCAAAATTCTTTCCTTCAAGACTGGTGGTCCTCATTGGCCCAAATAAATCCATATGTAAAGTTCTAAGGGTTTAGAGGTTGTTACCACAGTTTTCGACTTGAAGGATGACTTGGTGTGTTTACCTTTTGCACATGGTCCACATACGCCATTCAATTTTGTACTTACTTTGGTAGTCCTTCCACCAAGCTTCTCTTGATCACTTTTCTCATGCCATCTAGACTGCAGTGACCTAGTCTTTGGTGCCACAGTTCTGTTGGCTGCTCTTTATTTGCTGCTAAACAAATGTCCTGATCTTTTAGTTCTTCTAGATAAAGCACGTACATGTTCTTTTCTCTGGTGGCTTCAAAAATGATTGCACCATCCTTCATAATGCTGCACTTTGACTCTTGAAATCTGATTTGATGTCCTTTGTCGCACAGCTGGCTGATACTGATGAGGTTGTGCTTCAGTCCTTTAACACATAGAACATCCTCAATGACTGTCTTGCCTTTGCTGCCTACTGGACCACTACCTATTACAGTCCCTTTTCCATTATCTCCATAGGTGATTGTGCCTTCTTCAGCTTCTAGATGGGAAAATAGTCTTCTGTTCCTTCACATGTGCCTTGAGCAACCGCTGTCTAAATACCATTTGGATGCTCGAAGGTTTCCCTGCATCAAAAACATTAAGCTTTAGGTACCCAAGTTCTTTTGGGTCCTGGTTGGTTAGTGTCATCAATTTTTCTTTTAATTATCCATATTTTATGTTTAGTTGGACATGATACTTTAATATGTCCTAACTTGTTGCAATGACTACACAAGATATCTTAGTTGCCTTTTCAGTCGAATGTATTTGAAGTTTACTTTGTATGTTGTGTCTTGTTCAGGTACAAATTTAGGTGTAGGATATATTTTAGGATAAACTTTAGTTTCTTCATTATCGGGGGGAGTATAACCTAATTCATGTTTCTTTTTACCTGACCGTCTAGCACCTTTCAATATTAATGTTGTTTTGCCATTAGTAAATTTTTCTAATGTGCTTGATAATTTTTCATTTTATGTGGTTAACGTGTTGACTTCTTGTTTTAAATTATTTACAGTTTCTTGATTTTCCAAATTTCCAATTGTTCATTTTTATTTTTCAAGTCGTCACATAGTAATTCATTTCTCCTTTTTAGTTCATTAATTTTTTTTTCCATTTGCTCATTTTCAGATTTTAAATCAGAATTAGTATTTTCTAGGCATGCAATTTTTTCTTGCTTGCTTTTAGTAATTTAGATACTTCTCTATATTTACAATATAGTTCATTGAAGGCTTCTTCTAAGTTATCTGAATCAGAATCATTACAAGAAGAAAAGGATGAGTCTGAAGTTATATTGTCTTCTGTGTTGGCCATGAAAGCCAAGTTGACTTCTTCTTTTCTTCATTGCTTGAGCTCGACTCGCTGTCTGAGTCACTGCTATTGTCCCAAGCCGCTGCCATAGCTTTCTTCTTGAATCTTCTTGGTTTTCTTGAACTTTCCTTCTTCCTGTATTCAGATTTCTTGAGCTTTGGACACTCTACCTTGATATGTCCTGACTTCTTACACTCATAACAGATTGGTTCAGTCTTCTTTCCATCCTTGACTTCGGACCTCTTGAAGTCTTTTCCTTTCTTAAAATGTCTTCTTCCTGACTGATACTTCTTCTTCTTGGCTAGGATGCATTGTAGTCTTCTTGATAGCATTGTTTCTTCATCTTCGCTGTTGCTTAAGCTTTCATTTTCATCTGATGATTCTTCTGATCCACCCTCTTCAGCCTTGAGAGCATTGGACTGTTTCTTTCGGCTAGAGGATTCTCCTAGTCTCTCCATGTTGATCTCATGGGCCATAAGGGATCCAATGAGTTTCTCCATGACATCCTTTTCAAGTCATTGGCTTCTTCTATAGCTGTTACCTTGGGAGTCCAAGAAGATGGTAGAGATCTAAGGATTTTCCTTACCATGTCTCCCATCTCATAGCTTTTTCCTAATCCTGCTAATCCGTTGGTGATGTTTGTAAATCTGCTGAACATCTGTGTAATGGTTTCTCCCGACTGCATCTGAAATCTCTCGTACTGTGTCACCAGAATGTCTATTCTGGTTTCCTTCACTTTGTCAATACCTTCGTATGTGATTCTTAGCTTCTCCCACATCTCCATCGCTGATTTACAGGCTAAAACTCTATTAAATTCTTTCTTGCTAAGTGCACAACATAATATGCTCTTAGCTTTGTAGTTGAGAGAAATCTTCTTTCTATCATCTTCTGTCCATTTGTCTCTCTGTTTAGGAACGAGATCGCCTTCTTCTACTATGGACCATATTTGAAAATCGAATCCTTGTAGGAAGTATTCCATTCTTGTTTTCCAGTAAGTATAATCTTCACCATCGAACAGAGGTGGCATGTTTTCTGACTGACCTTTGAAGTGACTTTGGGCTGCCATTTGATCTTTTCTCTTCAGATCGTTGGATCTTCTTCTTTGTCGAAGAGATGGCTCTAATACCACTTGTTGCCCAGCTATCAAGCCCGAGAGGGGGGGGGGTGAATGGGATTCTTAAAATTATTGAGAACCTAAAATCTGTTCACAAAACATCACACAAAACACACTTTGATAGATGTTAGTGTTAGTAAAGGTAAACAACAAACACATAAGACAATCACACTACACAAGGATTTATCCTAGTTTGGATCCCCTCTCCTTAGGAGTCCTACGTCCAGTCCCTGAGCAATACCTCAGGATTTCACTACCCAAGGGTACAGTCCCCCTCAAGGACACTTACACACCCAGCCGCAGCTGGTCTTCTTTCACAACCCGAAGAGGAATTACATCACCCTGGATCCCACCAGGTCTTCCTTCTACATGAAGGGAAACAAGCACCCCGTAAACCACCAGGTCTTCCTTCAACACGAAGGGAAAAACACAGAAATGTATTCAAGAGATGACACGCCCTAGATCAAGCTTAAGGACCAACGCTTGATCTGAAGCAATGACTGAGAGGGAAAGTTCTACAATGAGAACACTCTCAGTTTACAGAAGCTCTCAAGACTAACACAATGAATGCAGAGAGCTAAGAGCTAAACAATCAAAGAAGTGAGGCTTCGCTCTTTGAGATGCTCGCAGAAAAGCTTGTGAAAGATTGTCGTGAGTATATTCTACTTCTGGAGCTTCAGTCTTCTATATATATATATATATTATATATATATATATATCTTCTATTTGAAATTTAAACGTTGAGGTGTCCGTTGTCTCTAAGCTTTTGTTTATGTTAGACTGCATGTCACTGTAGAGCTTCTTGTTCAGCAGTCTTTAGCTTTCCATGCACGCAACAGGAGAAAGGATCTTCTCTGATATCCGTTATCTTCCATATTGTCCAACGTTGTATTGAGGTGCGCTGTTAGAGACCTGCATGCATTAAATGCTAAAACAATAGACAGCTAGATTGTTTCTTGTTATCAGTCAACGTTAGATTGATTTTATATCAAAAAGAAAGTTCCATTCTGTTCTTCTAAAAAAGATGTTTATAGTGTAAGCATGGAAATAGAAGATATCGTTTGCATGCACTGTAGTGATACGTTCAGTCATATAAATGCATGTTGTCAGAAAGATATACGTGAAGATTTTGACTTTTCAACGTACTTAGAATGAGTTCAAATATCAGATTGTTATATTCCATGAAATCGTTACATGCATGACTTTTGAAATCGTTATGCAATGAGTTGATATCCATGTAAATCGTTGTGCACTTATAAGCAAACTGATGCACATACAAATCGTTATATAGACAAATCGTTATGACTCTATAAGTAAATCGTTATGAGTAAGTTGTCAGAGACAAAACGATGTGAGCAAATCGTTGTTTATTGTACTGAATCGTTACGGCGACTAAGTCGTTATGTAACTAAGCGAATCGTTACAGTGACAGAGTCATTGTGAAACTTATCGAATCGTTACAAGGATCAAATCGTTATGACGGTATAGGCAAATCGTTGTGACCAAGTTGTTACGAGAAAATTGTTGTTTCACTTAAGAAATCGATGTGAGAGCAAATCGTTGTTCTCACTTAAGAAATCGATGTGAGAGTGAATCGTTGTTCTTACTTAAGAAATCGTTGTGAGAGCAAATCGTTGTTCTCACTTAAGAAATCGTTGTGAGAGCAAATCGTTGTTCTCACTTAAGTAATCGATGTGAGAGCGAATTGTTGTTCTCACTTAAGAAATCATTGTGAGAGCAAATAGTTGTTCTCACTTAAGAATCGATGTGAGAGTAAATTGTTGTGAGAGCAAATCGTTGTTCTCACTTAAGAAATCGTTATATACACAAAACGATAGAACATATAACAATCCTTATGTGTATGAAATCGTTATGAAAGTAAGGAAATCATTATGAATCTATTGAAATCGTTATGATAGAAGAGGAAGTCGTTACAACATACAGAAAATCGATGTGTACTTAGAGAAATTTTCATGCTTTGAACTTACATTGCTACAAAGTAATAATACTTACCCATTTAGCTTGTTATTCCTTGTTTCATTTCCTGTACTCAAATCTCATAGAAAAATATGTTAGATTAACTTTGTTTTAGTTTTGTTAATCACCAAATAAATATTTAATTAATTTAAATTACAGGGGATAAACTGATCATCAAACATGTCTGACCAAGTTGTAAGTGGAGCTAGTAGAAAACTCGCCACTAGAGGTAGCAGCCCATATACACTTGTCCTCTTCATCTGTCAGGTGCAAACCATGCAAAACCCCAATAGGAATAACCATCCTTATAGGATGGGATGCATCACAAACAACCTCCTGCAAAGAAATCCTCAAATCTTCAAAAGAGCCCTGAAGCATAGTAGACAGTGGCTGATCCCCCATCCAGATATCCTTTAATATGTCAATCCTGTCACCCTTACCATGTATCCATCTCGTATTGCTGTGTATTATGAGTTGGCTGCCATGCAGACGCCCTTAGGCATACCAGGAATGTGAATGAAGTTGTTAGCTTGAAAACGCCTTCTAGCATACCCAGACCATAAGGAACTTCCATGACAGATATTCCAAATTTGCTTCACTGCCAGGGACATTTGAACATGATGGATATTACGAACACCTAAATCACCCTCCACCTTTGGACGTTGGATTGTATGCCATGCAACCTAATGACGACGACGAGAGCTGTCAGCGCCATTCCAGAAAATGCAGCTGAACACTTCTCAATGTAAGAGATAATGGATTTTGGAAGAAAAGAAGCCACAGCCAGGTAAACCACGATAGAAGAAAGCAACCAGCTTGGGGGATAAGCTTGGATTTCCAACTGCCAAACTTAGCATTAACTTTATGAATCAAAGATTTGTAATTAGAGGTGAGAACCTTCCCTGATCTCAGCGGAACACCTAGGTAAATAAGCGGGCCATTCTGTACAATGTAACAAGTAACATCCTTGATTCTTTGAATGGATATCAAAGAAGCTTCACGAGAGACCATAAAGGAACTTTTGCTTGAATTAATAATTTGACCAAGGACTGAGCATACCTGTCAAGAAACTGCATGAGGCGCTTAATATTGTGGATGCTTCCATTGATAAAGATAAGGGTGTCATCTGCGTAGAGGAGATGGGAAGGGGGCGGACAACCTCTGGGGCCAGCATAAGGAATAAGGAGACCAGTGGAAACCATGTTCTTCAGACCTCTACTAAGAGCTTCTTCCATAATGATGAAGAGTGTAGGGGCAATGGGATCCCCTTGCCTAAGACCTCTTGTGGATTTAAAATAACTAGCATGCAAGCCATTAATCAAGACTGAAAACCAGCAATTGGAAAGCAACATGCCAATATAGGAGACAAACCTGGAGGCGAAACCAAACTTCTTAAGAACAACAAATAAAAAATCCCATTCAACACTATTATAGGCCTTCCTAATATCCAACTTAAAAATAGCATTCCCCCCTCTTATCTTCCTGCCTATTCTCGTACAAGCTGTCTGGAGAGAGACACATTATCCAGGATAAACCTCCCTTCAACAAAAGAGCCTTGCTCTTCAGAAATAATACCGGGAAGAATGGTAACCAACCTGTCACATAAAATTTTGGAAACAATTTTATGGCAAAAATTGCATAAACTAACTGGGCGGAAATCATTGAAGGAAGCGGGGTGAGTCTTCTTTGGGACAAGAGCAATAAGAGTAGTAGTAACCCCTCTTGGAAAAGAATGCCCATGGAAGAAACCACTAACTGCAGCAAAAACATCGAACTGAACATTTCCCAACATGAAGTGAAGAAGATACCAGTGAACCATCCGCCCAGGGGAGATATTCCCATTCATACTCCAACCGCTTTCTTTACTTCCTCCATACTTGGAGAAGCACAAAGCATAATATTCTGGTCATCAGAAATAAGTGGGGGGATGACCTCAAGAAGGGTGTCATCGATCGAATGAACAGAAGTTTGCATCAGGTTACCAAAGAAACGAGCTGCCTCATCCCGAATCGCCTCCTGATCCTCAGTCCAATTCCCATCAATTTGGAGCCTCTGAATTTTATTCCATCTTCTGTTGCCTTGAACGACAGAATGATAAAAAAAGAATCATTTCTATCACCTTTTTCCAACCAGTCCATGCAAGCTTTTTGGGCTCAGAAGATCTCCATGCAATGCATAGCTCTCTTGAGACTAGCAGTCGCCTCTCCTAGAGCAGATCGATTAGCTGGAGTTGGATTGGTATCAAACTGATCTTGCTTAACTCTGACCTCTTCTTCCAGACGTACCACATTACCTTCCACATTACCAAACACATCTTTATTCCAAAGGCGCAAAGCCTTCTTAATAGCCTTAAGTTTCATAAATAATATGGTGAAGGGATTAGGGTGCCAAGCCATGTCTTCATTCCACACCAATTTGACAGTGTCAAGAAACGAGCTATGGGAAGTCCACATTGCCTAGAAAATGAATCTAGCCGGGGAGTGAGTCTCGTTCACAAAAGAAACCAGCAGAGGAGCATGGTCCGAAGGACCTCTGGGGAGATGCCTAACACAGAATCCGAGGAAACTATTACCAAAAGAACTGTTCATCAGGAAACGGTCTAGTCTAGCCTTGATCGACGCCTGCCCAGTGTGATTATTTGACCATGTAAAATGAGAACCGATGTACCCAGCATCTATCAGAGAAGATGCATTAATGAAGGCATTAAAGTCAACCATAGCCTACATGTTGCTAATACGCCCTCCAAGTTTCTCAGAAGGTAGAGTAACACAGTTAAAGTCTCCCCCAATAATCCAAGGAACATTAACAGTATCAGATATGCTAATTAGATCATCAAAGAGAGATCTTCTGGTAATAGCATTGCAGCTTGCATACACAATAGTAACCACCATTTCGACTAGGCCATCCTTCCAAACTGCTAAGGTAATGTGCTGATCAAAAGAAGTAAGAATGCACATGGACATGTTACGCCATAAAACCCATATTTTAGAATCCTCACCGCCATTGCCAATATAATCCTGCATATTAATGAATTTACACAAGCTTGAAGCCTGAGCAAGGGGGACCATCGGCTCAGCTATAGCAACTAAATCTATTTTATTCTTCTTCACAATCCTCCGATGCGATCTTCTAGAGGCAGTATTGGAAATGCCTCTAATGTTCTAGAATATCATGGGACTATTCATAAGGAAGTGTATCCAGACGAACCACCCGCGGCCTTGGCTTGTGATCTAGTCCTTGCACCAACCTTCTTATGAGTAAAATATCTTCCATAGCATTAGAGTTAGGCATGTAAATATTTTCATTGGCGGCTATAATAGAAACCTTTTGTAAATCAGCATCAGAAGGTTTAGGAAAGAATTGGAAGATTCAGCACGGATAATCCTCATGTTTTCCTCAGCCTCTTCTGGCGCCGTCACTGGAGAAGATGAAGCAGCCTCCATGTCAACAGAAGACCGAGCAGCCTCCCTGTTATTCACCGCAACAATAACCATCTCAGCATTGCACTCTGTGCCAATATGTTGCACCCCATGCAAAACAGTATCCCCATGCAGGCCATGCAACGTCTCCGAAGGCGAAGCTTGACAATCCTGTGCTTGAAGCTCCGAAGCAGATTTCTGCGGGGAAACATGAGCAGACTCTGGATTCCCTAAAGTAGGCAATTGTCTACCTTCAATAATATCTTGTCCCTCCTGCAGCACAGAAAACCTATTCTCTGACGATAATAGGATAGGGTCCCCCTGGGTAACTTTCTGACGCTAGGTTCTCTTCACTGGCATAGTCTCTTCCTTATGAACCTTGTTTTGCTGGACAGTATCACTATGAGCAACAACTTGCGAGTCCGACTGCTTTTGCTTTCTATGACAGTTGGAAGCAGCATGTCCCAACTTGTGACAGAACGAACAAACCTCCGGAATTCCATAGTAGTTAATCTTCTGCCAAAACCCATCAGAGCCATACCCAATCCAAATCCTTTCCGGTATGTGCTTAATAATGTCCAACTCAATACACACAAAGGCTTCATTAGTCTACCTAAGAGCCATGGTCGGCTCATAAATTCTGAGAACATGACCAAGATTACATGCTATAGACTTCAGGTAATCCTCATAATAATAATTCACTAGAAGCATAGGAAAGCCAATCCAAATGGGAATGACAGTAGGATCATCATTGAAATCAAATTGAGGATCCCATTTAAAGAACCTGTATAACAGACCTTTGAGGTAAAGGTTCCTACACATGATCACCTTCAAGTAGTCGACCTCTTCATCAAAGCGCAACAACAGATGGCGGTTGTTAAGGACACTTATGATAAAATCCCCCTTCAGTACCAGTCTCTGGGAAAGACATGACTTGAATTCCGGGATGGAGCATCGACCATATGCACACCGAACAATCAAGGCCAGTTTGAAGATTTGAAGAGACTTACCCACCTCATCACGGGAGAAGAATACTGCTGGTTCACCGGAGTTAGTAAAACTTGGGGGTTTAACCCCGATACAAATAATGGAGGCGGTTTGGTAGCCGAGATGATTTGCACATAAGACTTTCTCCTAGGAGAGGCCACACCATCAACAGCACCATGCGAACCACCTTCCACAGGAAGAACCATGGATCAAGGTCCCCAGCGCCCCCGCCAGCTCCCAGGGCCGCGGAAAGCGGCGAAGACAGAGAAACCCCAAAACCCATAGCTTCTCTCTCTAGGATTCTAGAGAGAGAAGTACTTCTTATATTGTTATTGTTCGTTACCATCTTTCTAGATCATTGTTCACTCTATTTTGAGATCTTGAATACAATCTTCTTGCTAGACTGATCGTTACATCTCTTGATCTTACTATCTTGCACAATACATCGTTTACGTGTTATTATCGTTGTTTAATTGCATAGTACATATCATGCTCATACCTTCTAGATTTTAAATTGTTAAATACTTATATCATTGCTGGAAGATGTAAATCCTACTGGGCGAGTGCGCTCATTACCTACATTCCAACATTTCATGAGAACAAGAGTTTGAAGAGGAAAAGAACCAGGACTACATTGGGGATGACCAAGCGTGAGAGCATCCTACAAGCCATAGTCGTAGTGTCATAGTATTATAGTATGAGTATGAGAGTACTAGAATGATGTAGTAGGAGTGATGATGCTATGTATTTTCCTCTTTATTTGAGTCTTAGCCCTGTAGTTTGATTTGAATTGGAGCATGTACTAGTTCTCATTATTGAAATGAAATAAAGAGTTTAATATTTATGATAAGCAAAAATTAGTTGTGTTATATGCGATTGCTCGCTAGAGGCTTATTTGTCGATTGTTCATGTCTCAACGATCAAATAACTCTTATGCTACCATGCTTTGAGACGTGACAGTTTAGTGGTATCATAGCCTAAGAATAAATAAGGATTTTAAGTCCAAGGTTTATGGTATACCCAAGCAACTTATGTCATGAACAGTTCCTATAAGTCACCCTATGAGTATGGGTAGAATTGGGGATAAGTTAAATTCATCGGCTTACCACATATGCTAAACACCCCACTCTTAACGTGTACTTCAAAAATTAAGGCAATGATGGGTTGTTGTTTTCACAGGAACCTTCATTCAATTGCAATGGCCCGTAATCAATGGCAAGCGATGCATGAGACTGTGGCAGGGCTCACACAAGCCCTATAGGATGTGGTACAAGCTGGAGCCCGGAACGGAGCTGGCGATCTGCATCGCAGTTACCAGAGCTTGAACCCACTCTGATTCTCTAGATCTCCTGACCTGGACGAGGCTGAAAAATGCCAGGAGGAAATGGAAAGAATTTTCCAAGTAATGCAGTGTTCTGAGAGGGAGAAGGTGTTATTGGCTTCCTTTTAGTTAAACAAAGATGCCAGAGCTTGGTGGAAGGCCACATCGGCCCATCTACCTAATGTCAATGAGCTGGAATGGGAGGAGTTCCTAGAATTATTTAGGGGAAATACTTATCCGAGCGAGTGCAAGAAAGGAAGGCGGCTGAGTTTGCTGCACTGAGACAGAGAGGGATGACGGTAGCCGAATATGAGGTCCAATTCTCTCGTCTAGCCCAATATGCCCCACATCTGGTGGGCACCGAGAAGCACAAAGCACAATGGTTCATGGACAGGCTCTGACCCGCGTTCATTGAAAAACTCGGACCACTCAACATTCGTACCTATATTGAGATGGTCCAGAGGGCTCGCTGGTGGAAGACAGTTTGGCAAAACTTGTAGCATCTCGATATTTTTAATAAATAAATAAATAAATAAAAATAATAAAGAAATGAATTAATAAAACTCAATAAACAATAAAAGTAATGGCTTGAATGGAATTAGCTCACACAAAGGCTCTTGGGCCAAATTAAGAGAATGGGTTATGAACCAAGAACAAATACCCCTAAATTCGTGACCATAATTATGGGGAAATTAGGACAGGGTAATTAAGGGTGAAACTAATGAAATAAACCATCAAAGGCAAGCCAATTCGTAACCCACCATAGCTAGCACCTTCTAATGGTGATTCTACTCCAATTGGGAGGAGAGATCTCCAAAATATGGCAAGAACTAGCTGGAACCCACAACCCTCCCTTCCTAGTTACATTAGGACTTGAAATAAACTCTAGACATATAAGAACTCGACCTAAGGCTTAGAGGGAAGGTTCTTCATTGTGTTGGGGTCATGGGAGGCAGTGCTAGGGCGCTAAGAACAGAGGAGAACGACTGGAGAATGGAGTTTCTTCCCCAACCGTGCTCTGCTGCGACTTGTGCACAAACCGAACTTTGATCTTCACAAAGGTAGGTATTCTCAGGCCAAAGATGAAACTAAATCATCCTATCTTGTAGATCATCTTGTCTACTTTTGTTTGCAAGTGGTTTTCCCAAATTCCATCATGTAATCGTTGAGTTATAAGTGTTTTCCCATCATTGCGCATATCTGTGTCATTTCTTGTTCATACCTGATTGCATGCCCTATGAGACCAAATTTATTCGGTCCAAAGGCATAGATCTCTTCATCTTGATGTCCTCTACAAGTTTCATGTTCATCACTTTGCCCCATGTGCTCAGTTTGAGAGATATTAGCGTTGCATGATGTTTGCTACATGTTCCTGCATTTCTGCTGTTTTCAGTTTAAAGCTTGAATCGCGGCCGCTCCAGGCGACGCGATTCAAGTGACTAGTATCGTGTCGGCCTCTGCTGCCACGATTACCTGAAAATCGTCCGTCGAGGTTGACGCATTTTGGCCTGTCCAGCGCCTCAAACTGTGTGCCGTTGACCTATCAGAAGACAGCTGAATCACGATCGCCGAGGTCGTCGCGTTTCTCTGTGTTTTCTCGCCGCTGGGGAATCGTGCCATTTAAACAAATTAGGGTTTTAGAACGCAATGGTCTTTGTCGACGCGTTTTTGCTCGCATGAGAAACGCGACCATCACCACCGACGCGATTTACATGCATTATTCTAGCAGCAATTTTGTCCTATTTAAAGGATTATTTAGGGTTGTTAAGCATGGTTATGACCTGTAACACTATGTAATGAGCAGTAATCCACCATGGTAATATACTTTGATATAATTACATGTTTCTTAAATTTAAAAGCTATTGTGCATGACTATATCATGCTCTCATGATTTCATACACATGCACACACTTTAAACGATTATCTTTGCCATGAGACTATGCTGAAATTATTTGAATAACTTATCTGGTAAATTACCTAAATAATTGCACATTTTTTGCCCATTATAATAATGACATTGTTTTCGTTTCTTACGTGGATTTAGAACACTGGTATCGTCGCTCCACTGTTCTAGAATTCCTTTGGAACGTCGAGCAACTTGTTTCCTGTACACACTACTCTCTTGACAAGTTGGAACCTCTCTATCGGACATTCCATTCTGGTAGACAAGGGACCTTTTGTTAAGACCTCCGTAAGACTCCGTACTCTGTGGATTCCCTCATGGAGACCGAACTGGTTGAACCCTAACGCCCATAATACCCTTTAGGGATCGATATGATCCAAACGGATTTAGAAGTTCTCTCTCATCTTGACTTACGCCGGACCTTTGGACTTGTGCATAACATGGCCAGTGGAAGAGTAGTGAATTCCACCTGACTGCCAACACCAATTGCGCGTGTTGTGCAATTGTTACTATCGCCTGTTTAATCCGATGTTTTATGTGCAATGACCTATAGTTGTCATCTATACTCTACTCTCTCATCTATTCACACTCTCTCTGCTATCTCGTCTATTCATCTAGTACTCTCATCTATTTCTTGGTACTCTCTATTGGCCATTTGACTGATTGTCTAAAGATAAACAATATAACTAATATATGGCAATATATAAGGGGCCCGGTCAGGTCCTGGGAGGTGCGCCCAAAAGTGTTATTTGCCCGCGGGAGTTAAATGACCAGAGTGTTTGGCATTACACTCAAGTGCTATCTATCTCGACTATCTAAATGACAATCAAAGTGCTATACTATACTCGTTGTGCTATTTTTACACTGTGCTATTTGTGCTATGGCCATCCTGCTCTGTGCTATATTTGGAAACTTGTGCTATTTCAATCACGTGCTATCATGCTATCTCTTACATTACTTGACTCTCTCACTCTATCATATAGTAACTCTGTTTTTAATACATTAATCCTGTAAAGTTGCCGCACACTATAAGAAAAAACACTTTTAGAGACCGACTATTTCGGTCTCTATTCGGTCTCCAAACAGTCCAGAGACCGAATAGTGACTGAATAGCGACCGAAAATGTTGGTGAAGAATTTTTTGTCACAAATTTGTGACCGAAAATTTTCGGTCACTAAGCAGTCGCTGATAGTGACTGATTAGTGACCGAATACTTTCAGTCGCTGATAGGCATCATCAGCGACCGAGATATTTCAGTCGCTATTTCGATCACTAAATAGAGACCAAACTAGTGACCGACCAGTCGGTCGCTATTAGCGACCGAAATATTTCAGTCGCTATTTCGGTCACTAAATAGAGACCGAACTAGTGACCGACCTGTCGGTCGCTATTAGCAACTGACATATCTCGGTCGCTGATTCAGTCCCTAAAACAGTGACCGCATCAGCGACCGAAATATGTCGAACGCTAATAGCGATCGACTACTCGGTCACTAGTTCGGTCTCTATTTAGTGACTGAAATAGCGACCGAAATATCTCGGTCCCTAATAGCGACCAACTAGTCAGTCACTAGTTCGGTCTGTATTTAGTGACCGAAATAGCGACCGAAACATCTCGGTCGCTAATCGGTCTCTATATTTTTAATATTTTTTATAATAATTTTTATTTTTTGAGAAAATTACCTGTTAAAAAACTCCACAAGATAAACATAAACATCTACATTTATAACATAAACGTCCACAATAATAACATCATCCACAATAAATGTAGATCAACAATAATAATAAAAATATCCACAACAATAATAATAAAATGTCTACAATAACACATAATAATGAAATGAAAATCATGAATCATCGTCCACGTGCTCGTCCTCGTCTCCTCCTACGCCACCAGATGAAGGAACCTACAATTAGGGCTGCCAATGGATATCCGCTTTCCGACTTTCCGACTCGTTTTCGACCTTTCCGAATCTGTTTTTCTGTTTCCGATTATTTTTCATTTTTTCGTTTCCGATTCTGATAATATATAAATTTTATTTTATTTACAAAATATATACTCTTAAAATCTTATTTCTTATATTAAAAACTTTAGACTAAGTTTTTAACTTCTCCTTAATTTGTAAATAGAATCTAATTAAGTTGTTTCTCTTGTAGTATTTATTATGCCTATTATTATCAAAGATATCTTTTTTACCACTACTTCTAATGCTACATATCTACCATTTGATCGTACCAGATGTTTCTGATTACTTCCCGTTTCCGACCTGTTTCTGATTTTCTTATAGGAAATGGATGCGGAAAGTGTCATTTCTGACTCCGACTCCGACCCGTTGGCAGCCCTACCTACAATACATATAACAATAATAAGTTAAATTTAAATACTACTATAAGAAATAATTAAACTAAACTAACTTGCTTAAAATAAAATTGAGCGTTGAACTCAAACCGGAAGTCCAAATTGAACTCCGTCAGTTTCCACAAGTCACAATCATTGCCCTGGTCGTGTTGAAAAAAACCAGAGGTCAATCCGATGAGTATTTCTAATTTTGGACCCCCAAACCTAAGTTTTTCAATTTTAAACTAAACTAACTTGCTTATTATGAATTTGAGTGTCTAGCTCAAACCGGGAGTCTGAATTGAACCCCGTCAGTTTCCACAAGTCACACTCATCGCCCCGACCATGGCGGAACAAACCAGAGGTTGATCGGATTAGTATTTCTAATTTTGGACCCCCAAACCTAGCTAAGTTCTTCCTTTTTAACTAAACTAACTTGCTTAAGATGAAATTGAGCGTCGAGCTCAAACTGGGAGTCCAAATTGAACTTCGTCAGTTTCCACAAGTCACAATCATTGCCCTCGTCGTGCTGAAAAAACCAAAGGCCAATCCGATGAGTATTTCTAATTTTGGACCCCCCAAACCTAAGTTTTTCAATTTTAAACTAAACTAACTTGCTTATTGTGAATTTGAGCGTCGAGCTCAAACCGGGAGTATGAATTGAACCCCGTCAGTTTCCACAAGTCACACTCATCGCCCCGACCGTGGCGGAACAAACCGGAGGTCGATCGGATTAGTATTTCTAATTTTGGACCCCCAAACCTAGCTAAGTTCTTCATTTCTAAACTAAACTAACTTGCTTAAGATGAAATTGATCGTCGAGCTCAAACCGGGAGTCCAAATTGAACTCCGTCAGTTTTCACAAGTCACAATCATTGCACTGGCCGTGCTGAAAAAAACCAGAGGCCAATCCGATGAGTATTTCTAATTTGGACCCCCAAACCTAAGTTTTTCAATTTTAAACTAAACTAACTTGATTGTTGTGAATTTGAGCGTTGAGCTCAAACCTGGAGTCTGAATTGAACCCTGTTAGTTTCCACAAGTCACACTCATCGCCCCGACCGTGGCGGAACAAATCGGAGGTCGATCGGATTAGTATTTCTAATTTTGGACCCTCAAACCTAGCTAAGTTCTTCATTTCTAAACTAAACTAACTTGCTTAAGATGAAATTGAGCGTCGAGCTCAAACCAGGAGTCCAAATTGAACTCCGTCAGTTTCCACAAGTCACAATCATTACCCTCGCCGTGCTGGAAAAAACCAAAGGCCAATCCGATGAGTATTTATAATTTTGGACCCCCAAACCTAAGTTTTTCAATTTTAAACTAAACTAACTTGCTTATTGTGAATTTGAGCGTCGAGCTCAAACCGAGAGTCTGAATTGAACCCCGTCAGTTTTCACAAGTCACACTCATCGCCCTGACTGTGGCGGAACAAACCGGAGGTCGATCGGATTAGTATTTCTAATTTTGGACCCCCAAACCTAGCTAAGTTCTTCATTTCTAAGCTAAACTAACTTGCTTAAGATGAAATTGAGCGTCGAGCTCAAACCGGGAGTCCAAATTGAACTTCGTCAGTTTTCACAAGTCACAATCATTGCCCTGGCCGTGCTGAAAAAACCAGAGGCCAATCCGATGAGTATTTCTAATTTTGGACCCCAAAACCTAGCTAAGTTCTTCCTTTTTAACTAAACTAACTTGCTTAAGATGAAATTGATCATCGATGAAACGAAAGTAAACTTAAACTAACTTGACTAACTTAACTGTTAAAATAAAAAAAGTAAAATAAAATGAATTTACTCACGTGAGGGGCTTGTGCTGATGTCGATGGTGCTGCCTGAGGAGGAATGCTGACCTGGGACAGGGCCTGGGAGATTACCTGGGACAGGGTCTGGGAGAGCTGGGCCTGGAGTGCGTCGGTCACCTGCGTCTGCATCTGGACGAGACGAGTCTCCATCGTCTGCACCAGACGAGTCTCCATCGTCTGGGCCAGACGAGACTCCAAACCAAATAGCGTATCTGCAATGAAGCCCATCATCTCACTGGGAGAAGTACATGGAGCACCAACTCCCGTGCTGAATGCACTAGTTTGTGAGGCTAAACTGGAGGCGCCAGATAACACCCTGCTCGTGTCCATACTGTGCCCAAAACCATACACATGGCCTTTCTTTGGGGCACCAGATGCCGCAACCCATACCTCAGGATCTAACTGCGGCTGCTCGTCCTCCCCGACATACTTCTCTGTCATTTGTTGGCTATATGACTCCTGCAAAAAAAAATGACAATGTAATATTAATCTGTAATGAGAAAAATTAAATAGTGAATACCTTGTAAATACTTACTGCAACCTCTCGGGCTCTGTCGCTAATGTATTGATCCGTTCCTTTTTTCTTATGTGTTTTATCAAACACTTCCTGAAATGTCGGAAGCCGTTTTAGCTCCATTTCCTATTTGACAAAAAAAACATGAGATAAATGAGTACCTATATGAATAAAAGATATCAGAAACGGACAAATTACTTACCAATTTGGACTGATGGGTCGCAAAGGAGACGGATCCACTCATATGCATGTTGGCCTCTGGATTGGCAGCCCGATTCACTTTCTTTATTGTGGATGTTTGTTGCCATCTCTCTGCAGCCCATATGTTGCACAGAGTTTCCCAGTAGTCTCTCCTCATCCAACTCGGTGCCCGCTCCCTCCAAAGAGTCGGGTCTGCACTCTGAGAAACTTTCTCTGCATTTTTCCTCGCATTATACATCAAATGCTTAAAATTTGATCGGGCGATCATCGTCCATACTAATTGAGACCGCGCCTCGTTCGAACGACGCGTGAATCGATGATTGCTCTATATAGATAAGAGTTAGTTAATTGAATGTAGGAATAAGAAAACAAATTAATTATAATAAGAAATTACATACCATGAACATCTGATACAACAACTCCTGGACCTCCATTGGGAAATCATTGAATCTATGAATAGGCCTAGGAAAGTGTGCTTGTATTGTTCTTGTGATAAATTGAGACGCTTGAGCGGGCTCTATTTTATCACTGAAATTATGTAACTTGTTACTATGAATTTATGAACTAAATTCACCTCATTCATAAAAGATACATACAAGTTTATTATATACCCATTGATCCACACCTCCCGCAGAGTGCTCTCATAAAAACTGCCTCCCCCTCCTGGAGACTAATAGCATCCTCTGGCACCGAACCTGGACAAAAATGCAGAACGACGTAAGTAGACTATACAAATACCCTGAAATTTAAATATACATACCTACTACTATATTAGGAGAATGTGTAGACTGACCAGATCCTGTAACATTTTAATGGCATCAAAATCAATGCACAATGAAACTATAACTTTAAATATACATACCTGCTGCTAGAGGAGGAGACACAGAGGCTGGACCAACAGCTGTAACAAGAATAGATGGCATAAGTAATGAGGAAGTGTAAACTCACCCGAACCTGTAAGAATTTTATGGCAGAAAGATCAATGCACAATAAAAGTACATCTTCAAATATACATACCTGCTGCTACACTAGGAGACACAAAGGAAGAACCAGCAACTGTAACAATTCTAATGACATTAATATTATGTATAAATAATGACTATACAAATACTTGGAAATTGAAATATACATACCTGGTCCTCTAGGTTGAGGAGGTGTAAACTCACCCGAACCTGTAAGAACTTTATGGCATAAGGATCAATATACAATGAAAGTAGAACTTTAAATATACGTACCTGTTGCCATAGAAGGAGGGACAGACGGAGAACCAGAAGCTGTAACAATTTTAATGGCATTAATACTATGCATAAATAATACACAAAGAAAACTACACTAGAAAAATATACATACCGAATGCTTGGAACAAAACCCTCCCACGAAGGCCCCTCCCAGAACTGGAGCCCGATTGTGCTCCACGCACCATATCTTCGTAGGGAACATAAAGTATTAATGTTCATTAGTCAATTGCTTATATTGAAAGTGAGCTACTTTAAATATACTCAACAAATGTGAAAAAATTCTACCCATTTTTAATTGATATCCATTTCCTCCTCAGATGATGACGATATATCTAATTCAACCCCATCTTCATCATCATCTTCACATTCATACTGGTATATTCCTTCTCCTCATCAGAACTTTCACCTTCAATATCTGTTGGCCTTTCACTACTGCCTTTTATCTCACGTGGATCGACTTCTTCGACCTCATTTCCTTGAGACAAGGAAATTGGTGCTTCAGATTCGTCTTCTCCAATATGAGTTGTCAACTCTACATTTTCAACAAAGTCTTCTTGAAAGAATCCTACGTTGACCTCTTCAAGTGTCTGATCAGTCATGTCCAATTCATAATCAGAGAATAGTCTTGACTTAACTCTGCAAACTACCCACCAATCATTTCGTTCTTTGTTTGTAGATGATGGATAGCTTGTATAGTACACCTGTTGGGCTTGTGTGGCTAAGATGAATGGCTCATAAGTATTCAATTTCGACTTATGTTTAAGCTCGACAATCCCATGCGTTGTGTCAGTTCGAATGGAGTTCGGATCAAACCAATGACACTTGAACAAGAATATATGATTGTCTTGTCCTAGATATTGCAACTGTAGGATCTCCTCTACAATACCATAGTAGTCATACTCACTTTCATTGTATGTACTTCCTTTAACACATACGCCACTGTTCATGGTAGATTTACTCTGCCCATAGTCTTTTGTATAAATCTATACCCATTCACAATAAATCCAGGATAGTTCTGTGCAATTTTTGATAGGCCATAGGCTATCTGACGAACTCTTTCATCAGTAATTAAACCTTGTTCAACCTGCGTATAGAGAAAACTAGTTAAAAAGTGAACATAACTTTTCTTGAATACTCTTTGACCATGTACACTTACGCGCTTTCTTAGCCATAAGGCTAATGACTTCTCTCGTTCTTTTTCAACCTCAAAGTCAGTGAGATGTGGATTTCTTTGAATTATTTCTGAATCAAATTGTCTACAATATGAATAGAAGACAACCTTCAATAGCTAGAATAAGGGCAAAGAACTTACATACACAATAAATTGTGAGTTTAGCACTTACTCAACATAACACTCTAGTTCAGCACAATTTAAAAGAATATATATCTCTGCGGCGCATAACTCTCTGTCATCCAGCATTCGAGTTGAAGAACGTCCGAAGGCACATCCAGGATGATTAAATATGGAGAGTCGATCTGAACACACAAATTCCCCCCCCCCCATCATCATTACGTGGAGGTTGAGTACAACGAGTTTGAATGTCTACTTCAAAGTACATCGAACAAAAGTTTGAGATTTCCTCCATAATATATGTCTCAGCAATAGAACCCTCCACTTTTGGTTTATTTTAGACTTTCATTTTGAGGTCATGCATACACCTACATCAATAATGTACAAGACAATTAGGAAACGTATCATATGTAAGATGCAATTCTAAGAAGGAAAAAGTTAATAATTGCATATACCTCTCAAATGGATACATCCATCTATATTGTACTGGCCCTCCGACTTTAGCTTCATATGGTAGATGTACGAGTAAATGCTCCATCAAATCAAAGAATGCAGACAGATATATCTTCTCCAACTTGCATACGATGGTGACGACATTCTGTTGATAGTTTGCACATCCTGAAGCATGAGTTCTGATGCACACAGAATCGTGAAAAATCGACTCAGCTCAGACAATGCTCCCCATAGAGGCTTCGGCAACATGTCACGAAATGCAATAGGTAGCAACCGTTGCATGAACACATGGCAGTCGTGACTCTTCATTCCATATATCTTTCCCTCACTGACGTTGACAGAACGAGCAATATTAGACACATAACCGTCAGGAAATCTCAACTGTTTCAGCCACTGACATACTTCCTTTACTTGTCCTCCTCCAAGCACATAAACTGCTTTTGGTTTAATTGATTTCCTATTTACTTCAACAAGTTCTAACTCTGGACGTTTACAGAGCATGGACAAGTCCAAACGTGCATTCCCATTGTCCTTTGTTTTACCTTTTATGTCCATAACAGTGTTGAACACATTATCAAAGACATTTTTCTCGATATGCATCACGTCTAGATTGTGCCGCACAAGAAGAGTCGACTAATAAGGTAGCTCCCAGAAAATGCTTCTCTTCACCCAGTTGTGCTACTTCCCAAAACCTGAAAGGTGTCGGGTACTACCCATCTGTTGTGTGATATCTGGAAAATTTTCTACACGTGCTGCCATATGATGATCGGACAACCTCTCTAAAATAATTTCATCTCGTTCCATTCTGTTCTTTAGGAATGCATCTTTTTGTCTTCTGAAAGGGTGATCAGCTGCTAAAAACTGTCGATGGCAATCAAACCAGAAGGACTTCCCACCATGTTTAAGTACAAATGATTTGTATTATCCATACAGTAAGGACATGCTAGCCTCCCATGTGTGCTCCAACCAGATAGCATTCCATATGCAGAAAATCACTTATAGTCCACATAAATGCTGCTCTCATGGTGAAATTTTACTTTCTAGATGCATCATAAGTATTGACCCCATCAGTCCATAATAATTTCAATTCATCAATCAAAGGTCTAAGATAGATGTCTATATTTTTGTAGGACTTTTCGGACCATGAATCAATAAGGACAGGAATAAATTCTCTCGCTTCATGCACATGCTCGGAGGAAGGTTGTATGGTGTCATGAACACTGGCCAGCTAGAGTAGGAAGCCACTGAACCTCCAAATGGATTGAATCCATCAGTGCACAAACCAAGCCTCACATTACGCGACTCCCTTGAGAAGATAGGATGAGAATGGTTGAAATGAGTCCAAGCTTCGCCATCTGCAGGATGACTCATAATATTCTCATCCCAACATACTCTTTCTACGTGCCACCTCATATGTCGAGCTGTCTTTGAAGACATATACATCCGCTGCAGTCTGGGTGTAAGGGGGAAATATCGCAATGACGCATAAGGTATATCCTTTCCTCTAGAATTGGCACCTCTTTTATGTTTAAACCTATCATGATGGCAAACTAAACATGATACCTTATCCACATTCTCATTGTCATACAACATACAATGATTAGGACATGCATCTATTTTTACATATCCAAGTCCTAAATCATTGACCATCTTCTTTGCACGATAAAAATTTGGAGGCAACTTCTCATCTGGAGGTAACATGCTCTTGATGATGAGGAGGAGATGATCAAAGTAATTCTCACTTATATGAAATTCAGATTTCAAGTTCAGCAACTGTGACACCGATGACAACCGAGTGTGTTTTTGACAACCATCCCACAACGGCTCATCAGCATCCTTAAGTAACGATAGAATTTTTCGGCTCCCTTGTTCGGCATGTCTTTAGCGTATACAGAATCCTCATGTACTCTGAATGTCGAACCAGCAGCATCTGCAACCATATCCACGTACGTACTTGTGCCTTCCACATTACTAGGCTCGTGTGACCAGAGCTCCTCACCATGACATGTCCAATTCATATAACCTTCAACAAACCCTTTTCTGTATAAATGGCATTGAACCTCCCATGATGAATTCCACTTCAAATTTTTACAAATCATACAAGGACATCGGATGCCACCTTCGCTGTCTACTGCTGCATTTGGATTCCCTAATGCAAACTGAATGAAGTTCTCAACTCCGACCCTAAACTCCACGGACACCACATGATCAACTATTCTACAATACATCCATGAACGGTCTGAAGCCATTTCTTTCCTGCTCCCAACCAATATTAACAGACAAATAACTTTAAAATTCAAACTCACACATCCTTCGACGCAAACGAAATGAATAGGAAGGATTTATTATTTAGATTATCACTTTTTACCCATCTGTGAATATTTGATTGCACTCAGATGACCATTTACTATGTGTTTGTATAATTTGCTGAAAATTTCGGCAACATCTCCCCATACCTCTCCGATATACCAAAAATATTTATTGATTAAGATATTTCTTAAACACTTACTAATAAGTGGTTAAGAAAATATTCTAAATCAATAAAGGTATATCAGAGAGGAGTGAGTAGACGCACCTGAAATTTTCAACAAATAATACAAACATATAGTAAATGACCACCTAACTGTGATCAAACATTCATAGACTATCCAAAACGGGACAATTCAAGACTTTGAGTTAGATATACACGTTCTCATCATTGAAAATAAGACTCGTGCACATCAATCCCAAAGTCTTGAATGGGAAAGGTTCATTGACACGGGCTTAACACGCTCTCGTGAAGTGTGTGCAGTGTTAAATTGTTATGCATGCATATATCAAATTTAAAAAACACATAAATATGAAAGAAAAATGAAAACAAAATATTACACCTACTTACATGGCAACCAGTAGCTGACAAGAAAATAAATAGCGAAAAAAAAAAGGTGCACTGGCTCTGTATCCTGAAAAAAGTGCACTGGCCCTGTATCCAGGGTCCATGTAGAGAAAAAAATCTGCATATAGATCTGATAACTGGTTTAGTTTGTTTGTGATCTGCTACTTGAGAGCATTGTAGATTTGAACATAGGGCAACAATTATATCTAGGTTTCTGATATTTATTTCTACAGCATCTTGTGATCTCCAAAATTTCATGCGGATTCCAGATCTGATAAAGATGTTTCTACTCTTGTGATTTGTCAATCAATTCTTCTAGAAATATAATTATCTTTCCCTTCCATTGCTAAATGTGATCTGAATTTAGGGGATGCAGTAGGGATTCAGGTATCTCACAGGGCATAGGCTTGTGTATCTTAGATCTGCTAAAATGAGAGAATATAGCAAAGAGGACACAGGAAAGAAAAAGCATATTCCACATATGACTGGTAGTCATGTCACAAGCTTCTATTGAGAAAGCTTCTGATGGTCTGAGAGTTTTGTGAATTTTATCTTTTCCCTTGATTGAAGAGTGAATAATGGAGGAAGAAAGCACTTTCTGTGTTTAGGAGAAGTCAGGTGAGAAGTCAGGTGAAGAGTGAATAATGGAGGAAGAAAGCACTTTCAGATCCTAATATCCGTTGCCAGTTATTGGAGATGGCTAAGCCAACAGTGACTATCCCATTTTATCCTATGGTTAAAAACTCCCCATTGCGATGGATCAGCCTGATCTAGGACAATCCTTGGGAGGGCAGGCCAATGCAGTTAATACTGCTGATAACAGCCAAGGGTCAGTAGGAGGGGGTTGGAACTCCAAAAATGGATACAGGTCAGATGATCTACTCTGTCTGTTGCTCAGTTGCAATGCATGTGACAAATCTTCTGACTGTTTTAGTGTTCAGTATCTTGATGAATGCACGTGTAACTTCTAGGTATTGTGTTTGCTTCTTTTTTCTTTATCATGAAGAAGAAAGCTCTCGGTGTATTCATACTCTCATCTTCTCAGCCTATTCATCTTATCCTTCCCAATTATCCGACCGAGATTGTGTTCTTTAGATATTGTGTCAGACTGTGTAGTCTGATATTTTCTCTGAGGATATTGTGCACTCTGATGTCTATATTTATATGACCTTTTGTTTTGGCAGTCTCAAGTATTGATGGGGAAATGCAATTGCTATTGGAGGAAACGACTCAACTTTTATGCCAGATTGAAAGTAATCTCAGTACCCTAAAGGTGGTTCAGATTCTCAGTCTTGTTTTGGAATTTAGTTGTTTTTACCATCTTTTGAATGTTAACACTTTTCTTCATCATTATAATCAAGAGAAGGGATAAATAAGTTCCATGGTCATGTACAGTTGAAATTTAATCGTTTTTGATATCTTTCCTTTCATTTATCATGCAATGATTGCAACCAATTTTGGAATTTTCATGAACGAAGGTTTGTATTCCCAAACTCTTCTGGTTTGCATGCTTTGCAAGCTAAAAAGGCTGCTGGTTTAAATAGTTGAGGTTTCAGAAATAACCAATACTTTGCATGGATAGAATTCATTATACCAGTAACCTGGCATGTATAAGAATGTATGGGGATATCTTGGATGCATAAATATATCTTTTTGCCTGTAGCCAGCTCCTTACCCAGGATTCTCCCCTAACATCATTTCATTTGTATGTGAGATACAGAACTGGACCATCAGAATCACCCATGGAGAACAAACTTATTGAATAAATATTTGATCCTAAAGCATCTCCATGAGAAGCTTCATCTTTTGTTTGCTCTATGTGTGTGTGTGTGGAAATGGAACGTGTCCTTGGAAGATTGTTTAGCAAATATATCAAAGTAATTTCCATCTTGCATAAATATCTACAAGAACAGCTGGATATTCTTCATGAGGAAGAACTTTCTAGGAACGGTGTCATGTAATTATGTATATGCACACATACACACATCTTCACTGACATTTCTAAAGGATCCTTCTCTCTCCTTAGCCTTGTCCAGTTGATTTATTCTAGCTAATGGAGGCAGTGGTAATTTAACATTGGTAAAAGAATGTCTAGATGTTGCCTTCTCTTGATATACATGCAAACTTGCGTGGGAACCAAATCTGAGAGCACTAGTACCAAGGTTCAGTGTTTCAGCCTTTTAGAGTTTGAGCCAATCTGAGACTTGGACCAGTATTGAACTGTATTTTGTTGTGTCTAGAAAACCGAGCAGAAATTGTAAGGGACACATGACATTTCCCTTCCATCAATATTTGAGAGATTTTTTATGAGATCATTTTTATTTTACAAAAAAAAACTCAAATAGAAAAGTAAAGAAGTTTCATGGCGTTAACTTTTATTTCCCCCCCCCCCCCAAAAAAAAAAAAACTCTCACAAATATTGATGGAGTTAGGATCTTCCCATATAATGATAGAAACCAAACTGATCTGTACAGTGAGATAAGATCTCCCATCTCCGATGCACCATGGTGAATGAGATACCCAACTTTTCCAAGACCAGTACATTAGGAAAAATACTTTATAATTAACAGAATACTCTAAGGTTTCTCTCTGATCCTTAGCCTTTATACCATATGGTAGTATATAGAAGAGCATTTCGTTTTCCTTGACCATTAGAATAAATGGCACCTCAAGAGAGCCGGGTGGTGAGCTGAGTTCAAAGCTATGGCGTAGTCTGATATATAGTTGCATGCTCACGCCTCAACATCTGAGACAAAAAAAGGGCCAACAAAATAGAAAAGGAGGGAAGATGTTTTCCCTTGGTTAGAGTTGCCAACGACAGTGAAGACAAACTTGAGCAGTAGAGGGTGAGGTCTAGTTGAGACGTTGACCACGACTAGGGTGGATTGTTGGGCATGTTCGACTGTCCGAGTTTGAGATCTTGAAGTGCCGACAGCAATTTACAATGTTGTATACCTAAAAAAATAGGAGAAGAAAATGAGGAGTAAATATAGAAGGGGCCAAAGGGGAGGAGGGTGCGATACTGCGATGGGAATGGGATCTTCACACTTCACCTCGTTCTGGGAGGAGTGAGGAGGGCGGCAACTGGCGAGGGCATCCGCGGCGAGGGCTGGGCGACTATGCCTCTGGCTCTGCTGAGCATCAGTAGAGGCCAGGTTAGGTCGGCGTCGCGACGGCGACTGGAGAGCCGGTGAGGGGGAGGTCCGCGGATTGAGGCGTCGGTGGCGATGGCTTCTGTCGTCCACGACGACGAGGTCTGTGGCAACGGCGTCCGCCGTCCGCGATGGCGAGGCCGTGAGGCACGAGGGGGAGGTCTGCGGGATTGCGGCGACTGCAGAAGCCGTCTGCGACGGCGAGGCCGTGAGGTGCCAGGGCAGACGGCGAGGGCAGAAGCCGTTCACGACGGCGAAGGGCCGAAGGCCGTCCGTGACGGCGAGGGCAGAGGCTCTGCGGACAGCTTGCTTGCAACGACGAGGGGAGGTCCACGGCGTGACGGCGACGGCGAGGGAGGTCAGCCTTGCGACGGCGAGGGAGGGCAGCGCGATTGGGTGAAGCGACGAGGGGCCAAGGGCAGTGCGATTGGGAAATTTTGGTTTTGGGTCTTGGATAGGGTCACCCTCGAGTGATTTTAATTAGTGGGGTCACCCCCATATAAAAAACTCTAAAAAAATTACAACTTACATGAACATTTGAAAATAAAAAAAAAATTCCAGTGGGGTCCACTAGCCTTCAATCTGGCGTGGAGGCAGAGAGCTAGGGCAGAGGCGGCCGGCTTGGAGAGCTAGGGCAGAGGTGGACCATGCGGAGAGCCAGCGGGAGGCGGTCAGCAGCGGACAGAGGTGACCGGCGGCGGAGCGGGGTGAGGAGATCACCGCGCAGGCGAGGGTTCGGGTCGGACGGAGATTAGTCAGGAGCCGCCAGCAGCGGAGGGCCGGGGCTGACGATGGAGGCGGTTGATGACGCAAGCGACCGGCGGCGGAGCGGGGTGGGGAGATCGCCGAGCGCAGGCGATGGTTCGAGGACCGGAGATAGACAGTGGGGAGGGTTCTGCGTGTGGAGGGTGAGGGGGGTAGGGTTGGGAATATGTCAGTGCCCAAATGGGCCGATGACATATATTAGAATATATATTTATATATGTTTGTTAGTATAAAAGTTACATTTAAATATACGACGGAGAGGGTGTTGTGCATGCGTGTATTAAGTATTTATGATAGTTGTTGACCTAAGTTAGATAAAATACAATACCATATTTAAGTATATATTTTTAAATATCAATAAATAATTATCAATTTTGATAATATCTTTTAGATGGATGAAATATATATTGATCATATTTTAAGTTTAAATTACATACTAATATAAATAATTTTTTATTTCTATAGTATTTTAATTATTATTAATTGAAATATAAACATGATTAAAAGTAAATAAAAAATATGCCACATGCAAGTGCATGTGCCGATAATATTGATTTGGTATCATGATATTACCAACGTCTGACAACATCAAAGATAAACTTTTGAGAGATGGGAAGTAGAGATGCATCTAGATTGGATAGATAATCAAACTGCATGAGAAGTGGTGAGGTCGCAGTGCGCATAGAAGGAAAACTTCCTACCACAAGTGGAGAGCTAGGCCACTTCGTCGGTTCTTATCGCCAAAAAATGGAGCGTCAAATACATGTGGATGTAGTCTGAAAACTGTAGATAAAAAAGAAGATGACATGTTAAAATCTCCATTATATATGATAGTTAGTGTCCCTCTTCGATCCTCAGTGATCGAACAAGGATGTGTATACATAGGTTGGTGACATAGTAGCATCAGACGGCGAGTTAGCGGGTTAGTAGGGGCAAAATGCCTTGTGCATCTAAACGTCATCTAAATTGCCATTGATCTACAGGAGGGTATTGTCAGGGAGGAACTGACTAGGGTAGGAGAGAGCGGGCAGAGAGAGGGTGGACCTTTAGATTTCTTCATTTTGTTTAAATATATATGTCAGCATCTCAAAAATTCGTTGACAAATTAAGTATGTTTGTCAGTGGCTTAATCCGTTGACAAAACCTATAAACATATGTCGATCGCTAACGCTGACAGATAGTCGTTGACAAATGCTATTTTTAAGAGAAAACAGGAGATGTTAGGGTATCAGCAACCGATTAGCGACCACTATATATAGATTGGTCTCTAATCGGTCGCTAGCAACGGAATAAATTCGGTCGCTAAATAAATGTGACCGATGCAATGGTCGTCGCTATTCAGTCGCTAGTACCGACGGATAATATCAGTCGCAAAACAGTGGAGACCGAATAGCTAGGGATCGAAAATATCAGTCTCTATTCGATCTCTGAAATAGAGACCGATTTATTTCGGTCACTATTCGGTCCCTAAATAGTGACTGAATAGTTGAATTTAATCGGTCCCAAAAGAAAGAGACCGAAAATATCAATCTCTATTCGGTCTCTATAATAGAGACCGATTTATTTCGGTCACTATTTAGGGACCGAAAAGTGACCGAAATAAATCGGTCACAAAAGTTTCTCCCATCTCGAGAAAACATGAGAATTTGTGACTGAAATAAAATCAGTCACTATTCGGTCCCTAAATAGTGACCGAATTTAATGGGTCCCAAACTGATAATTTCAGTCACAATTCAGTCACAAAATAGTGACCGAATAGTGACGGAAAAATCAGTCACAATACAGTCACTATTTTGTGACCGAATAGTGACTGAATTTAATCGGTCCCAAATATAGAGACCGAAAATTTCGGTCACAATTCGGTCACAAAATAGTGACCGAATTGTGACTGAATTTGAATCTATCTCTAAAACATTTATTTGCCGACTGATTAATTTCAGTCACAATTTGGTCACTATTTTGTGACCGAATTGTGACCGAAATTTTCGGTCTCTATATCGGTCTCTAAAAGCACTTTTTTCTTGTAGTGGCACTATGAGATATAAATCCTACTGGGCGTTGCCGCTCACCCTACGTTATTTGTCATTGTGTCTCAGGTGAGGCTGAGGAGAATGAATACGCTCGCAAGGATGGGAGGACCAGGAGTGATCCACGAGTGCCATGACATCACCAAGTTATCCTAGAAGTCTTAGTTAGTCTTTTATTTCCATCTTATGTATTAGAGTCAATTGGGCCCTATGTTATGGCTATGAGTTAGTTGATGTAATAGACAATAGTTGAATTATCAATAAAAAGTTATTTGATTTCGCATTATTAAATTGTCCAATGGTTGTTGTCTATTCTACACTATATACTCGCTTACTTGCAACTGCCTACGTTCCGATATTCCGCATCGGGGTGTGACAGTTTTGTGGTATCAGAGTCTAGGATATCCTTACTAGGATAATTAAGTCTAGGATGTTCTAGGACAGACTGCCATGACACGTGTCTAAGTCAACTATCATACCTATGTGAGATTTGGGTAGCACCCGGGATAAGATCTAAAAGATAATCACACACGTACGAATTAAACTCCATATCAATGTCCTAATAATAAGCTACTTTTGTAGGAAACTTAAGAAAGCTAAGATGACTGCTAAACGTGCTCAAATGAGGGGCATGCAACAAACAATCCAAGAACTCACTCGTGCGCTTCTGCAAGCGGCACAAGGAGGAAGAGGAAACCGTGGTGTAGGCGAGCTGCATCGTAACTTTAAGAGCTTGAACCCGCCTAAGTTCAGTGGTTCCACGGATCCGGATGAGGCCGAGCACTGGCTAAAGGAGACGGAAAGGATTTTCCGTGTCATGCAATGTGCAGCAGGGGACAAGCTGCTACTAGCTACATTCCAACTAGAGAAGGACGCCCGCTCTTGGTGGGAGTCTGTGGAAGCAACTAGGGTGAATGGCCAATTCACCTGGACTGAATTTAAAGAAGCTTTTAACTCCAAGTACTTCTCAGAGCGTGTCCAAGAGAAGAAGGCTGCGGAGTTCGCTGCTCTTAAAAAGAGGAGCCTGTCTGTAGCTGACTATGAAGCCCAGTTTTCAAGACTGGCAATATATGCTGAACACCTAGTGAATACAGAAAAGATGAAGTCTAGGCATTTCCTCAATGGCCTTAAGCCTCAGTATATTACTCAACTGGCCCCTCTCGACATTCAAACATATGCCGAGATGGTAAAGAAAGCTCAACTACTGGAAGATGCTACGGACTTCACGGATCATATCAAAGGAAAGTTCGTGAAGAAAGAACTGACTACTGGACTATCATCTGCCAAGCCAACTAACGGCAAGAAGCGTCCTTTCAACATCACAGAAGGACCCAGTCAGGAAAAGAAGCCCAAGGCTTTCGTTCCCAACACTCCAGCAAAAAGCAACTGTAAGCACTATAAAATCCAGGTCACACCGTTGATGAATGCTAGAGGAAAGTCGGCGCATGTTTGCGCTGTGGAAGCCGCGAGCACAATATCCCCGAGTGCCCGCTACTGAAGGAGAATGAGAGGCTCACTAATGTTCTGAAGAAACAGGGAAGACTGCAAGGCCTGCATGATGAAGAGCACGCTGAGGAAGGTGGCGTGGTGGAAGGTACACTGCAAGTTTTCTCCCTATCAACATTTGTTTATTTGACACTGGCGCAACTCATTCATTTATATCTCAAAACTTTGCTGATACCTTGAATGCTAAACCTATATCCATGGGATGTGAATTCTCTGTCATAACATCACTGGGAGAGAAAGAGAAATTGCCATCTGCCGATGTAATGATAGGAGAACATAACCTAAAAGCCGACCTGGTGTGTATGCCCATGGAAGGCTATGATGTGATTTTGGGAGCCGACTGGTTATCCACTTATGGGGCAAGTGTCAATTGTAAGAAAGGGAGAGTTACATTTAGTGATATCCCTAAGTTGTCATTCACTGGAATTAGACATAAGAGACGGATGTCTCTAGTCTCTGCCATAAAGGCCAACAATATGATAAGGAAAGGTTGCTTTGCTTTCCTTGCGGCCGTTATAGTTTAAAAGAAGGGTTCTAAGATAGAAGACATACACATAGTCCAGGACTACTCCGATGTGTTCCTCAAAGATCTGCTAGGGATTCCTCCGAAACGTGATGTCAATTTTGTTATTGAGTTAATCCCTGGAGCTGCACTGGTATCGCGTCAACCGTACTGGATGTCACCTGCCGAATTAAAGGAACTGAAGCCACAACTGATGGAGCTGTTAGAGAAGGGGTTCATCAGGCCAAGTACTTCCCCATGGGGAGCACCTGTGCTGTTCGTCAAAAAGAAAGATGGATCGATGAGGTTATGTATCGATTATCGACAACTCAATCAGCTAACTATCAAGAACAAGTACCCATTGCCCCGGGTCGATGAACTATTCGACCAGATATCTGGAGCTCAATATTTCTCCAAGATTGACCTCCGATCTGGCTATCACCAAATGAGGATCAAGGATGACGATATCTTCAAAATGGCTTTTAGGAGCAGGTATGGACACTATGAATTCATTGTAATGCCTTTTGGTCTGACCAATGCTCCTGCAGCCTTTATGCAACTCATGAACAACATCTACTGACCCTATCTTGATAAGTTCATGGTCGTCTTCATTGATGACATCCTCATATACTCCAAGACCAAAGAAGAACATGAAGAACACCTGAGGATAGCACTGCAAGTCTTGCGAGACAATAAATTATATGCAAAGTTGAGCAAGTGCGAATTCTGGCTCGAAGAAGTGTCCTTCTTGGGCCATGTTATATCAAAGGATGGCTACTACTTGAGGAATTCACCAAGCTGAACATAGATGCTGATGTTAAGGAGAAAGGATGTCTGATTACTAGTGTTAGAGCACAGCCCACTCTACTTGAAGACATCCGAGTACTTCAAGATGATGATCCTATGCTCGTAGAGGTAAAGGCTAATCTAGACCAGAGGCCGAATTTTTCCTTAGCTGAAAATGGAAGGTTAGTGTTTCGAGGGAGAGTCTGTGTACCGGACCATGTGGAAACAAAGAAGATTATCATGGATGAAGCTCACAAGACAAGATACACAATTCACCTTGGAACCACAAAGATGTACCAGGACATAAAAAGGAGTTTCTGGTGGCCTAATATGAAGAAAGAAGTGGCAGAATATGTCGCCCGATGCTTAACTTGCCAGCAAATCAAGGCAGAGCACTTGCGACCTGCAGATAAACTCAAACCTTAGAAATTCCAGAATGGAAGTGGGAAGGTATTGGGATGGACTTCATCTTTGGACTGCTCAAGACTAGGAGTGGAATAGATGGGATATGGGTAATTGTCGATAGTTTGACCAAATCTGCTCACTTCTTACCAATTAAGAGCAAATGGTCGGTCGACATCTTAGCGGCACCGTATGTTAAGGAAATTGTCAGATTATATGAAGTTCCTGTTTTTACCATATTTGACCAAGATCCGAGATTTACATCCCATTTTTGGAAAAGACTGCATAATGCTCTGGGATCCAACTAAACTTCAGCACAACTTTCCACCCCCAAACCGATGGCCAAATGGAAAGAACCAACCAAGTAATAGAAGACATGCTCAGAGCATGTGTCTTAGACTTTGGTGGGAATTGGCATGAACATTTACCTTTTGTTGAATTTGCCTACAATAATAGCCACCAAGCTAGCATTCAAATGGCACCATTCGAGGCACTTTATGGTCGGAGTTGTCGATCTCCAATCTGCTGGTATAAGGTGTTGGGTTTACATGAGAATGTTAAGTTGACATATGGTATGTTTGTTTTTGATGATGAGCATTTCATGAACAATACAAATTGATGTGATGTGAATATGTGAAACATAATGAGAATGTCAAGTCAAGCAGATGTTAATCAAGAAAAGTAAATGCTAATCAAGAAAAACATGTCTAACTTGTTCATTTATATGTTCATTATATCTCACTAATAATTTTCTTAAATGTAGGTGAGATCCATGCAAGACAATGTACCAAAGACAAGAGCAAAAGCTCAAGAAATTGGAAACCTGTCGGTACCAGTCAACAGATGAATAGTGACCTGTCGACACATACACTATAGCCTGTCGAAAAATACACACAGAAAATGGTTTCCCGGAAGGCCAGTCTTCTAGATTTTGCAAACTTGTCAGCACCTGTCGACAGCAGCAAGTCGGCTGTCGATAGATGGAGTTTTGGGAAGATCCGATGGTTATGAATGATCTATATTTGGGTGTTTCCTTTTAGCACAACTCTCTATGCTTGGACACCACTATATATAGACCTATAGAGGTATTTTCGCAGCAAGGAGCCTCCACACAAAAAACCCTAAGCCAAGAACAAGAAGAAGAAGGTTCCCTATTTTCTGCTCAACTCTCCATCTAGCGTGAGGAAGATCCATCTCATGAGTGGGTTGAAGTTGGTTTGTCCACGAATCAAGCTTCTTCTACATCGTCTGATCATCATCAACACGAAGTTTGAAGTTCTTCTAGATGACCACCACGAAGAGTTCTTCATCAGGATATACTTCTACATCCTTGAACTCTTCTACTTCTACACCTTTCATATCTTTGTGTGTGGGTAGTGGTTCAAGCGTTCCTTGTGCTTGATCCACGTGTGGATTGATGTTCTGATTGCGTGTTTGCATCAGACAACATGTGTGGTGTGTTGGTCAGATCAAGGCTAGAGGATCTGATCTTTGTGGACTTGATCTAGCGTGTGAGTGTGGTTGAGCCGTTGTGCTCGTGCGTGTGTGTTGTACTCAGTTCTTGAGTAGTGTGTCCTCACTGTGTGAGGGGTGGACGTAGGAGTCACGTGGTGTGATCTCCGAACCACCTAAAAAAATCCCTTGTGCACTGTGGTTTGACTTGTGGTTTGCATTGTGTTGCGCTAGATGCATGCCTAGGGATTTTGTCTACACACTACTTGTTAATTTGTTCACACACATTATATCAGATCAAAGGGGTTTTAATTGAGTAGATCTTTTAATCCAAAGTAATTCTTAAATTGCTTAAGTTCCGCTGCAAATCTATTCAACCCCCCTTCTAGCTTTACCATAACTGAATATCCGATCCTAACAATTGGTATCAGAGCGGGTTTCTGTTCATCGATTGTGTTTTGGGAGATCTGTCTTTGTGTGCTTACCGCTCTGAGTCCTAACAATATCTTGCTTTGTTGAGTGGGTTTAAATCTGATTCTGATCTGACTTGATTTGATTGAACTGATTGATTGCCTTTTGATCTCACTCAATATTTTGTTGATTGGTCTAATCATCTGAAACATATTAAAAAATATGGCTAAGTTCTCTAGCATCATAAATAGACCTATGATAATTGAGTTTGATGACAAGGTTGATAAAATGCAGGTCTCCTCTATGAAAACATGCAAGTCTAGAAAGGGAACGGAAGAAAAATGCTACATGGCTCATGGCAGCTCAAGAGGCTCTTCCCGTTCAGACGACTCTAAAGGATCACATATGTCAGAGAAGTCAAGAAACTCTCAAGAGTCAGGTAAATCCAATTCAGACCTAATTGATGCATCAATATCTAATTCTGATTCAGAGGATGATATTTCCTATGATGAATTGATTGAATGCTATGAGCACTGTCCGAGCACTTGTCCAATCAATTTAAGAAGGTAAAAGGTCAAAACAAGAAGCTAAAAAAAAATTGGAGAAGAATGAAATGATAATTAATAATGCTCAAGCATTCTATGAAGAAAATGAAAAATTGAAAATGGAAAATGAAAATTGGAAAATGAAGTCAAAAACTATGAAATCAAGTTTTCTAAGTTGAAAGAAGATCATGATCATGTGGAATCTGAAAATTTTAATTTGAAAAATGAAAATGAAAAATTGATTGATCATAATGAGAATCTCAAATTTGATAATGATCAATTGAACAAACAAATTTCCAACATGGCTCATGATCACCGAATAAAAGAAAAATACAATCAACTGGTTGAGGAAATAATCATCTGAAAAAGAAGATTGAAAGCTTGTATCATGACAGACCATTAAATGATGAATGGAACAATTTTAAGAAGAAAATTACTGACTTGGAAAATCAAGTTGTTCAAAGTGAAATTGAAAAGAACAAAATACAAAATGGTCTGGATGTCATGAAAAACCAACTTCTAACTTCTGAAAAGAAATTGTTGCATTGAAAGCTGAAAAGAAAAAATTGACAAATGAACTTGAAGTGGTTATTAAACAAAATGAAAAATTGAACAAAAATGCTGCAAAAAGGAAGAATCATGTTTCAATTGAAAACCAGAAAAAGAAAATGGAAAATAAAATAAGAGTCTACAAGATTTCCACACCTCCTCCAGCAGCCCAGAATATTTCAAGGAAATCTCCAACTACACATCATGCCAAGAGATACCAAAGGGTACCATCTCCTTCTTCTCAACCCCAGGATAATCAAGGTACTCTAAAAGACCTCAGAGATTCTAGCAAATGCAATCACACTATGGTAAGCTCCAGGTAGGTACTCAACCCGTTTGCTTCAAATGCAATAGACTTGGTCATCTTGCTAAATTCTGTTGGAAGAAAAATCAACACTCTCACAATATGCTAAAACAGTTCAATGCTATGCATGTCATCACATGGTCATGTCTCTAGGGACTGTTGGCATAGAAATGATCTCTTGTGTATGCTCCCAAGCCCCATGCTCATAATTCCATTAATGAAAGAAATACATCTATTCAAAAATTAAAGTCACTTTGGATTCAGATGTTAGAGCCCGAATTTTTATTCCTTTTATATGTGTGTTGGATATTCACTTGTTGTGTGCATAGCATGTGTAGTTCATTGTGCCTACTATAAGTTTTATACTTCTCTTGAGTACGTGCATGTATATATATATATATATATATTATATATATATATTATATGATAATTAATCTGGAAATGAGCAATTAGCTAAATTGAGGTGTATTATGAATGCAAAGAATCTCAGACTTAGAATATTGGAATAATAGTATGTATGTACTATCTAAATATCGAAGAATATCCTATACTACCTATTTCATGGATATTGTGTGTGAATATATGAAGTACATATGCATTTATATATATATATATATACATGTATATGTACGTTATCTCACATATGTGATATTTGCCTATCCAACTTTGTAAGGCCCTCGAATTTGTCCTTTTATTTTGTTGTGTGTGTGGAATCTTGCTTGTGTGTAAATATCATGCATGCATATGTGTATAAATATCATGCACGCATATGTAGGCATCTACGTACATATTAGCTAGTTATACTTATGTGTGCTTGTGTGTGATTAGATTGTAAATATTGTATGTTTGTATGTGTGGTAGTGTGTACATCATATTATATATATACTGCATATGTGTATGTACGTCTATATGTTATCTTGTGTATGTGATAATTGTATACGTAATTCTACATACATAACACCTTGGTATACTTACGTATGCATGTGCATGTTTAGTTGTAAACGTTGTTCATTTGCATGGTGTAGTTAATGTGTACATTGTACTTAGTACATTGCATGTACATATAGGGTGCAAGTATGATTTCTGCATTGTTTTGTATTCTGGCCAAAGAGGAAATTGCGTCAACATGGGTAGACGCCTATGATGAGTAACGTCCATGTCGATGGACGCCAATGCCTAAGTAAACGGCCAAGGAGGTGGACGTTTGCTTCTCTGGTTTTCTGTGCGCAGCAGGCCCAGGAATTCCGAGTTGGTCTTCCTCCCTGATTGAGGAGATGTTCTTCAACGTCTCATCCATCAATCCTGCGTGAGACCTTCGCCCTTACCCTATAAACTTACCACTCTTGCAACCTGAAGAGTCCCCTTGACCCTTTGAAAGAGGAAAACCCTAGCTATGGGAGAACAAGAGAAGACCCGAAGTTTGGGCCTTTGATCCGTCGACTGGAGGTGTAAACCAAGGAGCTACAACGTCTGGAGGACAGCCAATACATCCAGAAGAGATCCCAACTCTGAGGTTCCATCTGCATCGACAGGAGAAGAAGATCGAAGGAGTTTCTGAGCACCTTTTTGGCAAGGCCGAAAAGGGCTTCATCGGCATCTTTTGATCTTTGTAGGTTTTTTTGAGAGGCAAGTAAACTTAGACCTTGATCCCACACATGTCCCCTTAAGTCTCAGCATTTTTACGGATTTTTCCTCGAGTCCTGGAACCCCACATTCACCCATCTTTGGAGTTCGGTCTGTGTGTCTGCACAGACAGGAACTTAACGTCAAGCTCTCTTGCCGTTAAGATCTCCACCTGGCGGCAAACGATGTTGCCGTTAACTCATGTGAACGGCCAGACCTTGCCGTCTAGTTCATCTAGACAGAACAGAGAACTGTTCTGCCTTATATGATTATTTTCCGGAATTTTGCGCATGAGGATATAATGTAAATGTTATGTGTTATATAATATATATAGTAGAATGTGTTGTGAAAATAGGGTGAATTTCTGTAAATAGTGTGAATGGTTTCATTCATGGAAAATGCATGTTAGATAAGACATTGGCCATGTTAGTTTACTGTTTGTATGATTCATAAGGGAATTGGATGCCCTAATTTGTCTGGACTATGTGTACACTTGTCAGTCCATGCTCTGCAAAACTTGGAATTTTTCCTTGACCATGGAGTTTCCTTATGAATTTTACATCGAAAATAGAAATCATGTTTGAGGTTGTTTTAAATTCCAGTAAATCGCATGATGTCCGATAATTTAAGAGAAAATTTCCATGATGAAATGAATGTTAGATGTAGGTCAGTGTACTGTTAGATCTGACCTTGATGTTGTGCTTTCATGATAATTTGAATTATGAGTGGCATGTTAATGAGTATTTTTAATTTCTGCAAAATTTTATAATTCTGAAAAATGTGAAAATTTGCCTGAGTAATTTGAACACTTCAAACAGTGTGTGGACAAATTTTTGTGTGATTTCGGTAACAGTAGAGTATGTTGTGAAATTTCCATGCGAAAATGAGTCCTTAAAGCATGCTATTATGATGTTGATTAATAATGTGTTTTCTAACCTGATTAGTGTAAAACTTCTGGGTGTTTAAACTCCGGTAACAGTAGTATCATGATTAGGTTAACTGAAGTTTATGTATAATCAATAGTGTAAGTAAAGTGATTAAGTGACTTGTGTAAAGTGTGTGCATAATGAAGAGAAAAATGTGAATAAGTGAATGTGTAATAATTGGGCCAAGAATGACACTGCTACCCTAGAGGCCTCGAGAGCTATACATAGAAAAGTCCCTATGGAAGGCTCTATGTGTTAAAAGTTTGTCCCAAGGGCATTGGGGAAAACCTGGAGGTGGACAAGTACCACTAGATAGGGTGGAGAGTGCTTCTCTCGGTCTGCGCAGTTACCAAGATTTACCACTACATTGCCTAGGTGGTGAGTATGTGCTATGAGTTTGTGCTATGAGTATGTGATATGAGTTATGTGTCATGAGTTATGTGTTATGAGATGCGATGAGTTATGAGTATGAGACATTTGTTTGTGTCCTCTATAGGTAGTTAGGACTATGTGTCATGGCACCTTAAATTATTGGAATATGAGTAAGTGCATGATCATATGCAAAAAAAGTGACATGTGATGAGTGCAAATGACATGATATGTGACATGTGAACATGAAAGAGTAAGTAATGTGAGGATTATGTAAAGAGTTAAGTAAGGAAAAAGTAAATGTTAATAAGAATGTGCTCGCATGTGAAAACTAATGTGTTAATGCGATATGTTCATGAAATCTCATATATTGGTTACCTTCATTGCAATATTATGTTTAACCTCATTGCAATATCATGTTTAGCATCATTGTAATATCATGTTTACCATCATGTCATGTAAATTATTTCCATTCATGGGATAGTGCATGTAAATAAACATATTTGACCATGTTATTCGTGTAATACGAACAATAAGTATGAGAAGCTATCTAATGAATGAGATTGTGTGCGAATAAATCTAATTACATGCAATTAAATTTAATTCATGATAAAACAGCAAGTAAAGTATGGTTAGGAATGTGACAAACATAAAAGAAAATAGTTAGGTTCCATGCTAGATGTGATGTTTACCTAGTGCATAAATCCATGTTTGAAAACCTTATACGTGGATAATTGATTGAATGTGCATTAGACCTCTTAATTCATGCTATAAGCTATGAAACCATGCATATGAGATTTATTTACATTAAAAACAGCAAGCAAAATGTGAAATTTCATATGAAAGGTACATGTGAAAAGTGAATATTCATCATGTTAGGTTGCTCATTTTCTTCATGCCAAACTCTACGTTCTAGTTGTAAAATTATATCATGAAAAGGATTGATGTGTGGATGAATGTTTCATGTTATATGTTAGGTGTGGAGATATGTATAAGTGTATAACATTAGCCTCCACGATTTAGAATAAACATATGATAGAACAAAGCATGATTAAATGATTTGGAAATGTGTTGATAGTTGAATGCATGTTCCATGTATGTTTGTTTTTTTGTAATCTGAAAGATAGTGTGTATTCCCTAGTGTTTAATAGCTAAATGTGAGTGTGGCATGTTTGAGATTAAGTCTTTGTTTTACTTGCTGAGTCTTTGGACTTACCCTTGCTTCGGCGTACAGGTGAGACATGTGTTGCTACTTTGGAGGAAGGCATAGCGAAGGTCGACCTATTAAAGGAGTAGCTCGTGAGGAGTAGATTTTAGTTGTACTTTCTTTTCTCAGCTTGAACAATATGTTGTATGGACAACTATTTTGGACAATGTAATCCCGTTATCATGTAACAATGTGGATGTTGTCAATTTATTTTGCTATATAGACTGTGGAATATGTGATGGTGATGAACCAAAGTTGAACTGTTTATTTTAATACTCCACTGTAGTAAATTTCTATTCATGTACGTTTCAACCTATCGGCTAGTGTTGGGTTTCATCCCACTGTAATGACGCCCTTTATACCGTTGGGGATTGGTATAATCATACCGGTATGAAGAGGGTCGTTACATCAGAAATCGTTGTTGAATTCTAACATTGGCGTCATTGCAGGACCCAAGCAAGTGTGGTTCCAAAACCAACTTAATGAACAAGCTGAGATGTCTTGCAGCCATACAGTTTAAATGGATTCATGACATTGGATGTGCAAGGCAAGAAATGATTAGAGAACAAAGGTAAAAAAATTTAGATTGAAATTGACGATTGTTCAGGTAAAATCTCTTTATCACTACAGATTTGAACTGCTAGAATTAAAATGGTTTTTAATTCTATTTGAGCAATGAAAAATGTGTTTTGATGCTATCCCCAAATGACAATGCTTCTTAGCCATTGGAGTCATGCTAAAATTAAAAAAAGAAATGGATCTTTTATGTAGTGACTATTTGGTATATTAAATGGTGAAATGTGGAAGGACAAGTCCGGCTTGTCTGGAAACTATCATTATGCGTGAGAAATATTCTCCGTCAAGTATCAATAGTCTTCTACTACATAAAGATTATCGAAAAAAAATCATAATCTCAAGAACCTCAATTGATCACGTTTATACTCTCCTTGGCAAATTGCTTGACATGAACATGTGTGAATTGCTTGAATGTTCATTCAATACCATGCATACATTATGGGGAGTAAGTCAAAAAGAGTTTTTGAGTGAGTTGTTTGAGGGACATTCTTTCACATCAATCTTGCCACGTCTCTCTTTAAAAGAATGAATGTTGGTGTTTTTATGCTTATGGATGTTCTTTTATGTGCAAATGCTTGGTATGTTTGTGTATCTCATTGATTGATTTGCTTGAATGACGAGTCATCATATGCACACTCTATGGGGGAGCAAGTTAAGGCTAGGTGAGTGAAATTCATAAGGGATACCCTTCATATTCAATGTGTATTTATCCCTCAATCTTATGGTTCAAATCACTCTCAATGCAAAGCCTTAAAGCTGGAGTTTCAAAGCCCCCGTCGACAGCCCCAAACAGCCTGTCGACAGATATGCCTTCACAGAACCCAGAAATTGCACCCTGTGTGCATCTGTCGACAGCCACTTCTTCTGCTGTCGACAGCCAGGCACAGTTTCAAACTTCATTATTTCTGTCTGTCTGTATCTGTTGACAGCCAGCACCCCAGCTGTCGGCAGCCCATACCTTGCCTGAACCCAGAACTTCACAACTGTCTGCATCTGTCGACAGGCTCATGTTTACTGTCGACAGATACTCACTTCATCCATAAGTCTTCATCTTTTCTAATCCTTTCTTATGAGTATGTTCATATTATTGATGCAAGGGGAGAATAGGAACTTACTATTCATTGCAATCTTTCATACTCACATAGTATCAAAGACATTGACTTAATCACAATGATTTTGATATAATATTTTGTGCTTGAGTCTAGGTTGTGTCATCTAGAAAACATTGATCAAATCTAATGATTCTAACCTAACTCACTTGAATAACTCCCTTGCAAATAATCATTTTTCTCAGTGGATTGATAAGTACAAAGGTTATTGAACTTTATGTTTTACATTGGCTTTTGACCTTAAATAACCTTTTGATCATGATTTAAGAATTAAAAACAAAAGGAGAAAAGCTACCTATTTCTAAACTCAAAGTTCAAACAAAAAGTATTTGAAATGGGATAAAGGTAGAGCAATGATGAGTATTACCGAGTAACCGGGGACATGGGCATCACAAATGTCTGTCTTCGCGTCAAAAAGTACTTTCATTATCTCTGTACAATAGTATGATGGTCACTTACACTGAGTAACTGGGGTACGGGCATCCCAAATGTCTACCTTCACGTCAAAAGGTGAAAGTGATCTTAATTACTACTTTTCCCACATTAACTTGACAAAGAAAAATTCAATGCAAGAAATAGAGTGTAGCCTCCATGTTTTTACATCAAGGGCAATGTGTTGTTTATTGTTAATCGCTCATGTAGACATTACTTTCAAGTACCAACTGAACATCACCCACAAAGGAACATGTTTTTCTACAACGGTTTTATTCAAAGGGGTTATCTTATTTTCAATGTTTTTGAACGATGTCATCTAAATGCTACAACTTGAGGTTCCCGAAGTATTATTCTTAACCATTGTAGAATTTTATGTGTCCAATACTAGTGTCTATGACATCTTGCAATGGGTATAAACTAGTTCTCAACCTTAAAATTCTAATTGAACACTCATTCCCCACTCATATCTTTCACAATTCAGTTCTGTGGTCACACAGTTCTTTGATTCATTTCCTTCCACTTCTTTGAGTCATCAGTCTGTTAACTCCGTCATCTCTTTCTCCTTCACTTTTGCTTTTGTTGTTTCATGCAATGGATTACCTTTTTTTTGTAACTGTGTGTACTTACTGATCAATGATTGGAAACACAGTTCTTTGCTTCATTCTTATCCATTTGTGCATGACTTATCTTTTTGGATGTTGCCAAAAGGGGGAGAAACATCAATTGTGTATAAATTGAAAATTTTGTCATCATCAAAAAGGGGGAGAATGTTGGGTTTACATGAGAATGTTAAGTTGACATATGGTATGTTTGTTTTTGATGATGAGCATTTCATGAACATTACAAATTGATGTGTTGTGAATATGTGAAACATAATGAGAATGTCAAGTCAAGCAAATGTTAATCAAGAAAAGCAAATGCTAATCAAGAAAAACATGTCTAACTTGTTAATTTATATGTTCATTATATCTCACTAATAGTTTTCTTAAATGTAGGTGAGATTCCATGCAAGACAATGTACCAAAGACAAGAGCAAAAGCTCAAGAAATTGGAAACCTGTCGGTACCTGTCAACAGATGAATAGTGACCTGTCAACAGATACACTGTAGCCTGTCGACAGATACACTGTAGCCTGTCGACAGATACACACAGAAAATGGTTTCCCGGAAGGCCAGTCTTCTGGATTTTGCAAACCTGTCAGCACCTGTCGACAGCAGCAAGTCGGCTGTCGACAGACGGAGTTTTGGGAAGATCCGATGGTTATGATATGACCTATATTTGGGTGTTTCCTTTTAGCACGACTCTCTATGCTTGGACACCACTATATATAGACCATATAGAGGTATTTTCGCAGCAATGAGCCTCCACACAAAAAACCCTAAGCCAAGAACAAGAAGAAGAAGGTTCCCCTATTTTCTGCTTCAACTCTCCATCCAGCGCGAGGAAGATCCATCTCACGAGCGGAGTTGAAGTTGGTTTGTCCATGAATCAAGCTTCTTCTACATCGTCTGATCATCATCAACACGAAGTTTGAAGTTCTTCTGAACGACCACCACGAAGAGTTCTTCATCAGGATATACTTCTACATCTCTGAACTCTTCTACTTCTACACCTTTCATATCTTTGTGTGTGTGGTAGTGGTTCAAGCATTCCATGTGCTTGATCCACGTGTGGATTGTTGTTCTGATTGCGTGTTTGCATCAGACAACGTGTGTGGTGTGTTGGTCAGATCAAGGCTAGAGGATCTGATCTTTTGTAGACTTGATCTCGCGCGTGTGTGTGTGGTTGAGCCGTTGTGCTCGTGCGTGTGTGTTGTACTCAGTTCTTGAGTAGTGTGTCCTCACTGTGTGAGGGGTGGACGTAGGAGTCACGTGGTGTGATCTCCAAACCACCTAAAAAAATCCCTTGTGCACTGTGGCTTGACTTGTGGTTTGCATTGTGTTGCGCTAGATGCATGCCTAGGGATTTCTTCTACACACTACTTGTTAATTTGTTCTCACACATTACATCAGATCAAAGGGGTTTTAATTGAGTAGAACTTTTAATCCAAAGTAATTCTTAAATTGCTTAAGTTTCCGCTGCAAATCTATTCAACCCCCCCTTCTAGCTTTACCATAACCGAATATCCGATCCTAACATAAGGTCGGCGAGAAGCAAATGTTAGGTCTAGAGATAGTGCGAGAAACTTCAAAAAAAGTGAAGAGCATTAAAGAAAGAATGGCAGTGGCCCAATAGAGGCAGAAGGCCTATGCAGATACTCGGCGACCATGTATTTATGAAAATATCTCCAAGCCGTGGAATCAGGAGGTTTGGAATCAAAGGCAAGCTATCACCCAGATTCATTGGCCCTTTTGAAATCCTCGAAAGAGTAGGTGAAGTTGCTTATCGTCTAGCATTACCTCCACAACTAGATGGAGTACACAATGTATTCCACATATCCATGCTGAAGAAGTATGTACGTGATCCTTTCCACGTCATTGAATATGAATATTTGGTGTTCCATAAAGACGAGACTTATGAGGAGAAACCGATTAAAATTATAGATCCTGAATTGCGCCATTTAAGGAACAAAGTTATTCCTTTGGTGAAAGTCAGATGGAATCAACGCCTAGATGAGGATGATACCTGGGAGACAGAAGAAGCAATGCGTAAAAGATTTTTGGAATTATTCCCAAGTATGCAATCTTCCTAAGTTTCTTATATTCTATCTATGAATTTGGGGACCAAATTCTCTTGAGTAGGGGAGGATGTAGCACCCCGAAAATTTTATTAATTGAAAATTAGAATAAATTAAAATAATAATTTAATATTCTCAAATTAGAAAACGCATATGTACCATTATAATGGATGTAGAAACACATGGAAAAATTCCATAAAAAGTCATAGTTCCACTCTAAACAATACTCCCTAATGACCCATAAAGGAATCCATGTGAAGAAAAATCAGATTAGCCGAGTTTAAAGTATTTTACGACTTATTATTGTAATTAGGGAATAAGTCAGAAAATGACTATTACTAGTACTGAAGTGAGTCCAAAAATAAAATAAAAATCATGGATGAACTTCAAACAATGGGTATTGACAACCCAATGAAATAATTGGACCAAAAGAAGTCTTTGGGCCACAAAATAATTCATGCTAAGAAAATAACCCGAAATTCAGAAATATTCACTCATGGACCAAGATAGGGGTAAATTCTCACCCAATAGACCACCATTGGACTTCGAACCAAGCCCAAATTTTTGTTACCACCTAAGGGAGGTTTCCATAAGCTTCCCATCACAAATTGGGGAGAGAAATCCTTCATTGAGGGAAGGATACACCAAATTTGTACCCATTAGTTTCCTAATTTAAATTAGGCAAGTATAGACCCATACCTCTTTAAGTAAGCCCCTCTCTCCCATGGGACGACCCCTAGGGTTGCTAAGGTTGTGCTTGGAGTCTCTGGAGGCTGGCAAACGCAAGGAGGAAGCTTGAGCAAGAAGTAACTCATGCTCTTCTTCATCTGCGACCTGCACACGAGGCCTCCCAAGATCATCACCAAAGGTTAGTATAACCTCGACCAAACTATGCAGAGCATATACCCCTGGAAATATGTTTGAGTCTAGTTTCTTATAGCACCATTTTGCTCAATTTCTACCCAGTAGATCATGAGTATTAGGCGTTCTCCTCTGAGTCGTCAGAACTAGGGTTTTCTGGAGGATGAATCTTAGTCAACTCAAAAGGTTGGTCATCTCTATGCCAAACTTTAATCAAACTCGTTCATGCCTGCATACATGTGTATAGATCATGTTCTTACTATTTTCCCCAATTTTTATCATGTGGGTTTCATGAATTAAATTTGGTATGATCATAACGTTGTGCTGTTTTGTCTAAACACTGACTTGTCTTACGAATTCTACATCTTTCGGTGGAGTTGTTTTCAGATCGAGCATTCTACATGAAACTTGTTGTCCTATGAGTCTAGTTTCATTTGGCACTGGTTTCCATAATTTTTTTTTATCTGTACAGAGAGTATTATCATGTGCATGAGCACTATGTTAGAATCACATAGATAGTCACAATACATCTTGTTACCCAGTCAAAAGCCTTTTGTTTCTCGATTACTTATTACTGTACAATGTATAGAAAGTACCCTAACCAACAGAGGTGGATTCATTTGATTTGTATCACCCTAGCATTAGTTTTGATTTTTCGAACCCATAGGTGTCAAACATGGTTTGAATTGGACTAGGAAAACCCCCTTTTAAAGCACCCCTGCACTGGAAACGGGAAGACGACGAGTCGACCTATCGCCTTCAGAAGGCGACAAGAAGGCTGTCACCTTCATGGATCAGAAGGCAACAGCCTTCTGGTCTCCTTCATGAAGGTGACATGATGCTTGTCGCCTTTTGACCACAATGAGCTTTTCAGCTCTGTTTGGCCCGTTTTGCGTCGTTTTCGTTCCCCGTCTTCTCCTATGTGAAGTTAGTTACTGTTCACATGCATTTATCAACCCATATAAAGTTTAAAACATGTTCACATGATATTTAATTGATCTTAACTTAATAACCATGTTCTCTACCTGCCGATTATTCACGTTCTTGCCTTGTTATTGAACTTGCTAAAACACATAGTTACTTGCTAAAAATTGGTCATGCATGCTTAGTATTTCCTACTTTAGCACTCATGATACTTTTCATACATGGAGTTTCCATGAACAAGGTTTCCATAACTTGAGTTTCCATAATCGGATTCACACACGCACTTGAGCGATTCTCACGTGCGGCATGCGCATACACTCTAGCACGATAGGAAAGCCCCTTCTTGGCTTGTGGTGAACTCTTTGTCGGATATTCCTTCTGCTGAACTAGTGACCCCTTGACCAAGGCCTCCATAAGTCTCCTTTGACCATGGATTCCCACATGGCCGACGAGCAGGTTGTACCATTGAAGTACCTGAAAGTTAGTGTGCATGTATCTCTCTTCTCTTGTCATTCTTGACGAGATCTTTCTCTTCTCATATTGATTATGGAGTACTCCTCTATTGAACATAAGACCAAGTTATTAATAAGTGATTGGACTAAATTGAAAATACGTCGTTATGCTGCCAGATTGAACTCTTGAACTATTCGCTTAACCATCTTGACATTATTGAACTCTTATTAAACGACCATACTTGACTATGGGTATCTACATTTAAATTACTTGAGATGCTGGATCGGGCACGACGAGTGTCCAAGGGCTCCAGTCTAACTCCAATGACAGAGAGTCATAAATATGCTGTTAACCATGGGGTATAAAGATTGATGGCGTTGCATCTGCGCTGGGAGTACTTGCGTGTTGAATGCTAGATATATAAACCACATACACGTGTCCTAGTGTGCATTCCAAGGTGGCATAGATCCTTAGTGCATATTAGTGTCTTCTTGCCTGATTATTGTTACATGTTAAAAGTTCTTGCTCGTGCGTGTTTGCTTGTGAAATGGCCAATCTTATTACATGTTATCTTGTTCTTACTCGTTACCATCTTGCTAAATCATTGTTCACTCTATCTTGAGATCTTGAATACAATCTTCTTGCTAGACTAATTGTTACATCTTTTGATCTTACTATCTTGCAAAATACACCGTTCACGTGTTATTATCGTTGTTTAATTGCATAGTACATATCATGCTCATACCTTCTAGCTTTTAAATTGTTAAATGCTTATATCATTGTTGGAAGATGTAAATCCTACAGGGCGAGTGCACTCATTACCTACTTTCCAACATTTCAGTAGAACAAGGGTTTGAGGAGGGAGAGAACTAGGACTACATTGGGGATGACCAAGCGTGAGAGAATCCTACAAGCCATAGTCATAGTGTCATAGTATTATAGTATGAGTATGAGAGTACTAGAATGATGTAGTAGGAGTGATGATGCTATGTATTTTCCTTTTTATTTGAGTCTTAGTCCTGTAGTTCGATTTGAATTGGAGCATGTACTAGTTCTCATTATTGAAATGAAATAAAGAGTTTAATATTTATGATAAGCAAAAATTAGTTGTGTTATATGTGATTACTCGCTAGAGGCTTATTTTCCAACTGTTCACGTCTCAACGATCAAATAACTCTTCCGCTGTCATGCTTTGGGATGTGATAGGAGAAGAGGGAACTGAGGATGAAGCAGGTGGACTTGGAGTTGGTGGTTGGTCCATAGGAGGCGGTGGGTAAATGAACTCAGTAGCTGGGGGTGTGAAGGCTCTGGGGGTAGAGGTGGGGAGGAGGTGGAGGAGGGTTGTGGCTCTAGATCTGGAAGGGGAGAAGTAGGGGGTTGTTGAGAAGAGGTTTCATCTAGATCCGGAGTGGGAAGGGGCTCCGACTTTTTGGGGTTATATAAAAGAGGTGAGAAAGTGAAATGATTTTTTTTGTTTTGTTTTATTCTGAAAAGTGAACGTTGACCGTCAACTTGGAACATTTTAACTGAAATGACGAAGTAGTGAGCTTTGACTGTGACACTTGGGGTTATCGGATGACGAAGTTAACAATAACCAACATGAGATGATTTACGGGAGTTTTGACTTCAGATTGTTCATAAGAGAGCTGGTTACTATTGTAAAAGGGGTAAAAAATGTTGTTAATTATAAATTGCACATACCAATTGCTCTACGAATAGTTGAAAATCTATCTTCAGTTAATGGTTTGGTAAAAATGTCAGCTAACTGATGTAAAATGTCAACAAAATTAATGACAATGTTTCCAGAACTTACATGATCTCAGATGAAATCATGTTTAACCTCAATATGTTTGGTGCGAGAATGCTGAATGGGATTTTTGGTTAAGTTGATGGCACTTGTGTTGTCACACAGCAAAGGAATGTTTTTGAGTTTATGACCATAATCCTCCAATTGATGTTGTATCCATAGAAGTTGTGCGCAACAGCTCCCTGCTGCCACGTACTCAGCTTCTGCTGTGGATAAGGCTACTGAATTTTGTTTCTTGGAGGACCATGAGATTAAACATCCTGCAAGAAATTGACATGTGCCACTGATGTTTTTGCAATCTAGCTTACACTCAGGATAGTCAGCATCACTATAACCAACTAAATTGAAGTCAAAATGTTTAGGAAACCATAGACCTAGGTTACATGTACCAGATAAGTATTGAAAAATTAGTTTTACTGCATTTAAATGAGATTCTTTAGGATTTGCTTGGTATCTAGCACATAGGCATATACTGAATATAATATCTGGTCTACTGGCAGTAAGATAGAGTAGTGATCCAATCATGCCTCTAAAGGATTTTTGATCAACAGGGTTGCCAAGAGAATCACTATCTATTTTAGTGGATAAGCTCATGGGTGTGCTTAGGGCTTTACATTTATCAAAGTCAAATTTTTTGAGTAATTCTTTTGTATATTTGGCTTGACAAATATACATTCTATCCTCAGTCTGACTTACTTGAAGGCCAAGAAAGTAGGTGAGTTCACCCATCATGCTCATTTCAAATTCACTTTGCATGAGAGTTTCAAAATCTTTGCAAAGGACTTCATCAGTAGCTCTAAATATTATATCATCAACATATTTGAATGGTAATTATATTATTTTCGATAGTTTTAGTGAATAGTGTATTGTCTATTTTGCCTCTTACAAAATCATGTGATGCTTAGTCTCTATACCAAGCTCGTGGACCTTGTTTTAAGCCATATATTGTCTTACTTAATTTAAAAACATGATTAGGATATTCTACACTTTCAAAACCAGGAGGTTGATCTACATAAACTTCTTCTTTGATAACACCATTCAAAAATGCATTTTTGACATCCATTTGAAATAGTTTCATATTTCGGGAAGTAGCAAAGGCAAGTAATATTCTAATAGCTTCAAGTCTAGTTACATGTGCATAAGTTTCATCATAGTCAATTCCTTCTTCCTGTGAATAACCTTGAGCCACAAGCCGGGCTTTGTTCCTTACAATATTTCCAAACTCATCCAATTTATTTATGAACACCCATTGGGTGCCAATAACTGGATGATCTTGAGGTTTAGGAACCAAAGTCCAGACTTGGTTGCGGTCGAACTAGTTTAGTTCTTCTTGCATGGTCATAATTCAGGATGCATCATTGAGAGCCTCATTTATTGATTTTGGTTCTATTAGAGAAACTAGTGCACTATATTCATAGGATTTTAACATACCTCTTGTTCTTACCTTGTCATTTGGTCGTCCTAGAATATTGTCTTTAGGATGACCTTTGAGAAATTTCCATTTCTTGGGTAGATCATCAGGAGTTGTTCTTGTCTGTTGTAAATTCTCTAGCTTTGTTTCTTCATCATTTAGAGATGTGCCTTCGAGTTCCTTGCTTAAATCTTCTGCATCACTATCATGTTCTTTTTCTTTCTTAGTAGATGGGTTAGTTTCATCAAAAATTACATGAACAGTTTGTCTATTTAAAACTCTAAACCCTCTTGGTTTAGATACATATCCTAAAAATATACCTTCAGTACTGCGTTCATCAAGTTTATCTAGGTTATCTTTTCCATTATTCAGGATATAACATTTACAACCAAAAAGATTTTAAATGAGATAAACTGGGCTTTTTACCTTTGAGTAATTCGTATGGAGTCTTCTTGAGTATAGGTCTTACCATGGCACGATTGATAATGTAGCACGCAGTGTTGACAGCTTCAGCCGAGAGATATTTTGACAAACAATAATCTAACAGCATGGTTCTTGCCATGTCAAGTAATGTTCAATTTTTTCTTTCTGCTACGTCATTTTGTTGCGGTGTTCTAGGAGCTGAGAAGTTGTGTTGTATTCCATTTTCATCACAATGTTCAGCAAATTCTTTATTTTGAAATTCTCCACCATGATATGATCTAATGCTTATGATGCTGAGTTTTTTGTCCTTTTTCAGAAGTTTGCTGAGCTTTAAGAATGCAGAGAATGTATCACTTTTGGACTGTAGGAAGGAGACCCATGTGAACCTTGAATAGTCATCTACTACTACATATCCGTACAATTTTCTACCAAGACTAGTAGTTCGCATAGGTCCAAAGAGATCCATGTGTAATAATTCCAAGGGCTTGGTGGTTGTCACTATGTTTTTCTGCTGGAATGATGACTTGACTTGTTTTCCCTTGATGCATGTGGAACAAATCCTTGTATTGTTAGTCTTTATATTTGGAAGACCTTTGACAAGATCATACTTTTGAAGTTTCTTTATTACTGAACTACTGGCATATCCCAATCTTCGATGCCATAAATCAAGGTCTTCTAAATCTTTAGCTGATAAGCAGACATCTTCTCTTTTTAGATCTTCCAAGTGTAATATGTACAGATTTTTGTGTCTAACTGCTTCAAAAAAAATTTGACTTCCTTTGGCAATGACACATTTATCTTCAAAAAACTGTATCTGATGACCCTTGTCACATAGTTGACTTATACTTAGGAGATTGTGCTTCAGGCTTTCAACACATGGTACATCTTCAATCAAGAATTTTGATTTAGTTGAAATATTCCCTTGACCAACTACTCTTTCTTTATGATTATTTCCGAAGATTACTTCCCCTTTATCAGATGTGATTGAGGAGAATAATTTTTTGTTCCCAGTCATGTGACTTGAGCATCCACTATTTAGAATCCATTTTGATGCTCAAGGCTCTCTTGAAAAAAAAATATTGAAATCTTTTAGTACCCAAGTTCTCTTGGGTTCTGAAGAGTTAGTTGAACATTATTTAGGTATCCATATCATGTGCCTAGTGGTGTAGGTGGCACGAGTGTGACCTAGTTTATTGCAATGTGAACAACATGTGATATCTTGTGTTTTACAGTTGAGGTTTTCTTTCTTTTTGTTGTTTGAGAAGTTTACTTTCTCAATTACTATTCTTTTTGTTTCTTTTACAAATTTAGGTAGTGGGTATTCCTTAGAATTTTTTGTTCTTTTGTCATCTTTCTTTGGTATGTATCCAAGACCATATTTTTCTATCATTTTATGCAACTTTTTAGACATAGCATTAAGGATGTTTTTCCATTAGTTAGTTTACTTAGAGATGCTTTTAAATATTCGTTTTCATTTCTAAGGTTTGCAAATGTGTTTCCTTGTACCTTTATATTTTTACTTTCCTCTTGTAGGTCTATGATGTGCTTATGCAATTCTTCATTTAGTTTGACTGTGTCTATTAGTTCTATTTCTCTATGTCTTATTTTAGTTTCAATTGTTTTTATATTAATGTTTAGTTCTTCAATTTTATCTTCCATCTTCTTAACATATTTGTCTTTTGATAATATTTCTTCCATTCATTTTTTATTTTCTTCTTCTGATTGTTCAAGCATCTTACTTGTTTTCTTTAATTCTTTTGATGTTATTTTATATTTTTCATAGAGTTCATTAAAGGCACTCTCTAAATCATCATCATCAGTTTCAGAACAGGAACTGTAGGAGGTTTCAGATATTACCTTTTCTTCAAGGTATGCCATAAAGGCACAGTTTGCTTCTTCTGTTTCAGATTCAGAGCTTGAGGAGCTAGAGTTTAAGTCTTCATTTTCCCATGCTGCAGCCATTGCTTTCCTTGATATTTTCTTGTACTTTCATTGGCTATGCTTTCTATCTTTCCTTGAAATTTCTTCTTCAATCTTGGGCAATCCATTTTGAAGTGTCCAGGTTGTTTGCACTCGTAGCAGACTAGTTCTTTTGTTTTGCTTTTATTCCTTTTATACTCTTTTCTGGGTTGATATTTTTTCTTCTTGGCGAGAATTCTCTGTAACTTTCTTGATAGCACTGCTTCTTCTTCATCAGTGTCTTCAGAGGTTGATGAATTTGTGTCATCATAGCTAGACAAGGGTGGTGCTGCTTTCAAAGCATTTGTTATACTTTTCTTGGATGAACTTTCATTTAACCTTTCCATATTTATTTCATGAGCCATTAAAGATCCTATCAATTTTTCCATAGGTAGTTCTGATAAATCATTAGCTTCTTCAATGACAGTTACTTTAGGAGTCCAATTTATTGTGAGTGATCTTAATATTTTTCTGACTATTTCCCCTTGACTAAGTTTCTTACCTGATGCATTCAATCCATTTATTATATCAGTAAATCTAGTGTACATTTGTGTTATGGATTCATTTTCTTCCATTTTGAATTGTTCATATTTAGTGATCAGTATATCAATTCTTGTTTCTTTAACTTTGTTAGTTCCTTCATAAGTAATTCTTAGAGTGTCCCACATTTCTTTAGCAGTTTTACAGGCTGAAACATGATTGAATTCTTTTTTAGATAATGCACAACATATAATACTTTTCGCACGATAATTTATGGATATTAATTTCGTATCACTAGTAGTCCATTTAGTTTTATCTTATGTACTTAGATTTTTATCACCATCTTCTATAACTAACCAAAGGTTAAGATTTATACCTTGTATGAAGAATTCCATGCATGTCTTCCAGTAGTTGTAATATTGTCCGTCAAAGAGAGGAGGACGATTGATTGACTGACCTTCTTATCCAAACTCAGCTACCATCTTCTCGAAATCGTTAGATTTTTTTGAGAGAACCTGCTCTGATACCACTTGTTGGATCAGAGTAGTGTATTTCACCTAGAGGGGCGTGGGGGTGAATAGGTGTTTTTCGTTGCGGAAGCTAATTTAACTATTGCTTAAGAACACATGTTAGTAAGGTTAGTCAAACCAGAAAAGACACACAAATTTTATCCTAGTTCGGACCTTCTTTCCAATGGAAGTCCTACGTCCAATCCCTAAGCCAAGCTTAGGATTTCACTATCTCTTAAAAGATACAACACCCCGGTACTTCTCGGTCTTCTCTTCTACACAAGGGGAACGATAAGCCGCTAGCTACAACTAGCCTTCTCTTTAAAAAGGGGAACAACACCGCCAACACTACCTTGGCCTTCTCTCTTCCGGAGAGGTAAACACCATGCTCAGTAGGTCTTCCCTTTCTAAGGGGTGCAATTCTTTTTAACAAGCTCTTTATTTGGAGGACTATACGTCAGAAAGACTTCAGAGATAGCTCAGAGAAATTCTGAAGAAGGAGTTCCTGAGTCTAAGAACAAAACTGTTACAAGGCGAAGTTGAACAACTATTTTACTGCATGCACAGGCAGCACTTCAACACAGCGCCCATGCAGTGTTTTGGGAGAAGAGACTTGACGCAGCACACTTGCACTTTCTTCACCTCTTGGCGTGTATGTCTTGTATTACTCTTTTTGCTTTCTTGTATGTGGCTTGTAATCTCACACACTTGTATGTCCATTCATTTTGACTGTTATTATATTTATAGGCTTTATCTTGGTAGTCGTTGCTTGAACTGTTTGAATCTATCTGTTGGAGAGATAGTCGTTGCTTGATCTATTTGAATCTATCCGTTAGAGAAAGAGAGAATGGTGCGTGTTTTCTTTTGAGGGTGACGTTCATGTCTTCTTCCAAGGGCGACGTGCATGTCTTTTACATTCATATTGTTCAGACAATCCTTGATGATGTTTTGTCTTTATTCTGAAATATACAAGTTCCAAGATATACTAGACTGTGTCCAGTATGTTAGCTATAGATACGATCATAGGTACTTGTGAGATATTTCAAATGTTGACAGCTATCAAACAATTAATGTTCTGTGGAAAAAAGGTTCTGCATATGGATAGAGTATGTAGTAGGTAGAGATCGTGAGTGTAGATCTGTTGGAGAGACAATATGGATGTTCTTGTGGCAGATGTCAGAAGACCTTTTTCTCAGACTTTGACTCAGTTTTCAAAGGATAAGGATATTTTTAAATTTATGGGACAGAGCCATAAGATTTTTATACCTGAAGGTTATTTTGTAATGATAAAACAAAATTTAAGAGTGATATTTATTGTTGATTTATCAAGTGTGCCAAGGATTTGTAATTCATAATGTAGTTGTATTCAGAAGTTTGATCATGAGTTTATTAAATAAAATATGTCATGAATATGATACAAAATATTAATGATGTATAATTGATATATTTCAGTTTGTCTGATAAGGATATAGTGTTATGACATATCAGATTAGATGAAGTGATCTTTATATGTGTAGAAATAAACTTTGGATAGGATGAAGATGACTTCAGATATAACGAAGTAAACTTCAGATATGACGAAGCTAACTTCGGATATGATGAAGTGAATGATGAAGTGAACTTCATATATCACAGTTTCAACATGATCGGTCGAAGTAGGATCTTTGTGTTTTACTTCGAATATGACGAAGTGAACTTCAGATATGACGAAGTAAACTTCAGATATCATGATTCTAACATGATCAGTTGAAGTAAGATCTTCGTGTTTTACTTCGTATATGACGAAGTGAACTTCAGATATGACGAAGTAAACTTCGGATATCATGATTCTAACATGATCAGTTGAAGTAAGATCTTTGTGTTTTACTTCGTATATGATGAAGTGAACTTCGGATATTTCTTTAGCAAACGAAGTTATACTTAGAATTTCTGAGAGAATGATTTGTATACCTGAGCATGCTTTAGGGATTCTATTCTATGAGGGACATATTGTTTTGTTTATAAGTAGATAATTGTTTATTTTATCATCTTCAAAACTATTGTATATTATAGATTAAATATTTAAATATGTAATGTATCTATTTTGGACAAGGGTTCAATATATAAGAATAGAGAAAGACACAGATAAAAAGGCAGGTATACCTTCATTCACACTAGTAAAAAGAAGAGAGTTATTTTGAAAGCTAAGAAGCAAAAGACTCCTACAAGTTTCAATGATTATCTGCATCAAACCTCTTCTCTCACTCTCTAAAGGCTTGGTGAATAGATTTCTATGAAAGACGCATGTGCTGCTCGACAACATTTGCGAAGCAATCATCTTTCGGCTGAGCATTAAAGGCTCAACTACATTGCACATTCATTGCTTTATTTTATTGTACTTGAACTTACATTCTTTGAGCATATCACTATGCCTCATACATCTAAGTTGTAGACATTCTCTGGGCATTTATTTCTTTGTGGTGGTTGCCTCCTTAGGTTGAAGGAGAGGACCTGGTTGTTATTATAGTAGGGGGAAGGGACCGACTAGAGGTTTGTATCTGGTTGTTGTATTGTGTTTCCTCTTTTGGTGGAAGAAGATGACCTGAGAGGATCAAGTGTGGTTGTTGTGCGCGCTGGAGGTTTATTCCTAGTAGGGTATTAGGAGCTATAGTTACAGCAGAATAGTGAAATCTTAAGGTGTTTTCCCTTGAGGACTGGACGTAGGTGTTGAGTGGGTCAACACCACATCAAGATAAACCTTGTTGTCTCTTGTGTGCTTGCATTTTATCTCTTACATAGTTATCTTTCTCTTGACATCTACTAAGGAACGCTTAAACTATATACTTACCATGATTAAGATCCATTCACCCCCTTTGGGTCTCCATAACTAAGGACAACAAGTGGTATTAGTGTCACATCTCTCATATTTCAAGCACAATATGAGAGAAAAGATCTAAAATTATGGAGAACATGAGTGGTGAAAGTCAATTCATCAAAGGCCAAAGTGTTCCTTTGAAGTGATTGACTTTCCCTTCTGGAAAACATGCATGGAAGTGTTCCTTAAAGGCCAAAGTTATGACCTTTGTAGTGTGGTTGAGAAAGGAGATCAGAAAGTAACACTTGAAGAATGTAAATCTGATTACTCTAAGCAAGATTAAGAAAATGCTCTTAGAATGTCAGGGCAAGGAATATTCTCTGATGCGCCATATCAAGAAAAGAATTCAATCGTGTTTCGGCATGCAACACAACCAAAGAAATATGGGACAAGCTCTCTCTTACCTATGAAGGAATCAACAAAGTGAAGGAGACAAAAGTTGACATTCTAATAGCCAAGTACGAGAAGCTCAAGATGATTTATGGGAAGAAAATTGCACATCATGACAGTAATCTCACACTTCTTTATTTTCTTACTGAATTATCTAAAACATGATAAACTAGATGATCACAAGTAAGACATTACCTGGCTCGCTCTGAAAGATACATCAAAGTGCAATGATCTGAATTTTTCAAGCAGATGTACAATGAAGTTTGGCTGGTCTAGAACCACTGCCCACGTCTATCCTCTCAAGTGCTACTTGAATGATAAATATCTTAGCAAGTTTGACAGAATGGTTGATGTGTGGAAGGTCCATTTTGAGGCTCTAAACACATTGAATGATGAACTCAAGAAAAATCAATTGGTCCCCTCTATCTCTTATAGTCAACTCATGACACTCAAAAAAGTTGGGCTTTATAAGATTGATCTCAGAGTAGCTCCCATCACTAAGTACGACAACTTCTTAAAGATTCAGATGACCACCATCAAGACTCAACATCTTTCTTACCATGATTTCCACTCATCTGATTCTTAAAGCTTCGCACTTATCTACTCAATTTCTATGTCGACACTCTTCTACCTCCTTCTCTAGATGACCCTGAAGTAGATCTCTCTCTTCACCCGTATCTTGTGGACTAAGTTTCTATGTTTTAGACTTTTTGTTTGTATGTATTATCTTCTTAGCACCCCTATACATTCATTTTTGTTGTTTTGACAAAAAAGGGAAGAATGGTATCTCTGGTGGTTTTTCACTCTATGTTTGCATTTGTTTTGATCTAATTTACACTTATTTGTTGATGCTTATTGTTTTTTAGCATCTTTCTAACTACTTGTTTAGAACATAGCTCAGTTTTGTCAATCACCAAAAAAGGGTAAAATGTTGCACACCCTCCTTAAGGTTTCGATGATTAACAAAATTAATACACTTCACGTACATTGATTGATATTATTTGAATGTTTTATGAATAACTACATATTACAAAATTTATCGATTATTTCATGTCATAACTCCTTGAATAATTGATTATTTAGCGTCACAAGATGAATCGATTATTTGATACAAATAAATTATTATGATTATAACAAGACTTTCTTTACAAGCACGACTTGTGAGCCACATACAAGAAAAAAAGTATCTTCATAAAATAACTCTGACTACATCTGAACATGCTTTTCATGTTCTAACAATTTTGAAATGTCATGCACTTACGTGTCAAATGCTCACTGGACAATAGTATTTAAAAAATCTACTACTGACAAGCTTTCTCGAGATATATATCTATTCTGGCCAGCTAGCACCTAGCAAACAAAGACTTTGCCTATACATTTTGGAAGTGCACCGAGCTCCTATCATTAAAACCAGAAGAGACAACTCGTACGAGGTTTTTGTAAAAATAGAAACGTGTAAGCAGGAAACGTACTCAAGATATCTTTTTGCATGACATAAATTCTCTAATGTGCCTAATGTATCAAACCCTGAGTCTAATGTTCAAGTGATCATAAGACAAGGGGAAGATCCAACAGCTCTCACTCTTCGAAGCTTTAAATAAGGGACTTCGTCTATAAGAATAAAGAAAGATACAAAGAAAAAGGCAAATATACCTACACATACACCAATAAAAAGAAGAGAGACATTCTAAAGCTAAGAAGTAGAAGACTCCTACAAGTTCCAATGATTCTCTGCATCAAACCTCTTCTCTCGCTCTTTGAAGACTTAGTGAATAGATTATTGTGAAAGACACCAGTGCTACTTGGCAACATTTGTAAAGCAATCGTCTTTCAGCTGAGCATTGAAGGCTCAACTACATTGCATATTTATTGCTTTATCTATTGTAGTTGAACTTACATTCTTTGAGCTTCTCATTGTGCCTCATATGTCTAAGTTGTAGACATTCTCTGGATATTTTTCTTTGTGGTGGTTGCCTCCTTGGGTAGAAGGAGAGGACTTGGCTGCTATTACAACTGGGGGAAGGGACCAGCCAGAGATCTATATTTGGTTGTTGTATTATGTTTCCTTATTTGGCGGAAGGAGATGACCTGAGAGGATTATGTGTGGTTGTTGTACCTGTTGGAGGTATGTTCCCAGTAGGGTATTGTGAGTTGTAGTTATAGTAGGATAGTGAAATCTCAAGGTGTTTGCCCTTGAGGACTGGACGTACATGTTGAGTGAGTTAACACCGAATCAGGATAAATCTTGGTGTCTCTTGTGTGCTTGTGTTTTCTCTCTTACATGGTTATCTTTCTCTTGACATCTACTAAGGAATGCTTAAATTGTATACTTTAGGATTAAGACCCATTCATCCCCCTCGGGATCTCCATAGCTAAGGGCAACAACATGTGCATGTGACAATGAAAGAATATATTACATAATTAAATATCAATGTTAAATTGTGCTAATGAGACACTATTACTATATAAGGGTGTGGAAAAATACTCAACTGGGGTGGAATGCACTCGACCAATCGCTGATCATGTTGCACTTATTTTGCCAAAAAAAAAAGTTGAGTATTTTTCCACTAATGCATCTCTCTCCGATCCGATGTAGGTTGGAAGAACCGTACCAGACCTAAGAGGGGCATTATAAGTATGGCTAACCATGATTCTTTCTCCAATTGAATATTACTAAAATATCACATTTTGTGTCATGACTGTTTTGGATGAAAGATAAATTTAATATATTATTCAATACAATCTTAAGTTTTCTTATTATCAATGAGTTATAAAGAAATTGAGCGCTTGCTTCTTTTTATTAGAGATTTTTTTTGTTAACAAGTCTCTATAACTATTACTAATTTTTAGTATTCTTCATAATATCAAAAAACTCCTGAATTTTTTTTTCAAAACTAGTACTTAAAATTAGAAGATGTCATAAAATATGTCTTCTGAAGAATATTTATTCTTTTAAAATGCCTAACTGCCCTTCAAAAAAAAATCTATTTCTTTTCTTCTAACTCTAACAAATGTTATGAGTAGGTAAAATGGGCAAAAAATGCATCTTTCCTCTGGCGTGCGCTCTCTCTCTCTCTCTCCATGTGTAATTACCTGAAATAAAGTGAAAGATGTTAAAAGAGAAAGACACCCCTCTACCACTCCTCGTGTCTCTTTCTCTCTCTTCACAGGGGTGCAATTTTAGTAGACGTGTAAGACATGCTGTATGGATTGCTGGCCAAGAAGATGCGGTAACAGTAAGTGTCTGACTACCAATATTTTGTTGGTTAAAACAGATACGAGAAATGTCTGGCGAGAGGTAGACACTCAAGGATCCGTTTGATTATATGTAAAATAATTTAAGAGGAAAATAATTTTTCACAGAATAATTTTTACGTGAAAATAAAAACGTAATTATCTATTTGGTTGTTAAGAAAATATAAAGTTGTATGAAGGGGTATGAGATCTTATGATCCACGTAAATGAAGAGAGTCATATACTCATTGTGTACTAACACTATTCATCAATTTTTTTATTTTTATTTTATTTTTAATATTTTTAAAAATAAAAAAATTAGATAACTAATAAAAATAAGTAACTTTGACAAAGACAATTTAAAGTAGGAGAAATAAAATAAAAACAATTTGAATGAATAGTATTCTATAGATATTTTAATAAAAAAATAAAAATTAAATTAACTATAAAAAATAATTAAATTTAACAAAGATTACTTAAATGAGTGGGAAAAAATAAAATATAACTTACGTGAATAGTGCCCAAACCATGTAACTGTAGCACCTGCTACGGCCGCCGCAACAACATTTGGAAAATGGCATCTGCGTAGTTTGTGCGGATGCCAAAATCCGGGATTTGTGTGATTTAGTTTTCCGGATTTTACTTTTCAGTGGTACCAAATGATATAAAAATAAAGTTTTCCTGAAAAATATTTCCTAACTCAACTTTTCCCCTCAAAAACAGACCCTTAAGTGTCTGACTACCAATATTTTGTTGGTTAAAAAAGATACGAGAAATGCCTGGCGAGAGGTAGAGACTAAAGGGTCCGTTGTTCATTAGGAAACAATTTTCAGGGAAAATTATATATTTTTAGATCATTTGGTATTTTTGAAAAATAAAATCTGAAAAGTTTTATCATGAAATTTCAGATTTTGGCATCCGCCGTCAAAATGCGGAGGCCATTTCTGCTGCACCATTATCTTTAAAAATTTGCGCTAGGTACAGTGACAATTTTTAGATACTATTCATTTAAGTTGTATTTTTATTTTCTTTCTACTCATTTAAATAGTCTTTGTCAAATTTAATTATTTTTCATTAGTTAATTTAATTTTTATTTTTATTAAATATCTATAGAATACTATTCATTCAAATTGTGTTTTTATTTTATTTCTCTTACTTTAAATTGTCTATGCCAAAGTTATTTGTTTTACACTAATTTTTTTATTTATTTTTTTTAAAATATAAAATTAAAATAAAATAAAATTTTGATGAATAGTGCACTAGAGGGTATGTGGGCCCTTCTCATTGGAGTGGACTATAATATCCATGTGCCCCAATACACTCTCTAATAAAGTTTACATTTAATGTTGTTGACTTTTCACTTTTTTAAATATTTTATTTACACAAATAACCAGGGAAAACATTTACCTAAGAACCAAATGGATAATTACGATTTTCATTTTCATGTAAAAGTTATTCCATGTAAAACTATTTAGAAAATATTTTACATACAACCAAATGGACCCTAAGTGTCTGTTTGACACGATTAAAGAAATAGGGATAGAGGTAAAGAATTTGAGAATACATTATCCTCATTCCTAATCCACCTTTTATTTGATATTTTTAGGGTTAAGTTTTTGAAAATAACTTCATTCTTTATTTGGTAGGAAACGATGTTAGTATGGGGATAGAATCTTTATTTTTACTTTTGATCGTCTTTTGATCTCCCGTTGCGTGATCAGTGTTCAAAGCTGATGATCAAGAAGTTTGGCGTGCCACCGATGGTCTTTGTCTTGCATGATAGATGCCCCGGCTTGTCGGGCCAGTGTGGGACTGCCGCCATGCCTCTGGCTTTCCAGACGCTGAGGCCCGCAGGTGTCGACGCCGACACCGGCATCCCCTTCATGTCCTTCGAAATCAGGTAAACTGTAACAACCTAAAATTTTAAATCCTAAATAAATAGGAATATATATTGTGGTCGCGTTTTTCTGTTTGGGCTAGAGCCAAATGGGCCTCCACCGGAGAAGATGGGGAAGACGAATGCCGGTGCGGACAGGAGCCTGCAAAACCAAAACAGATTAAGGGGGGCCCGGTTGAAGAACCGGGGAGAACCCTCCGATGCTTAAGTCAGCAGGGGACCATAAAGGCTTGAGGAAGGAAGGTTCTGTGATGTGTGAATCGCTCGAGGGAGAGTGTGAGTCTCCGAGACTACGTACCTCTTCATGGAGGTTACCTGGGCCTTTTATAGACGATGGTACAGAAGGAGTGGGACAGAACGTCCCCTAATGACGTCGAAAAGGGCATGTCAGTTAGCGCCCTTAGCGAGGATTTACGCGTCCGGGCACCTGTTAAGGGGGCCTGCAATTAATGCACAATATGATCGTAGGGTGCGCACGATGGAGCTGTTTGTAACCGTCGTCAGGAGACGGGGAGCTGCTTGGAGGCTCCTAGGCGACAGGTACCGAGCAGGTTGCCTGTTCGATAGGCTAGACCTGCTGTTCGGTAGCCAGTGTCTGGGCGCAGCGCATGCAATGGGACCACGGTGCGCCTGAGCAAAATGAGGGGTGTCTGGAGACCACTCCCTGGATCCTGGAGGTGTTCGGGCGTGGAACCCGCGCGGTGCCCGGCGCTCGGGCATCTTGACGATTGCGGGCTTGAGCAGGAGCTGCCTGGTCTGCTCGGTAAGGGCAAATCCTGTTAGAGTAAACCGTGCAGTGCTCGGAAACTGCCGCTAGGACCCTTAGGCGCTTAGCAGCTGAAGCGTGTTCGGCAGCCGGTTGGCTGAAGCCGAGGACACGAGGCGCGAGGGCCATAGCCGTTTTGCCTCACTGGGTCTTGATGGGCCTACAGGCCTAGGAGGCTAGAAATAGCCTATACACTTGCCCCCCACCCTCTCAAGTATGCTCGGATATGATCGTGAGCACTTGAGAGGGGAGATGTCTCCATGCCTGCGGCGGAGTAGCTGGTTGATTGCGACGAGGCGACGTCCTCCTGAGAAGCGCTTGCAAACGAGGTCGGAGGTCGCTTTGGCGAGTGTGGCTACCGAGCTGGTGGCAGGCCAGGTGGATTCCGCTGGTGTCTAGAGTCTCGTGGGTTCCGCGCAGGTCGAGCTGAAGAGCTCGTCAACTCGGGGTTGAACCGAACACCTCTGTCTTAGGACGGGTACCGCGCTGGTCTTCTGAGCTGAGGAGCTCGTGACCAGGGGTTGTACCATTCGCCCGAATTCTTTAACTAGCATTGTCCTTTTTCCTTCTCTTTTCTAGTTGTGTTCTGTTCGAATCGGAATTCATCGGTGTCTAGAGGCTCGTGGGTTCCGCGAAGGTCGAGCTGAAGAGCTCGTCGACCCGGGGTTGAACCGAACACCTCTGTCTTAGGACGGGTACCACGCTGGTCTTCTGAGCTGAGAAGCTCGTGACCAGGGGTTGTACCATTCGCCCGAATTCTATAACTAGCGTTGTCCTTTTTGCTTCTCTTTTCTAGTTGTGTTCTGTTCGAATCGGAATTCATCGGTGTCTAGAGGCTCGTGGGTTCCGTGAAGGTCGAGCTGAAAAGCTCGTCGACCCGGGGTTGAGCCGAACACCTCTGTCTTAGGACGGGTACCGCGCTGGTCTTCTAAGCTGAGGAGCTAGTGACCAGGGGTTGTACCGTTCGCCCTTTACATCACCGATAGAACAACAAAGAGAGAAGTAGGACGCTGGGCAGAGAGGCTTTATAAATAATAAGCCTTTTACATGACGGGATCCCGGTATGGTCTTGCGCCGAAGGTGGGCAGCTTGTGTAAACCTCTTCCGAGAACCCAAATGACCTTATAAGATCCTTCCCGTTTCGGGGCGAGTTCACCTGCTCGGCTCGGCTGACTGCCAGAACTCTCCTCGCACGCAGCGTGGCGTTGGGCGATGAAGAGGAGGTCAGCGAGGGTAGGCGGTTGCTGGACCTCGAGCGTCCTCTGAAGGAATCCATCACGAGTGCCTCGAATGAGGGCATTGGTGGCTAAAGAGACGTCGAGGCGCGGGATGCGAAGTGCTTCTGTCCAGAACCGCTGGATGTAGTCCCAGAGTGCTTCGTCCTTCTTCTGCCGAACAGACAGAAGAGATGCTGCGGTGCGCGGCTGAGACCTTCCGACCAGGAAGTTGTCCGAGAAGGACTTTTTCAACTGGTGGAAGGAAGAGATGGAGCCTGCGGGGAGGGCTTCAAACCATTCCCGCACAGCCTCCTTCAGCGTGGTCGGGAAAGACCAGCATTTGGCCGCGTTTGATGCTCCGTGGAACACCATGTGCGACTCGAACCCATGGACGTGGTCCGCTGGGTCAGTGGTGCCGTCGTAGGGCGCGATGGAAGGTAGAGGCAGTTTTGGGGAGACCCAAGCCTCCAGGATCTCCGCGGTGAATGGGGAGCAGAAGTCCAGGTCGTCGTCCCCCAAGAGTCTGCCATCTACCTTCCGGATCATCGCGTCCATGCGGCGCTCAAGGTCAGTGACGCAGCGGAGGCGTCTGACCAATTTCTGGTCGGCATGCGCCGAGCCCTCATGCCTAGACGCGTGGGCGCTAGAATCGACGTCGGAATGCGTGGGGGCCTGAACCGCCGCGGCACGGTGGGGTGAGTTGGCCTGCCGCACTGGTGTTCGGCGTGCGAACAGGGGCGATTCTGCATGCTGCTTCTACGGTGCTGGAGGGACACGAGACCGTCGGTGAGACGACTCCGCTAGTTGCTCCGGTGGCGGGGGAACCGTCAGGGCCGATTTTCTGGCCAACTGGGCCTGGAGGCCCTGACAAATTCTTGTCAGATGTTGCATCTGCCGCCGGAGCTCTGCTATCTCCAGGGCGGTCGCAGGTACTGCAACAGCAGGATTGTCGTCGGGTGCACCAGTGGGGGCGACGGCGGTGTCGATAGGGGGGACTCTGACGTGCGAATCCGCGTGCGGCTGTCGAGACCTCGTCGCCCTACTGCTGTAGTTCTGGTGAGAGGAACGTTCGCGAGCCATGGCTGATGTCGTTCCCACAGACGGCGCCAAACTGTGGTCGCGTTTTCCTGTTTGGGCTAGAGCCAAACGGGCCTCCACCGGAGAAGATGGGGAAGACGAATGCCGGTGCGAACAGGAGCCTGCAAAACCAAAACCAGATCAAGGGGGGCCCGGTTGAAGAACCGGGGAGAACCCTCCGATGCTTAAGTCAGCAGGGGACCAGAAAGGCTTGAGGAAGGAAGGTTATGTGATGTGTGAATCGCTCGAGGGCGAGTGTGAGTCTCCGAGACTGCGTACCTCTGCATGGAGGTTACCTGGGCCTTTTATAGGTGATGGTACAGAAGGAGTGGGACAGAACGTCCCCTAATGATGCCGAAAAGGGCGTGCCAGTTATCGCCCTTGGCGAGGAGTTACGTGTCCGGGCGCCCGTTAAGGGGGCCTACAGTTAATGCACCATATGATCGTGGGGTGCGCATGATGGAGCTGTTTGTAACCGTCGTCAGGAGACAGGGAGCTGCTTGGAGGCTCCTAGGTGACAGGTACCGAGCAGGTTGCCTGCTCGGTAGGCTAGACCTGTTGTTCGGTAGCCAGTGTCTGGGCGCAACGCATGCCAATGGGACCACGATGCGCCTTGAGCAGAATGAGGGGTGTCTGGAGACCACCCGCGCGGTGCTCGGCGCTCGGGCATCTTGATGATTGCGGGCTTGAGCAGGAGCTGCCTGGTCTGCTCGGTAAGGGCAAATCTTGTTAGAGCAAACCGTGCAGTGCTTGGAAACTGCCTCTAGGACCCTTGGGCGCTTAGCAGCTGAAGCGTGTTCGGCAGCCAGTTGGCTGAAGCCGAAGACACGAGGCGCGAGGGCCATAGCCGTTTTGCCTCGCTGGGTCTTGATGGGCCTACGGGCCTAGGAGGCTAGAAATAGCCTCTACATATATATATAATAAATTAGTGAGAGATTTGATTAAAGACACATCAATCGATATGACAATGGATAAAATAGTCAACAATCGATAAGGACTGGTCAACAATCGATATGAAACTAGGTTTATAACATCAATCGGTAGAAATATAACAGCAATCGATGTTCGCTTAAGGGTAATCGATATTATAGAGACAATCGGTGTGTAAGACAATTGATGTGCATAACAGCAATCGATGTTCGATTAAGGGTAATCAATATTATTGCGACAATTGATGTGTAAGGACCAATCGATATTTAAGGACCAATCGATGTTGGTTAGCAATCGATGTTTAAGGACCAATCGATGTGGATTAGCGATCTGTCACGCTCCGACGCGGAATATCGGAACGTGAGGTAGTTGCAAGTAAGCGAGTATAGAGCGTATAATAGACATCAAGCCATTGAAAAAATAAATAATGTCAAATCAGATGTATTTCATTGATAATTCCACTAATGTCTATTACAACCATTAATTTCAGAGCCATTACATAGGACCCAATTGACATCATTACATTGAATGAAAGTAAAGGACTAAACTAAGACTCTAACATAACACTAGTACGCCAGGGTACTCTTGATTCACCCCTTGTCATCCCCATCCTCATGAGTGTAGGTATCTTCTTCAGTTTCACCTGAGAACACATGCCAAATAACACAGGGTGAGCGATAACGCTCAGTAGGACTTAAATCTCATGATCAGACATGCTTTAAATGATTAATGTAGTAAAGAGCAGAGTAACTAATTGTAGAAAGAGAGTCAAACATTGTCGAGCAAGTGATAGCACAATAGCATGATTCAAAATAGCACAAGTGTCAAGTATAGCACAAGAGCAGGATGTCCATAGTACAATAACATAATATATTTCACGATAGCACAACGAGTCGAGTATAGTATAGCAGTTTGATTGTCATTAGATAGTTAGCACTTGAGTGTAATGCCAAACACTTTGGTCAATTAACTCCCGCGGGCACTAGCACTTTTGGCGCACCTCCCAAGACCAGATCGGGCCCTTTATATTGCCAAGCATTAGTCATATTGTTTATCTTTAGACAATCAGTCAAATGGCCATAGAGAGTACCAAGAATAGATGAGAGTAATTTGATGAATAGACGAGAGTGTAGAGAACGTGAATAGATGAGCGAATAGAGTATAGATGAGAACTATAGGTCAATGCGCATGAAATAACGTTAAATAGGCAATAGTAATGGTTGCACAACACGCATGATTAGTGCTGACAGTTAGGTAGAATTCACTAACCAACCACTGGTCATGCTACAACATAGTCCAGAGGTCCAGTGTGATGTCGTGGTAAGAGAGCACAACTAAGGATGTTTGGATCATACTGATCCCTAAAGGGTGTTATAGGTATTGAGGGTACAACCAGATCGTCGACCATGTGGGAATCCATGGACAGAGGAGACTTACAGAGGCCTTGAACAAGGATTCACTAGTCCGGCAGAAAGAATATCCGACGAAGAGTTTGTCCAAGTTAAGAGAAAGTGTTTATAGAAACAAGTTGCTCGACGTTCTAGAGGAATTCTAGAACAGTGGAGCATCGGTAACGGTGTTCCAAAACCACGAGAGAAATGAAGACAAGTCCACTGTAAAAATAGGGTAAAATGTACATTATTGAAATAAATTACCAGGTGTATTATGGGATATTTTAATGCCTTGTCAAGTCATATTAGATAGTTGCAAGTATGTGCATGTGATAGAGAAAAATCATAGACATGAAAGGTCAAGTGTATGACTTTTAAATAAACCATTACATGTTCATGTTCAAATATCTTCTTTTATTGCATTTAAGACAGCTAACATGATGTATAGTCACTGTAGCAAGAAAAGAACCACAGAAAATTAGGGTTTATGTACAAAATTCTAGAAGGCGACGTACCTTTGTAAGGATCGCGACAGGGTACTTCAAGATCGCGACGGGGTCTGTCAAAGAATACGACAGATCTGTCTAGGACAGGCAAACAGAACGTGACACAAGGGCCTGTCGCGTTCAGAACGCGACAGGTTCCTTGTCGCCTACCTTGAGAACGCGACCTATCGGGCCATCACGTTCTCAGGGTTTCTACCTGAGTCCGAGAGGGAAAAAGCCTTGCCCTGGATTGTGGTCCAAGCTTTCCAAGGATTGACACATGGATGTTTTAAAATTGAAAACTCGATGTACACTTGATGAAAAATCATGAAACAATTTTTAAACGAAACTAGGCTTGCAAGAGTCTAAACAGTAAAGACTAATTGGAATCTTATCATGGTATTGACAGGCTATGACCTAGTTCTTTCACGATGAACATAGAACATGACACAGTGATGAAAAGAGGATTAATTCAGAAAGTGTACATGATAGAAATTTGGGGAAAAGTGAGTTATTAGTTTTCTGACATCAAGTAGCATGTACAGTAAAATTTTCATAGCACGAGATCAAGTGTAGGCAGAGAATTAAGGCAAACATGATGGGTCGGGTACAAGTTCTTAACAGGACTTCCAACTAGAAATTGACATGATAGGGTCGATATAAATTAGGGAAAAGAAATGGCTTTTGTTCCTGGTATCAAGAACAAACTACAGACGAGAGTAATTTAATTTAGCTTGTGAAATTGTCTACCTTTGGACAATGCAAACTCTTAAGGTTAAGAACGGGAAGAACATGTTTGTAGATCCTCTAGTAGCCTTCTCCTTTCGAATTCCTCCTCCAATGGCCTCTTCTCCATGTCCAAGAAGTCTCAGCAGAGCAATAGGGTCGGCCATGAAGGGGTTGGGGGTGTATTTATGCATCTAGCATGTTTAATTCCTAATACAACTCTAACTTCTATTTTTCTACGAATTTTCATGTTTATCTAACCTTCCTAGCATTAATCCTCCTAGTTGGGTTAGGATGGGACTCCAATTTCGTGGCTAGCTAGTTAGGGTAGAGTTAGGAGTCCAATTTAGATGTATATGAGTCATATTAATGACTTACTTTCCCTTTTTAAATTAGGCAATACTAGAGTTACAAACTTTTGGGTATTTTCTTGCATTCTATTATTTACAACTCCTATTTTGGCCCAATAATTTTTATATGATCCATTTATTAAAGTCCATCACTTATTTTTGATTTATGGTTTTAATTAATTCATTATTTTTTCTTTAATATTTCTATTTATTTATTTAAAAATATCGGGTTGCTACACGATCGATGTGTAAGGCAATCAATATGTCAATTCGACTGGTCAAGATACAACATCGTCAATCGAAGTGGAATTTCGTGTTGGCCCTTTGGTACGGCAGCAAGCTAACCTAGAAGGGGGTGAATAGGTTTTTCTGAAATCTGAAATAGAAACTTAAACACATAAAATTATCACTTGAAAGTTTGGTTAGATTAGTGTGATAAAGAGTAGTAGTGCGGAAGCAAATAAACAATCACACAAATGACACAAGGAATTTATCATGGTTCGGTCTTCCCACATGGAAGTCCTACGTCCAGTCCCCAACAACCTCTTGGGATTTTACTAACCAAGGGTACAGTCCCTCTCAAGGACAATACAACACCCAGCACCCCAGCTGGTCTTCTTCTCTTTCCCGGGCAAGAAGGCAGCCCACTTCTTTTACAGGTCAAGAAGCCAACCTCATGGTACAAACCCCAGTGCGGTTCTGCTAGACACAAACCCCTAGCTAGGTTCTACACTGTATACAGTCCTACAGCTGGACATAAATCTTTCTTAGAAAAGAAAGATCATACCGAGAGCTATTACAAGATGAACACTTAAGAACTAGCTCACAGTCACAAAACTCTCCCCAAAAATTACAATGAGCGCAGAGAGAGAATGAAGAGAGAAAGAAAGCTTGAAGGCTTCAGATACTTGAACACTTCTTCTGGGCTCAAGCTCTTTCTCTCTTTTCCTTGGAGTGTATATGGCGATGAGGTCCCTCACTGGTTGTACACTCCTTCAAAGATATTCAGGAAGGCTCTCCCTTTCTTTCTTCAGCCTTGCTTCATCTTTATATGAGAGGCTTTTGAATAGATCATTTGAAGAGATCCGTTGGAGCTCTTCTAGACATTGCGATCTTCTCTTCATTTGTCTTAATCAGACTCTAGTGGTCTTCGAGGTCTGTAAGCATAGAAGAGAGTGTTAGCATAAAAGAGTGTTTATAAGATAACAGTGCATGCTACTGTGTTCTACTATCATGATAAAAATAGCAGTTCATATCTTTTCTGACACAACTCTGAGATATGCATGCAGCCTTTTTGTCAGAAGATATTTGAATTTTCATTTAAGCGCCAAAAAACTTCAGAGCAAATCGATGTTAAGTTACTTATCAAATCGTTATACTTATAAGACTTAACAAATCGTTATGATCTTAACAAATCGATGTGAGAAGTTAAATCGTTATGGCACTTATCGAATCGTGTGAGAACTAAATCATTGTGAGAGCAAATGTTGTTCTCACTTATGAAATCGTTATGCGAGCAAATCGTTATGAGCCTTAACGAATCGTTATGAGAACCAAAATCGATATGAGAGCAAATCGTTGTCTCACTTATGAAATCGTTATGCGAGCAAATTGTATGAGCCTTAATGAATCGTTATGAGAACCAAATCGATATGAGAGCAAAATCGTTATTCTCACTTATGAAATCGTTATGCGAGCAAACGTTATGAGCCTTAACAAATCGTTATAGAGGCAAATCGAATGTGAGGGCAAATCGTTGCGCTCACTTATCAAATCGTTGCACGATAAAATATGGTTTCACTTAACGAATCGTTACACGATCAAATCATTATGTAACTTATGAATCGTTGTTAGTGAAATCGATGTGACACTTTTGAATAGAAATCGATGTATATTGAATGAACATCGATTTAGCATTTCAGTGCGCCTTATTGCATCAATGTGAGACTTAGCATTTTGCTATGAGATTGATGCGAACAGATGAAACAAAATTTCAAATTAAGTTACATCATAAATTTTGTTAGCACCAAAATATGAAGTATAAAGAGTGGTTCAACATTTCGTATATGACGAAGTGAAGCTTCGTATAGAATAGGAAATAACGTTGTCAGTCAAAATGAGACTTCGGATATGACGAAGTTAGCTTCAACTAATCATGACCAAATCGTGCATGAAGAAGTGAAACTTCGTATATGACGAAGTGGACTTTGTATATGATGAAATTAGACTTTGGATATGACGAAGTTAGCTTCGACTGATCATGAGCAAATCATGCATGACGAAATGGAACTTCGTATATGACGAATTAGACTTCGTATATGACGAAGTTAGACTTCGGATGTGACGAAGTTAGCTTCCACTAATCATGACCAAATCGTGCATGACGAAGTGGAACTTCGTATATGGCGAAGTGGACATCGTATATGACAAAGTTATGCTTCAGATATGACGAAGTTAGCTTCGACTGATTATGACCAAATCATGCATGACGAAGTTACCGATCAGTGCAAACTAGAAAAAAAAGAAGAACGATAGTGCAAAAATATTCTTAATTATTATTAAATAGATATAAGATAAACATGAGTTTGGTTATCATTAAAATAAAGGATAAATTGTAGGAGAGGTTCAACATAAATGACAGATCCATAGGGTTATTGGACCAATAGTGGTAAATATAAGGAAAATCGTGTTAAACTATATCAATAATAAAAAGGGGTCAGTTAAGTCTAAACATGGGAAGTATGGGCCATAAATCATGTCTAAACTCAAGTCTAACTTGGAAACATAGATTTGCTTCCTAAAACTTAGGGATAGATTGATAAGAAAATAACTCCTATAAAAATTCTAGATATGGTAGAACTCCTACCAGGAGTTTAGACAACTACAAACTCGGAAATTGCACCATTATGACGCTATAAAACCATTGTAAGACCCCCATAGCCAACCGTAGATCTTTCTCTTCGTTGCTGGACGAATTTCTAGGAGCAAGAGAATGAGCTGGCAGCAGGGATTCAAGGATTCTTCATCCCTTAGCATCTACTTCGACTTGTAAGAACCCTGGTGTTAGAAGCAATCAAAGGTAGGTAATCTCGGGCACCAACTTAACATAGAGTATATCATCTGAAAGTCCTTTAAGTCTTGTTCTTATGTGTACCTATTCTTCCTGATTTCACCGTTCATGTAAAGAGTATCAAGTGTTTTTCCAAAACTTCGCACAAGATCTAGACTTTTCCCATTCTTCTCGAGTTTCATGCAGCCGAGACCAACTGGGTCAAACCAAAACCATAGATCTGTTTACTTTTCATTTCCAGCAACCCCTTTTGTTTATAGATTCATCCCAATAACCCTAGATTTGGAGTTATAGATCAAGCAAGTGAGTCTACATCGTTTTCTTGATTTTGCCATCATGTTGGTTAGTCTACGTCTATACTTTAAAAGCCATCAACCACATGTTGAAAATAGTAATTACATGAATATGATTCTAACGTTTTATTGGTAGTTATTGATCATACTCTCCATTGATTATGCCTCTTCGTTTTTATGTTCCAACTCAAAGTTAAAAACATCTTGATATAATATGTCATAACCATGTTGGTGAGAATACATGCTAGCTAGGTTTCGATGTGAGTCTATTTTGTTTTCTTTTCATGATCCTTACTATATCTTGACTTTTCTAATTGGATATACTTTTCGATTATTGCATGTACTACTGTTCCTTGCATACGTAGTTAGGAAAGTTTCTGTACTCTATAGATTTCCTCATAGAGACCTAACCGGTTGTACCTTAAAGTTCTATAGAGTTAGATGACTCTTTATTCCGTGTGCATCTTATTCTATTTTGGTCAAAGTCATTAAAGTTTATGAAACTTAAAAATAAGCTGTATGCTGTCCGGATTAATCTTTCGAGCTATTGCCATATCCTTGAACTCCGTGGATGAATATTCTTGTTACTATGAGCTTATCTTTGGAAATCTATGGCCATAATATGCATATGTGTTTGATCGGCACAATGTGGGACTTTCGGTCCATTTGACTAATGCCTGTGCAAATAAAGACCATGTTTGGTCCTGGGGAGGAGCATCCCAACGTACTTATTAACTGCGGAAGTATGGACTTGCGGTGTGTGGCATGACACCGGCATGTGTGCAAGATTTGTGTGAATGTGCTTTCATTTGATATGATTTATTTGATCATGTGAATATGTGTTATTTATGTGAATATGGCTGGTTCTTGTTAATTCTATAAGTACTCGTTCTTGAATTCCTTGCTCAATGCTTATGAAAGTCTATCTAATTCGTTATGAAATTCTATTGAGTATTCTACTCTAATTCGTCAATTGGTCTTGTTAGTAATATCATGCATGATTTTGCCTTTCGCCTTGTAAGAATTCTGTTTCTTAAAAATATTAATTACTTATATCATTATCCGCACCATGAAATGTAAATCCTATTGAGCGTTAGCGTGCTCACCTCTGATTTTCCTAAACGTTTTTAGGTAGTGATGATGAACCAAGGATACTGAAGGGGAGGGATAAAAGTGAAGAGCATCCCAAACATCGTGCAACTTGGCTTATGGTTTAGTGATGTCATCATATATATATATATATATATATATATACTTTATTTATGATCTGAATACAACTGCGCGCTCCGATTTTTCGCATCGGGACGTAACATAAACCGTTGCATAGTCCTCCTTCTCCACCCCGTCTTCACCGTGAACATCTATTCCGGCGGGGGAGCCGCCTCATTCGAGGACAAACCGTTGTTGCTTGAGGAGCTATGGATCAACATCTGAGAAATCTGATGAAAGACAAAATTGATCTTGAACCCTGTTCGAATGAACACCAATCTCCATGAAGATGCCGACCTCTCGGATCCTATGCGAGAATGAGTAAGATGAATTAGGCGAAAAAATAAGGTTAGATACATAAATTGATGAGTGTCCAAGCAGGCACCAACTTGTTCTTAAAAAGTATTTGACATTCGAATGTCAATATTTGTCACCTAAAATATGGTGTTAATTGCAAAGACTATTATTTGAAGATAAATGACCTATCTACGAGTGGACTCTACTTTCCCATGTAAGACAGGTATCATGTGCTTCTCTTATTTGTATATAGAGAGCAACTTTGTACCTGCCAAGGGCAGTGCCTGTTCTTAGGAGCATTAATCATTTCTCTAATATATACTAGCCAAATACCATTATTTATGGACTAAAATATATTATTTGTTAGTCAAATATTTAGTAAGTGTCAACCAAAAAAACATATCTAGTCTCTCATTATTTGTCAACCATAATCTATTATTTGTTAGACATGACTATTATTTGTTAATGAAAAATCAATTGCTAGTTGTCTATCACCATCAATCACCCTCTGACAGTGTTTGTTATCGCCTCTCTATATTATCTTCACCACCTTTGTCACATGAGGTCTTTGTGGCAAAAGGTAATATGACATATTTTATTAAGGGTAATAATAATTCTTCCCTATATTTGTTAAGAGTATACAAATAACATGCTACACATTAGTACTGTTTTTTTCTTAGGTACTTTTTTTTTCTTGTAGGTACTTTGGTTGATTTTAATAATAGTTTAGTTAGTAGACATTATTTGTTTTATTAAAAAAACTAACAAAAACATAATAAAAGTTATGGGGTCTTTTTAAGAAGCATATAAGAAGTTGTCTGGGATTGATGTAGAATACAATGATTTTTGTATATGTTTGTGTTTGATTACATTTTTTGATCAATTTTTTTCTTAAATTTAAAAGAAGAAGGATAGACGCATAGATCATTTAGTAAATGATTTTTTATTTTAAGAAATTTTTTTATCTCATATAATCTCTCCCAAAATAAAACAAGTATAGAATAAATCTTTTTTTTAAACACACCGATGAGCTTCCTCCTCTCCACCCCCCCCCACACACACCAGATCCCCCCTGCGCCGCACACCGTCCTCCCCCCCCCCCCCCCCCCCAACTTGCGTGCGCTGCGCTGCGCCATCCTCCTCCTCCCCCCCCCCCGCGCCATGCCTCATCCTCAACCCTCCCCCCCGCCGCGCCCTCCTCCTCCCCCCCTTAGCGCGGTGCTCTCCTCCTCCCCCTGTCGGAAGTCCCCTCTAAACAAATTTTACATAATTTTTAAAAATTAATACTTCTTGCCAAACAAATAATACTATTTTTTTAATTTTAAAATTTTAGTAAAAAATGGACACATCATTATTTTTTAGGTAGAAATAACTTTTTTTAAAAAGTTACTCGCAAACACCCAATAAGACTTATGTTTCGATTCTTATGCCGAGTTAAGTTGCTTCAAATATTATAGTTAAAGTGCAACATTTGAAGGTATAAATAGAGTTAATTTTAAAAAATTTTTGAGGGAAATTCATAAATCAACTAAATATTCATATGTCAATAATTTTTTATTCTCTAATGTGAAAAAAAATGTAAAAAAGCGTCCGACCTGCCGGATTCGAACCAGCGACCTAAGGATTGAACCTGCCGGGTTGTACCCACTACAGTCCTCCGCTCTACCAACTGAGCTAAGGTCGGTTGTGATGGATCGCTCTGCTTTTTAATTATAATGACAATAGTTTGGAAACCCTCCAAACTTTCCCCGCGTCACCGGTGGACGCAACGAGTGCATCAGGTATCTTCTCTAGCCTCCTCTCCCTTTCCACCTCCCGTGTGCAGCGGCGATGGAAGAGCCCACCGCCGCCGCCATACTCACGGGCGGGCGCAGCCTCGTCTCCTCGCCCCCAACATTCTCCTCCGATGGCAAGAAGCTCCTTGTCTGCACGGGTAGCACTGTCTCCGTCTTCAGCACCTCCACGAGCATGCTGGTGCACTCCTCCGCCCTTCCTCTATGCTTCGTCACTTGTGTCCCCTGTCCGGATTCAAAGGGGGGATCTGGCTTCTCTTTGCTCAGCTGATGTTTGCATTCTCCTGGTGGGTTCGGGTGCTATCTGACGCAGGTGACCGAATTGGAGGGGCACGCTGCGCGGGTCACCTCGGTGGTTGTGGTGCCGATGGCTGGTCCGGCTGCAAAGTTCTCATCTTTTTGCTGGACCTCGTCCCTGGACGGTACCATAGCTTATTGGGACTTCTCTGCACCGGAATTAATCAGGAAGGTGGAGGTCGGCCTCCCAATTTTCTCCATGGTGAGTTGGAGGATTGGAGGCCTGAGTTTCTTATCTATCCGTCGTTATCTCATTTGGAATACTGTAAACTCTCTAAATTTTCTTCCATGGAGAGGCTTAGTGCAACCCGGGGTTTTGGTAAAACAAGCTGTAGTCTGGGGAATATGTTGTTTCCTTTGCATTAGAATAATCATATCTGATTTTCTCAGGTGATTCCACATATATCGAACTCAGAGGCTGAAGGTGGTGGGAAGCCCCCCGATCCTTATGCATTCATTTCAGTTGAAGTTGCAAATAAACCAGGTGACCAAAAGAAATCATTGCGAGGGCAGATTAAGATTTACAACTTGACCACTTCAATGCCTGTGGGAGGACTGATGGCGGAGGTAACGCTCATACTCTTTCCTTTTGCCTTATAACTATCCTTAAGGTTGTTCCATACGTAGCTCATAACCTAAATTCAATGTTGGTTCCCGGTTTTAAGCCAATATCTTTCATTCTTCTGCGTATAAGTCACCATCTTGGAAAGGATCCGGTTTTTTTATGAACAGTAATGAAATATTGTAGCGTTACAGTATGTATGGATGCTGTCCAGAGTTCTATTATGTCAGAGAAAGAGTTGTTCCGGCAGTAATGAAGAATACATTGTCTTCAAGGTCATAACATAAAGAAGGAAAACTGCCAAAAGGACAATAAATTCAGTTTTCACACTCCTAGTTCTATGGTATTAGGAGCCGGGCATTGCACTGTGGCAGTGAAACAAAGCCGAATCTGTTTTTTTTCAATGTTTCATCTATTTTGACGGACTTTTTCATGCTTGTAGACAACGATTTGTATACTTCTTGACCATGTCATGTGGTCTGTGCTCAGGCTAAAGAGGGGAACCATGGATTGTTTTCTATCCTGTGATCAGGGAATGTCAATTTCTATTTTGATTTCCGATCAAGGGATTGCCCTTTCTATAATCTTATTGGAACACATTAGAGACATTGCCTAAATATGCCTGCTTGGATTCCACATAATGTTGTGAAATCCGACTTGTAATTGGATTTATATTTGAATTTTAAATTCTGCTGAAACAAATTGACACAGTTTTTACCTTTTAGAAATGTTTCCAGATCTCAATATATTAAGGTTTACCACTGATATTGAGTGAGATGAATGATAGTGGTCCTTCTTTGTAACATTTATATGCCTCTTCATTCATTTACCTTTGGCTTGAATGTTTTCATTTCACTTTGTTAGAATAGTCCCACATTGGAAGGGAAAACTATCTCGTGTACTTATAATACTGGTACCCTCTCCACTCATCACCTTAGGGTTTCAGTTGGAAGACCCAATCCAATATTAAATCTAACATGGTATGATGAGCCCAAGGTATGATCTGGGCCGAGCACTGCATGTTTATGGTCCACATGACAGGCTTAAAATCAGCCTGCATGTGAGGTTTTTTTTTAATGTGGATAGTGAGCTCTATCCTTCACCACAGCTATACTTCCCCTCAAGCTGACTGTATATATCAACCATAGTTGTCAAGGCGTCAAGGCGACCAAGGCGTAGTGGGGTCTCGGATCGCCTAAGCGCTTAGGCGCTCGCCTAAGCGGAGCCTATGCGTTTAGGACGGAACCAAGTATGAGTTGTTTTCAAGTGTCCCCCTACATGATATTATGTATCTATAAATATATATAATGATGAAAATTCATAAAAATATCATATATGACAGACATAAAGACAATGAAAGCAACAAAAATTAAACTCAAGTAAACAAACTCACATGTATATATTATAAAGTCATAAAAAATCTAAATTGACATCTTCAAATAAATAAGCACACTAAATAAGAACAAGAAGTGCAAATATCATTCTTCATCAGAAAAAAATAATTTCAATTTTAAAACAAACTAGGAATACACATACATGTAAATATGTTAAATAAAAAAAAGAAGTGCAATATCTTAAACACACTTAAAACAAGTAAAAACTAAATGAGTCATTACATAATCCCACAATATGTCTAAAAATTGAAAAGAAACTAGAAAATGACAAGTTTCATGTGTTTGGGTGATGATAGTTTAAGTTTGACCAAATTCCTGAGAGATCTCAAACAGACTAAGTACTGTCCGTAGGAGAGCGGCTCCCTTGGAGAAGTCATATGCACGTTTGACTTTTTTTACCGGACTTTGAATTTTTAGTGTTCTATATGGTTTATTTGAATATCAAATTTTTAGATAGGTCAAATTATGAGAGATTAGAAAGTTAGCATTTCGCTAAAATCATCGAAATCGTGATTTCTTCTTCGATGGGAGAGTTGACTTTTTTTTTGGTAAGAGATATGATTTTTTTGATATTTTTATTGGATTCAAATGGGGGGTACTTCCTATTTACATGTAATATCTTAAGTAAATGAAAACAACAAATTATAACATTTACTTAAATGATATTCAAGTAAATAAGATGTTTCCTGGAATCGGGCTGGACTCGGCCTTGAAAACCGACTTGAATCTGCTGTCTAAGTGGGATTGCGGACCCTAAAGGGTCTAGGCGCGCCCAGGCGCCCCTGGCGTGCGCCTTGGCCGCCTTAGCGGCGCCTTGGGGCGCCTTTTCTACTCTTAGAAAGGCGAGCTGTTTTAAGGCGGCTAAGGAAGCGCCTTGGCGCTTAAGCGGTGCCTAGGCGCCGCCTAGGCGTCCGCCTTGACAACTATGATATCAACCATACTTAGCTGCTTAGAGAATGTTGAAATTGAGCAGTGGATTGTCCCTTTGTAAAAATGTTTGCAACCTGATCTTGGGACTTCACATACGGAAGACAAATGTCAGAGTTAATCTTTTCCCTGATGAAATGACGATCGATTTCAATATGTTTTGTGTGATCATGTTGGAGAGGGTTATTTGCAATGTTGACAGCAGCCTTGTTGTCTCAGTAGAGCTCCATTGGTATACAAATATGGATATCGAGGTCCCTTAAGAATAGTTTCAGCCATACCATCTTTGTGACACAATTAGCCATGGCCTGATATTCAGCTTCAGCCTTGGACCAAGCATAGATCGTTTGTTTCTTACTTCTCCATGAGATGAGGTTGTCTCCCAAAAACAAGCGGTACCTAGTAGTTGATCTTCTATCATCTTTTGAATCTGTCCAATTAGCATCCGAGTAAGTTTCAATCAACAATTTGTTATGCTTGGAGAATAAAAGTCCTTCCCTGGGACAGGACTTGATGTACTGAAGTATCCTTTCAATAGCCCTCATATGAGGTACTCAGTACTCTAGGTGCATACATATAATGACTAACCACACTAATAGCATACGTTAAGTTAGGACAAGTATGTCATATATATGTCTACAAGTGCTTGTGTACTTATATCCATAAGTATGTAAATTAATGTACACAATCATATTAGACATATTAATTTGTGTATATACATACAGATGTACTAACTTGTACATGTGAAATGATAGTTTAATGCATGTATTAATCAATACATGCAAGAAAAAAAATTTGTTTGGTAAAATTGGCTGGATTGACCTGGGATCAGTTGATCCAAGTCGATCTGGGCCGATCCGGACCTATTCGGTTTGATTCGGTCGGATTTTTTGCGATCTAGGGGCTACCCCTTGGAATTGTCTGATTCGGATCGAGACTGGTTGATTCTGCTAACCTTGGATGATCATATCATCCACATAAATCAGCAAGGCAGCAACCATGCCATCCTGCCATTTAGTGAAAATAGTGTGGTTAGAATTGCCTTCGGAGTAGCCAGAACTCAGCATAGCTTGCAGAACCTATTAAACCATGCCCTACCCATAAATAGCTTTGTGCAGCTCACACACTCACCCCTTTACATCAAAGCCTGGAGGGGTGAAGAAACACAGGCATCATGGATCATGCAATGATTTGTAAGATAGGACATCATGCAGTATGAATGAAACACAAACATCCAAAGACATCATGCAATGAATGAAACACACACATCCAAAGACATGAGGTGGTAGAGAGGACAAGGGTTTAGACGAACGAAGAATGTGAGAAGGATTTCGGTTGTCCAATGTACGAGATGGCATCTGATTTGTAAGATAGGAGGCGTGAAGAATTGCCGCCCCTCAAGACTTCTTGGGTAGATCCTGGTGGAAAAGAAATGCTCAAGATACTTCTAGAACATGTCTATTTTTCTGTTCAGCCACACCATTTTATTGAGGAGTGTAGGCACATGATGATTCATGAATAACTTCTACATCTTCGATAAAGATATACTTTTTTCAAAGTATTCTCGAGCATTATCTGACCGGATAATTTTCACTTTCCTGTCAAATTAAGTTTTCACCATTTTGTAGAACACTTGGACAATCTGAGAAGCCTCCTCTCGAGAACACAAGAGGTAGAGCCAACAATAATGGGAATAATCATCAATAAAAGTGATAAGATATTAATGACCATTCGTAGAGAGAATTGGAGGACGACCCCAAACATCAGAATGAACAATATCAAATGGAGCAGAACTCCTTTTAATTGAAACTAGAAGAGTAGTTCTATGATGTTTGGTGAGTTGACATACTCGACATTGAATAGACTCTCTTGGTTCAGAAATAAATAAATGGGGAAAAAGAATCCTAAGTGACCCAAAAGAGAGGTGATCAGGCTGGGAATGCCGTAATTAGACATTTCTAAGTGGCTGATTTACTTTGCTGCAAACAGAAGACTGAAAAACAACAATTCCACGGGACTTGAAATGATGGAGACCATCCACTGCACAACCACTCCCAATCATCTGTTGCATCCTCAGGTTCTGAAAAACACAATGGGTAGGGAAAAAAAAGCTTACAGAACAATTGAAGATTTAGTGATACTGCTCAGAGAAAGAAGATTAATCGATAGAGATACATGAAGAGCAGATGGAAGGACTAGGTGACCATTTACACGAATGGAACCCTTGTTGGCAATAGTGAATCGAGTGTCATCAACAATAGTCACCTTGTCCTGCTCAGAAGACAGAGAACAAGAGTTGAAGTAGAGATGCCAGTCATATGGTCTGTAGCCCTTGAGTTAATGACCCAAGAGTTAGATCAAAGATTAGTGCTGGCACTAAGTGCTGTCTCGATAGTACCTGAAGTACTGATTTGGCCAAACTGAGACAAGATCCTCTGCAGATAGTAGACAGCGATGGCGTATGGGATGTGGTGGAGTTATCCTCAGAGGAAGTCGTTGGGGCGGTACCAGTGGGTTGAGATGCAACAACATTTCTTTTTGTAGCACGACGTCCCTTGCCAATCACCAGTCTTAAACTTATCTGGTTTCTTCTCAGGATAGAGTTCTCAGGAAAGATCGACATCTTGATTATTTTGATTGCAGTGAGTGCAGTGCGTTGTACCCTTGGCCTTGGGTTTAGAGGAGGATGAAGTATCTTTGTTCACAAGTGCCACAAATTCACCCCCAGGTGGAGAATAGATCACAGTGCATGGTGCAGACATCAAACGACGACGACCCTCTTTATTGAGAATCTTTAAGAAGATGGCCTCTAGAGAAGGTAACTTATCTGCAGAAAGAAGCTATCCCTGTAGTGAGTCTTGGTGAGCATCAAGGCCAGAAAGAAACTGGAAAACTTTGGTGGACTCAACATGCTTCAGGTGAAGTGCCTGATTAGTAGTGTAGGTACATTTATATTTGCATATATGAATCAAGTTCTTGCCACTTGATCTTTAGCTCACTAGAATAGGTGTTAACAGATTGCCCAGCTTGTTTAAGAGACTGGATTTTGCTGGTCAACTGATAAATCCTGGCAATATTACTCTACTGTCCATATAATTTTCAAGCAAAGTCCACATCTCAAATGCAGTAGAAGCATACATAATAAGATGTTGAATAAGAGGATTGACAGAGTTAATTATCCATCCAATAACAAGGCTATTATCAACATCCTAAGAGTGTTGCTTCGAATTTAAGAGTGGGGGGGGGGCAGCAATAGTACCATCAAAATAGCCCAACTTACCTTTTCCACCAAGAAAAATACGAGTTGAGATAGCCCAAATATGATAGTTTGATGCATTCAACTTTACCATCATCGTTTGAAGAGAATTATGATCAGGTGCTGCCATGGGAAGGAATGAATTTGTTGGAGGAGTGGAGAACTCAGCACCCCCCGTGAGAGGTAGATTCAGAGGTGGTAGGTATCAGAAGAGCCAATCGATGTCAGAGTCTCCCGGACCACCAACTAGAGAGAGCTCACATGAGGGGGTGTCTCCAGAACCCGGAGCGAACCCGGAGCTGCATCCCTTATATGGTCCGGTTGATTCCTAGGAGACCACCAACTGGTGGTTCCAAGAAGAGGAGCATGGGCTGCACAGGAATCAGCCCAGTCGCCTGTTTTGCGGACAATGGAGCAACGATCAGAGAAGACCTGCAACCGTTTTGCAGGATCACTCTGATACCATGTTTGATTTCAGAGCAAGAACTGACCGAACATTGAAGAAAGGAAGAAAAGAGGAGTAGCCACAGCCATGGGAAGGCTATCAGCCTTTCCTCACCTTGTGGTTTTGAATAATAGGACAGTTCAAAACAAAAGGTTACAGATAAAGACAAAAATACCCCTCATAACAGGGATAAATAACTTGATTAGCCTAACAACTAATCAACTAAAGAAAACATTAACCAGGGACCAAAATGCCTCGATCCTTCAACGCGGCTACACCTTCTAGAATATATTTGTTTGGCATGAATGCAAACAGTTTTCTGAAGTATTAATTACAACCCTAAGATTCTTAATTACTCTTTCCAGAATTTATACCATGACTGGATTTTGAAATTGTGATAATGTTCCATTTCTATGTATCATTTTTGTACTTAAAGATAGAAACTATAATAATACTTCTCTAAATGTTTGGTGCCCTCTCTTGCAAAACCTTGGATAACAAAAAGTTTTAGTCAGCCACCACCACTATCATCTACAGTATACAGTTTGGTGGATTTGTTGTCAGGTCTTCACGGGTTTCTTTAACCGTCATCTTATTCCAAATTCCTGATTCCTGAACAAGCTTATAATTAATTCAGCTTCCCAGTTGAAAGGGGTTGGCTATGGTCCCTCTTTTGATAGGCTTTATAAATACCAAGGTGAGTATGGTGCAACCTACTGCATGCTATTTAGACAATGCTGGAAAGCCCTAGGTCAAATGTAGTTTATATACAAATTTTTGAATATTTATATACAAATAGCCTTTTTTGCATTGTGTTAATGAGTTAATCATTATCTTTACTGTATACCACTGTACTTTCTGTATGAATCAGTCTTTTTTTTGAAGAGCATAAAGCTTAGCTATCTAGACTGGATAACTAATCTTAAACTTTTTGAAGTGACTTCGGGAACATGCAAGAGCCAAGAGGATATGCAATGGAGGATTTGCCTAGCGTGAATTCAGATGACATGAAAACAATCCTTGATTCCTTCTTAGGCTTGAGAATAAATGACAGATTCTACGTCATGTTTACTGTACATGAATGAGAAAAACAATTGGTTTCTTGCCATGTCGTTCTCTCCTAATACTAATATTTTTAGATGCTCATTTACCATTGTTTCCTCTATATGATAATCACTTGGCAAAATAGAATTTCAAGTTAGTAGACATCATTTCCCTAAGAGGGTGTTGACAAAGTTCATGTCCTCATTTTTTTTACTTGTGTTTAGACTCGGAAACCAGAGGTTTTAGTTGTCAGCAAATCTGGAGAATATATTGGTATCAAGAACAAGCGTAAACTTCACATATGGAAGGTTCCAGTGAAGCATTTCAGACATACGGACATTAAAAAGATCAAACTGCATCACACAAAGAATATAAGTGCTCTTGTATTTCATCCCTTTGAGAGAATGGTAGCTGGAGGGGATGTAACCGGACGGATTTTGATATGGAGAGGCTTTGGGAAGCAGAGGTTCTCAGAAAGTACACACCAATTCAATACAATAAAGCATAGGGATGAGGAAGAAAGGCCTGGTGTGAGGGGACATGATGATGCTGATATATCCTCAACATGGCACTGGCATTCTGCTGAAGTAAAATTTCTCTCATTTTCCTCAGATGGAGCATACTTGTACTCGGGTATGTTAACAATGAACTGAATGCAAATGTCCTTAAGGAATATTGCTGATTCTGGACCTCCTTTCTGATTAAGATTTGTCTTGTTTAATTTCTAATAGTACATTTAAACACCCATATTTGTCCTGTTGTGTGTTTTTGCTGCATAACATTTGATCATTGGACAACAATCACAACAGGATGATGCTCAATTTCATTAGATTGCTGTATATTGATTTTAACGTAGATACTGAAATCTTATAATGGCTCCTAGGTGGTAGGGAAGGAGTAATTGTAGTTTGGCAGCTTGACACTGGAAAGAAGAGGTTTCTACCAAGGATAGGATCTCCTCTCTTGTATTTTGCTCATTCTCCAGATCCTTCACTCTCCTATGTAAGAAATACATTTGGCATATTGGAAAATTTTGGATATATGTTCATTGCTTGTGTGATTCAATTCCGTTTCATCCTGTACTCTTATGTATAGATTAGAGACATATTTCTCAATTTTCTTGAACTAACACATTGGTGATGCTGTTTAGGGCTAGATGCTTAGAGGTATTGCCTAACATAGCAGCCTCAATTTCACAAATTCTCATATGATATTTCCATCAATGACTTGAAAGGGATGAATGAAAGATATCGTATGACATCCAAAGAAATACATGCCATATGGATCATGGATGGGGGTGTCGTCCGATACGTATCGGTATTGGACGACACGTATCGTATTGGACGACACATATCGATATCGGGCCGGAACACTGTTCCAGTCTGATAACTAAAGAAAAAAAAAAATTATTATATATATATATATATATATTTTTTTTTTTTATGGTTTTGGGCGACACCCAAACCATTTCGCCCGGTGTCGGTCTGAAAAGGCCGAAACTGACCGAAACTTAGGGATTCATGTTCTGATGCCCTTGATATATATAAGATGTGTTATGGAATCCCTTCAATCTCATGATATGTGCATAGTGCCTTATTCACCTAAACATCATTAAAGTAAATGTTAGTATTTATAGTTTATTTACTTAAGATATTACATGTAAATAAGAAAATACCCCTCATTTAAATCCAATAAAAATATCAAAAAAATCATATTTCTTACCAATAAAAAGTCAACTCTTCCATCTTAGAAGAAAATCACGATTTTGATGATTCCATCAAAATAACGTCTTTCTAATCCCTCATATTTGGCTTATCTAAAGATTTCATAATTCAAATAAACTCAATAGAATATTAAAAATCAAAAGTCCGGTGAAAAAAGTTAAATGTGCATATTGTTGTCAGTAAGAGAGTGTCTTCCTTCGAGAAGTCATATGAACGTTTGATTTTTTTCACCGGACTTTTGATTTTTAGTATTCTATCGGGTTTATTTGAATTATGAAATTTTTAGATAAGCCAAATTATGAGAGATTAGAAAGACGCTATTTTGATGGAATCATCAAAATCACAATTTTCTTCTTAGATGAGAGAATTGACTTTTTATTGGTATGAGATATGATTTTTTTTATATTTTATTGGAATCAAATAGGGGGCACTTCCTGGTTTACATGCAATATCTTAAACCATGCCTCGAGGTGATGTTCAGGTAAATAACCATGCCTCAAGGTGACATTCAGGTAAACTGCAATTTCTCATTAATCTAATTTATTTAGATTCAAATGCATGTCCACTGATTTTGGTGATGTATTGATAAATTTTTTATAATTTGTTTTCTGATTTTTTTCTCATATTTTTAATGGGTTTTTGCATGTTTCGGCTGGTTTCGGCAGAATCCGAAACCGATACCGAATCAGTTTCGGGAGACACCTCCACACCCCCCCCCCCCCCCGAAACTGACACCGACACCCCCATCCCTGATATGGATTACAGTCTGATATAAAAGAGAAGTAGTTGATTTTATGCTTCTAAGTAGAAAACAACTTCTTACCTTTCTAGGAGATATTTTCAACTGACAAAAGAAGTCTTTCTGTAGAAAAATTTACTGATCTTTTTCTTCCATGTCTGATCATGACATTTTAGTGAATTTAAAAAGCGCTACAAAGTGCCGCACCTCACATGAATCAGTAGGAAGCATATTAGCCATTCAAATGTGAGCATGTCCTCTAGACACATCTTGAGTGGTGCCTGAAGTGGTGTATTGAAGGAAAATAGATCACCATTGGAATCATGAAAGATCTTTCTTTTTCGTCGGTAGACATCTACATGGTTCATGGTTGTGGTGACTGGAGATGGTGTTTCCCCAGTTGACTTGCATATGTAAGTTTGCTGTAGATCACCATTGGAATCATGAAAGATCTTTCTTTTTCGTCGGTAGACATCTACATGGTTCATGGTTGTGGTGACTGGAGATGGTGTTTCCCCAGTTGACTTGCATATGTAAGTTTTCTGTAGGCAAACAGACTTTCAGGGAGCAAATGATCAGTTGAAAGGGGGCAGTGTTTTGGTTTTGACACAATGGCTTCTCATTGCATCAAAGGCTGAGGAACTCTTGAGGCCAGTTTCAGAATACATCTCTAGACGGAGTACAATATCTAGCACAATGAAGTACAGAACTGTATTAGCCTATTATATGCAATTGACTTAGTGTGTCTTGATGGATTTAGGGAGTTAGTATATGTGCTCGCTCATGTCCTTGTTCTGATAGGCTGGCTTGTCTTGACTTTCAGAAAATATTGAAATGGAATGGGCAGTGGGTGAAGAAATGGAGCAAGAAAGCATATGTAGGAACTGCTAGGATTGGTTATAAAGTCAAATTTGTAATAGATGAGTTAGCAAGTCAGGCAATCAGTGTATCGAAGGAAGAAAAAAGTAATCATTTAATCTTAAAAGCAAATAAAGTGGGTGGCTTCTAAATGATGAGATAGAATGGAAGCCAAGAGTAATTGCCAGGAAAGGGGAACACATCTTATTTGCATTGATAAGGATCAAAGATCTTTGAATAGGTGTTGTAGAATAGACGACTAACATGTAAAGGCACTGTTTGTTTCAGACACATTAGTCACCCAATGGCATTTAGGTGACACATACTTGAAAAATAATAATGTAAAAGTTGGTTAACAACAGCCAGAAGTCTTCTATAGAAGAAAAAAATCAATATTGGTAGTGTATCTTGCGGAAATATCCATTCACCACCAAGGACCAAGTGATGAGAAAGTGATAAGAACTGAGTTGACTTGTGTAGAGTAGAGAGTGAAGGAGCATGGTAAGGAAAGGATACAAAAAATGCATTTTATTTCTGTTCGGTAGGGGTTGCATGGTAGAGACTGCTGAAGACAAAAAACCTTGGAAAGGAAAGTTGCTGGACAAAGAATGGTATGCAGAAAAAAAATTTCTTTGCTCAGATCCATTGCCTTCTTAGTAGACTTATGACTCATGGACTGGGTGAGGACATTTTTGAGCTTGTCTGACATGAGTGGCTGCCTTCTGGCAGATTTGAGGTAGTTGGGCATTGACATGGGAACACAAGAATGCAGAATTGGCATAATAAAGGTGGCTGCCTTCTGGCAGATTTGATGTAGTTGGGCATTTTGGAGTTGCCTCCTTTCATTTCCCTTTTTTTTGGGTTGGGGTAAGGGGGCAGGGGAGCAGATGCATAGGGGAAGGCATACTTATCAAGGCCAGAAAAAAGGTGACCTGATGCATCCTTGGGGCCATTGGTGTGTGGGCAACAGTTCACCTTGTCACCTTGACGAGGCAAGGTGAGACTCAAGAAAGGTTTTTTGGTTTATATGTGAAAGGGCTTTGGATTTGCCAAAGATTGTGTATGTGGAAGATTTTCAATATCTGATTTTGGGTTAATTTGGTCGTTAGGGAATAGCACGCAAACTTGGTGCAAGGCTTAGTTTGTGTGCAAATGGAATTGCTTAGATATTCACACAGAGATATAGAGAGGGAGAGAGAGGTGAAGTCTGGAACCATACTTGTCAAGGCACAAAGGTGACTCAAGGTGTATGTTGTAGCCTTGTAGGCATGGAAGGCAGAATCGGCCGGTTCGGATCGGAATCGGCCGATTCTGGATCGGATCGGCCGTGGCCGATCCAGGCTGATTCCTCCGATTCTAACCGATTCTAGCCGATTCTGCTTGGGAATCGGCCGGATCGGATCGGGATCAGGCCTGGGCGATCCCGATCCGATTTCGATCCTGCCTTCCATGCTTGTAGGTTCCTGCCTAGGCGGTGCCTAGGTACACGATATGGGCAGTTTGGAGGTTGGGGGAGGGGGGAGTGGGAAGTGGGAAGGCGGGCCTGTGATGGTGAAAGTGGTGTGTGGCAGTCAGCAGGCTGCAGGTGGGTCGGTGGGTGTCCTGTGGCTGAGACCCTAGCCCTGGTGGTTGGGCACGTTGCTTTCCTCATGGCAGTTGGATGCCTTGACGACTATGATGGAACTCAGGGAAGTCTTAGGCTTGGGGTCACTGGGTGAAGTCTTATGCTTAGATCTAATGTGATGTGATCCAAAATTAAACAATTCAGATCTAATGTGATGTGGCTTGTCTAGGTGGTGCTTCGGGCCTTTGGGGTACCCTTGCGGGGACGCTAATTAAGGCTCTGCAACACCTGGGTGATTTAAGGACTGCCTTAAGGGTTGACTTGATAACTATGGTGTGGGGGGAGGAGAAATTGAGGCCTCCTGCAAGCCTCCTTTGTGGGCCATCAGCAGCTGCAACTGTTGGCCCACTTCCCTGGAGGTGGTTCCCCAGCGAGGAGGGTCTGCTGCAGGGCAACTCAAGTGAATTTGTCCGGCTTCTATGTTGGAAGACTCCAGGGGGGAGGAGCTCACCGGCTGTCTGCCGTATGAGGCAAAAAATGAAGATTGGAGGTTGAGTGGAAGGGTGTTTGAGCAAGGGAGAGAAAACATTATGCTTGGAGGCACAGAAGCTCACAGATGTAGCTTTGAGACCTAGCTGCCCAGGTGGGGTTGCCTTCTCTTTTTTTTGGGGGGGGGGGATGTAGGGTGGAGGGAGGGAGGGAGAGAGAGGTGAAAGGGGTGGTGGCGAAAATCAAGGAGAAGTAGGGTAATACGGCAAGAGCATGAAGGAGTATGCTCGCCAAGAAGGGCGGGAAAGGGGTTTAGAGTGCTCACAATCCATGAGCGTGTGTTGGAAAGTAAGAAAGAAAGAGCAAAGTAAAAAGGGCTGATCGCTCCTGCATGCACAAAAATGTGAATTTGGCAATTCTGTTTGACATTCAGATGAGAAGTCTGTCTGAAGTCTGAACTTGGCTTTTCTTTTTAGTGCAAACTTCTGTAGGATCTGGGCTGGCTCTTAGGTATTTTTTTGATATGGAAATCAGAACTACAAGCTGTAGGGGATATGGAAATCTCTCTTTATTTTGCACACCCTCCAACAAACAACTAAGGAAATCAATTCTTATATTTGGTTTGCAGATGAGATGTACTTTTTCTCTATATTTTCATTTGCAAAAACGTTATGGGATCTCATGTTAGAAGTTATTATTGTATTCTGAATGTATTTTTTCCCATCTTTCTTTCTTAACTATTCCCCACACCTTTTTTCTTGGGAGGGGTAGGCTGTTACTATGTTTGTTCTGGTAGCTTGGCCTATAGCCCCAAGTGAATGTAGGCCCTGAAATGCACAAAATAGTAGTCTTTTTTCTTCTTACTGAAACATTGATTGCCTTTTTCTTCAGGTATCTTGTGCAGACAATCAAATTCATCTATTGAAAATGCCCTCAATGGATATTTCAAAGTCAATATCTGGAATCAAGGTTTGTTTATTGATTTGGCACTGGTCAAATTGTTGTTTGATCTTTGATGTACTTGCATGATATACATTTGCTAGCTCTACTGTTGTACCCTTTCTTTAGTAGCTTCCTTTTATTCCCAATAGCTGCTTACACTTTGTATTCAGCTTCCTTTTTCATTTCCAGAGATGTATGAAGGACTAAGGAGTGAATTTGCCTTTGACCATGGTGCTGGGTTAGTTGCTTTACGAACAGAAACATTTTGTGTGCAATTCTTCAGCTTATTTGATGATGTGGAGATCTCTCAGGTTTGTGAGATGCTTGATAGTTATTATGGCTAGTTAATTCCCATCTTGCTTCAATTCTTATTTCTCTTCCAAAAATTGATACCTGCTTTTGCATGGGAAGAATGGATCATTTTAGTCTGTTCCTTTACAGGTGCAAGTATGTGAGAGGAACTATCAACCTGTTGATGATGTCATGGTATGCATTCGATTCACCACCTTGTTTGCGTAAAGCTTTTCATCACTGCATTATCTGTTTTGCATTTATGATTACCTTTTAAAAATGTCTAATGAAGGCTCTGAACACTCCCTCCTCCACTCCCTAACATGGATTGTGGAATCGGCCATAGCTGATCCGATTCCACTCCAAACGGGCAGTTCCGGATCTCCTGCCATATCCAGTAAACCCATGTAATTAAACAAATCCCGGCCGATCCCCCCCCCCCCCCCCCACACACACACACATCCATTTCCGTGATCCCGGCTGATCTGATTCCGGATCGGGATTTGGGGTTTGGGGGGGGGGGGGGTCCTATCCTGAACCTCGATCCGATCCGGAATTCCTTGCCCCCTAAGCTCCACAAACTGTTGGTCAGTTTCTGAGTGCTCACTTCATGTTGCGGCGCTTCTGTTCAAAATTACAAACAAGTTCAGGGCTCAAATGATAGGGTTGGTCATAGGCCTGTTGCCATACCCTCCAAACTTCATCTGATAGAAGCCGAGTTTCTTGTGATCTGTACTTTTCTTTTGCCAAGTTTTGCACATACTATTCGCAAACAACATCTTAGTTTTACAATAGTGAATCTCTATACATAAGTCCTTTCATTTGTAACCCATGCATTGTCTATGCTTTGATCTTGTTTGTAGCTTATTGAGATGTTTGAATCTAATTTATGTGCTTTTCTTCCCGGCGGGTCTGGGAAGGGGTGTTAACCCCATGCATTTGTGTGTGTGACAATTAGAAGGGTGAAAGAAGCTTACCAAATTGGAACAAAAATATCATTTGATTCATTGATCCTTAAAGAAAGAAATAAACAAAATTGTTTCATTGAGTGAAATAACATGCAGTTATATACATAAAAGAAACAACCAAAGAAGAAAGGAATTATGTCGGATTTCAATTTGATACTGATCAAAATTCAAAATCACATTTCTTTTTTGGAGGAAGGATAGCATACTGATTCGTACTCTCTAAATACACCTACTGCTTCATTGATTTTCTCAGTTTCCAGGGAGAGGAGGGGGGTCAAGCCGCACGTATCTGAGTCAAGGGAGAGTGAAGGAGCGCATTGGAACAAGGGAAGATAGAGTTCTGATGGCAACCTTGCTACAGCTGCTACCCAAGTGGTCCAGTTGATGGTGAAGAAATGGAACAGATTAGGGTGAGGGGTGATGCATTGGGCTTGTGAGATCGTGACTTAATTGGGGCTCAAGAGTTTCATGATTTTTTTAATATTACCTATAAAATGGGTGGGCAAGTGTGTGGCTGAGTTCGTTACTTGGGCTGAGCCACATATGAGCAGAGATGAGTGAGGTGGGTTGTGGGTAACAGTAGGGTGTGTGCCAGTGGTGGCAGCACCTGAGGGGTTGTTGTCATTGTGCATGTAAGATGTGAATGACAGTGGCATGTTGATAGGAGCATAAACATCACTGCAGATTCTTATTTTTCTGTTGGGGAGGGTGTTGACTTGGTGGTGAGAATGAGGTTTGAAGTGCGCATGATGGATGATAAATAGAACCTACATTGAAGTATTTGTTCTTTACTACATCACGGGATGAATGCTTTAAGAAGATTTAATGAAAGCTCCAATGTATGATGGTGCATGATGTATTTATTCAGCTAGACCAGTATCTTTTTCCAGGTGATTTTTTTAACAGAATAGCTAGAATAAATATCCAAAGTTTAGGAATGCATGATAGGTGTAATTAAATAGGAGTGCATGTACTAGTATAATATACCAGTTTATCTTGGGTTTGAACTGGATTATGTTAGCATTTTAAATAGATTTCATTTTGAAATACATCCATTTGCTCAGAGGCAAGAGGCGACCAAGAGGTTGCTCAGCCACAAGTGGCTAGGCGATGGTGTAGGCATTTGAGGTGATAATATGTATGCTGAAAAAACCCGTGACTTTATGTGTGTGAGTGAGTGAGAGAGAGAGGTGCATTGGGTGGCAGTCGGGTTCAGAATCGGAAACATTGAGTTTCCATTTCCTATAACTGAAATATAGTTTCGGTTCCATTCCGATTCTGATTACATTATTGGAACCGAAATTCCGATAAGCTAAGGTGCTTACCATGGCTGTCTTTTGAGTTTATGGATAATTTATCAGAATAACCGTATTCTGATAGCTTATCGGAATATCCGATACCGATTCTGATAAGCTATCGGTATCATTTTTCAATTCTAAAACCCATAATTTTATATCGGAATCGGGTTGGAATATCGGGATTTCGTGTTCTGTTTGCAGCCCTAGGTGCAAGGCTGTCTGGGTGCCTGATGGGCCAAGTAAGTGGGCCAGCTTGGTGGACCTGGGGGAGCCAGGTGATGCAATGGAGGCCAGAATGAGGCAGGTTTAAGTTTCACTTTTTCCATTTTCTGGGGATTCTTTTTGAAGTCTATGGAAAGCTTGAGCTTTATTTGTGGTTATATGAGTCTGTTTGCAAGATTAGGATGGTGGGATTTTGTTCTTGAAAATCTGGAAAATGAAGAATTGTAGAAAATATTTTCTCAGAAAGGAGAAGCCCATGGGAAATAGAAAATGAAACCCTCTGTTCGCGTTAAGCAGTAAGAGAAGGAACGTGAGAGGGAAAAGTCCCATAGGATCTATTTACCCATGGGGCGAGGTGGAGGAATAGATTTTGGGGTGAAAGGGAATATTTCAAGCATCTGTGGGTAGTTTTTCAACTACTACTTTTGCATGGTTACAGATCTAGTGAAAATGGGTTGGCTCAATTGGGAAAAGTTCTCTAACTACTATTTTCATGTGTTTGCAGAACTTGAGAAAGTTGGTTGGGAAAATAAGGGTCCTTCACTCCTGCCCCTCTCACTTCAACAGTGTCCATGGCCAGTTGGAGCAGCACAACTGGCAATGCTGTGGACAGTATAGATGGAGAGGTGTAGTACTTCCGATGAGGAATTCAGGCTTCCTGCTGAGACCACTAAGAGCTGTTCTTATTTTCTACATAGTTGAATTTCAGGGACTCTATCATCACTTCTTGGTTTTTTAGATGGAGGAGCTTTTTTCTGTAATGGGGCTGAGGGGTGTAAAGGAACTTTGGGGTGAGGTGTGAGGTTTGTGTTGACTTTACCTTGGTAAAGTTGAGAGAACCTTTGAGATCAATTGTTCATGTTATGTGTGCATTTGACACCTATCAGTAAATTGTGGCTCTTGCTTGGGTAAGATGGCCACAGTATAGAGGGTTTCGATTAAGCAAGTGGGCTTCATAAATCTGTGTACACTTCACTACATCTGGCCAGAGATGATTGGGGAATACAGCTTAGAGTGTTTCATTAACCCGTAGTTTTTTCACCTTCCAAAAAACTCAGTTTTGAGCATATGCTGATTTTTAAATAAAATATGAGATTTCTTTTTGTGGTTCTAGTATCTCACTGTTACTTTAATCCTATTTTGATATGATCTTTTGTGTGGTTGCAGGTAGTTTTAGCCCTTCTAGCTCTGTCCGTTGATGGCTCCAACATGGGAACTGTTGAAGTTAAACTTCCCGAGGAGGGAATTGGCGGGCTTGTGTGTCTAAAGTTTTGGACACATGGGCCTCAAGCTGGACATTATTCTTTATCTACTGTGATATATGAGCCTCACAGGTTAATCTTCTTCTTTTGGTGTGCTCTTCGGTGTATAGGTGTTTTGGGGTTTACTCTTTTTTGGGCATCGACACACCTATGCATGTACATTCTCAATTTCCTTTAATATATATCTGTGGTACGACCCACCTAAAAAAAAAAATTTTCTTCTGAATCCTTGTATTGGACATATACGATTCTGTGTCACAAACATTGATGCCGGTGCCCTATTGTACTATTGGGCCTTTTTCTATATGGGCAAAATGCTGAAGCAAAATCTAGGCACGTTTCTTTGAAAGTGACTACTAGATAAACACATCGGAAGAGGCTCATCTAGGTTTACACATTGAATATGCTGCTGCATATGAGATGGTGTCCTGTGTTTTTTTGTACATAATAGATATATCTGTCCACCTTTTCACGACTGGAAGAATCCCTATTTCTTATCAAGATGTCATAGCCTTCCTGCATGTAGGTAGCATGTATATTACCTATGCTGTCAAGGACTTCTCAGATGTTTCCTAACAGCGTGTTTCTGGCTATAGCAGTTGTTGCACCATTCCATCAAATATTGTCTTTATCAGCGTACATTTGTCCAATTTTATGTTTTTTTTACTGCAGTAATGCTGGCATTTCTGCTCTCGCTTTCCGCCCTAATCATAACATGGCTGTGACCTCTTCATATGGTGGTGACTTCAAAGTAATCAAGCATAACTTTCTTGCTCGTACATTTGTCTCGGCTCCTACCTGTTTGAGTTAATTTCTTGAGTTGCCTTCTATTCTTTCAGATTTGGGTTTACAAATCAGGTATGCAGCAGAAGTATCAAAAGTTTCTGAAATCTGGGTGGCGATGCCAGTCTGTTGGTTCATACAGGTAAAAATTTGAGTTCCTATATAAGATTATATTGCACTTGTCATTGATCATCTTCTTCCTATCTCATTAGGCATCCTTTTGGCCTGCTGATTTATTGACTGTTTACTACCAAAATAAAATGATATCTTTGGTACATGAGAAACACTTATACTCCAATTAATATATTGGCTCTTCGATAGTTATTCCAATTTTTTGGTTAGTTCCATTGGTTGCAAAGCAATTTCATCTTGCTATATTATACTCATTATCGTTAGAAACTAAATTTCATGTAGGAAAAGGCCTATGACAGCTGCTGCATTTTCTGCTGATGGATCTGTGCTAGCTGTTGCAGCAGAGTCAGTTGTGACACTGTGGGATCCTGACTCTAACATTCTTGTCACTGTAATTGGTGAAACATACATGGTGATTTTTTTCTCCTGATCTGTTAAGCCTGCATTTTAAGCAAAAGTCTTCTATAAATCATACCTGTTGTTGGCTGGATTTGATGCAAACATTATCTCACCTTTTTGTTTATATTTTTTCTTTAAACAGCCCATTGTAAAGCTTTCATTTTCTGGGAATTCAGAGTATTTAGTGACGGTTTCCCAAGGTTCAAAGCCACAGGTAGCTGTTTGGGATATGATGAGACTATCAATGAGTTGGTCTTATAGGCTATTAGTAGAAGGTATGTATTCTTTTCCAGATTAGACTCGCCAATGTAGGAAGAATAATTGTCAAATCTATATATGAAGATTTTCAACACTTCTATGGCCAATCTCTGTTTCACTGTTGTGATTCACGATGTAATTACTTCATGTCACCTTGTGGATTTTTTATGTATTCAAAGTCATGCAGAAATAATCGACTGTTCTTGCATGTGCAGCTGTTGCATGTGCTGAGGATGGTTCCCTTTTTGCTATCCTGGTTCTTAAACCCGCCTCCTTCAATAAATTTTCTTTCCAAGATCAAGATGGATTGATTTTACTTTTTGATGTGGGAAATCCGGATCCTACAGCCACTTGGCTTGTGAAGAAGGTATGTTTTCCCCATTTTTGTTCACTGGTGATAACCAGTGTGAAGTTTTTCTTTTTCCTTCGTATAAATTTTTGTATTGGAGTTACCTTTTACTCCGTTTGTGAGTGGAAGGTGCCACTTCCACTGTCATGTTGGATGCATGGCTCTTTGATGGGTTAATCACTGGACTCCTACACAATGAATGCAACAAGTGCAGCTGCAGTAGAGGAAGTTGCATCCCAATTTCTTGGAGGTTGAATTAAATATTGAGATAAACATGTCCCACAGTGAAACCTACAGAATTCTTGTTCTTTGCTCCCTTTTTCAGTCATTCTGATTGCTGCACGTTGTTGTCATCATCTTCTGATCTCCCTCCATTTGCTCATTGACCATGTTTTATCTCTTACCTGATTTCTTTCTTTTTCCTGTTTGCTCTGATAAATTCAGGCCAAAGGTGGTGCACTTGCTTTCTTGAAAAGTGATACTTCTCTCCATGATGAAAAAGTAACGAAAGGAAAAGCTCCTTCAGAGATGCTTGTATTCATAAATAGTGAGCATGAATATGTCATATTTGATCCATTCAGCAACAAGGTGCATCAGATGAGGAAAGGTGGTCGGAGTACACATGCTTCTGATGAGGAAACAGGTAATTTCCTTGGCTTTCGAATTTGCAGTTTGGATGTGAGTTGTGGTTCTCTTCGAGATTGATAATGAGCATGTCCCCTTTCTCCTTTCTTTCTCTTCCTCTTTCTTTTCCTTTAAATGATGTTTTGTGTGGTGTTTTTTTTTTTTTGGGATGGGGGAGGGGAGACAACCAACATAACCCCTTCCCGCGCCCCAGATCTTCATTTTGATACTTGTTTGTGATTGTAACTGTCTTGCTCTTGGCTTTTCGAATGACTGTTCCTCTCTTCAAACTTTTGAAACCTCAAGCCCTTTGTGTTGTTCTCAAATGCCTTATTTCTTACTCTCTGATTGTCTCCTTTTAAAAGGATTTGAAAAATGCTTTTAACATCAGTTGAATGCTGAGGTGTTAAGGCTCCCTTTTTTCTTACAGAATAACGGTCTTGTCAAAATTTCTCTAAACCCTGTAGTAAGAAAATTTCAATTTTACCATAACATCTTTTATAATTTTGTTACAGAATTATATGGGTACACTGCATTATATGGAGAACTTCCCAAATTCAATCCCAAGAGTGATCGAGTTCCAGCCATCTCGTTTACACCTTTGGACAAGCCTTGGGAGACCATATTCAATGGATCATCCCATGCTCTTCCACCGCTCACTAAATTATGCGCTGCTTTTTGGCATCCCTCCTTGAGAGGAGATCAAGCACAACAGAGTGATCTTGTGGCAGTTTTGAGTCGTGGTAATTCTTTGGTTTCCACCGGGTGCGCCTTGCAGTAGTGAAAAGTTACTGCTATCGAAGTTTGCGGGGGATCCAATTGCACTAGACATGCATCACTTGTATGACCTTGAAGCGGTGGTGGTTTCAGTGAGCATGAACTGGTGCACGCATGGAGGAGTTTCTGGATGAAAGCCCAAGACGCCACGATTTGCAGGTGATCCATACGAGTAGGCCGCTGTGGGAACAAAGTTTTGTACTAAAAATTACTCAAAGATTTTGTTGAGCGATGAGTGAAATTGAGGTAAGAGTGTTTTGTTACAAGCTTACAATCTAATCTATGAGACGAAATTTTGAATTATTCAAAAACAGATTTAAAAGTTGCCTTATGATTAAAATTTCTGAGCTTCACTTGGTGAGTCCATCTGCCTAATGTGGGCTGTAATAATCTCGGATGTATATAATTCTGGACCCGTACGCAGAGCAGTTTTCACTGGTTTTTTGTCCATGTATGCTGTTCTCTAGTGTTGTCTAAGTCAAGGTTTGAATTCGCATGCAGACCAGGATAACCTTTTGAAATGTTACTAAGAGAGCAGGTGAAGATTTGCTGGGGATCTTGCTCGAGCAAGTATTTGTGGGCTTATTGCTGGTGGTGGGTAAGTTAGTGGACTCTTATTGAAAAAGGCTCGTCTGATTGTTCAAATGGAAAAAGCTAGCTGCACTGGCAACTGGTCGAGCACAGAGAGAGGAACTAAATCAGTGCAATCTCTTTGGCAGTAGTACATTTGGTTCCTTCCATTGCACGTCCTTCAACATGTATATTTGCTGAAATCGGTGGATAATAATGATTATACTATCGTAAATTTGGGTTTTCAGTTCGATTATTTCGAAGGAGAGATGATTATTCTGGTAGATGGTCAGGCCTTTGTGAGTCGTTCATCTTATTTTGGTAGTTTCTGACTCAGAATTCCAAGTTGCAGTTTTCCCAGATTGAAGTGAAGACTGGAGGTTTTAAATGTATAACTACCTAAATTAATCAAAATTTCATAGTACATAAAATTAATCATAAGCCATGACTATTACTCGATGTTTTTATATAAAAAATAAGAGCTAATATTTTTGAAATAAGAATCTGCCATGCGCGTAATTCTTCTAAGATGAGGTTTATGACTTTTCAAAAGGTTACTAAATTTAAAAATAAAATATCTAAGAATATATTTTTATAAAATATTATTTAGTATGTATTATTTTGAGAAAAACTCATCTATCAACGAACCAATTGTACGCACACATAACTTACCTTTGACATGACAGAATAATAAAAATCATGTACTACGTAGATTTTGATGTTCAAAAGACATTATATGTATTTGGTGATTTTGGATTGTCATGGCTAAGACCTCCTTATGCACTTAATTTAATCATAATATGTTTGTTGAGTGTGAATAAGCAAGGTAAAAATGTGGTAAGATGTTCGTTCAAATGACACAACAATTGGAGAACAGAAATTAAAGAAAGATCGATCGAACATAAAGTAAAAAGTCAGAGTTTAGAAGATTAGATTCGGTCAACCGATTTATCTAGTAACTTCAGCTCTGAAACAGTGGTTGTTTTGATCACATAAACTTTGGGTTGTAGCAGGGATGAAGAGCCGGTGAACGACTTGGATGAACTGATTATGGATCTCTAGTATTAATCTTCAAGGATCGTTATGTGTCTAAAAATACGAAATGTCTGGTACGACTCTGAGAGGAACACACACAGTTTTTGTGTGCCCTAGAGTCCAAAGATTGCTCCTTTGCTATGGAGAATACCCTGAACAAACCCTAGATGTTTTCAAGGAAGAGTTCGTGCCAAGATCATTTCTCTAAGTCTTAAAAGGTTGCTGATAGTCAGGAGGACGTGAGTCTGTGATTTTCAAATTGAGGACAACATTTGGATGAGTTCTTCGTCGACTTTTGCATCAACATGTGTTTGTCATCCAAAGACAATAAGAGGTTTTGAATTCAACAAGGGGGAATCTGTTCTTATTAGTTTGATTCATTATTTTTCCCTGTTTTAGATTGTTCTTTCAATTTGAACTTGAGCAATTGTGGTGTGTGTGCGCGCCGGCTTGTGGCATATATGTGTGTGGTTGGTACTTGTGTAGCATCGTGTGGTCTCCACACCGTATGTGTGTATGGATTGGTCATTCGACCACGTGTGTGTGTGTGTTAGTAGTTTTCCTACTGAGGAGATAAACGTAGCTAGGTACTTATTTTGTGGTATATTTCTTTTCTTCTACCAGACTACCACCCTTCTACCAGAGTTTAGATTAGGTGTTCTGCTTTTGTTTATTAGTTCTTCTAATAATCTAATTTCTAATTAGATACAAAAATTCTGAAAATAGTGCGTGCAGGTTTAAGTTTTTAGAGAACGATTTACCCCCTCTCGATCTAGTCCTACACCGTTGGGGGTGTCAAAAATTAGATCTAGCTCCGATCCTCTTTAATCCAAATTCGGATTGGAACCAACAGATCCGGATCCGACCCAGATCCGAAATTACTCAACATTTTGGATCCGATTTGCATTGGGATCCGAAATTATATTTTCGTATCCGGATCTAAGTCCGATTCGAATCCTACTTGTGATAGAAAATTTTAAAAAAAAATCTTAAAAAGTTTAGGTACATTTAACACAACATTTTCGATCTGGATCTAGATCTAGATCCTAATTTTAAATCTCGATATAGATCCGGATCCTACCTATGATAGAAAATTCTAAACAATACAATGGAAAATCCTTTAAAAATTCTTAAAATTTTAGGTACACTCAACATGATATTTTGGATCCGGATCTAGATCTAGATCCTATATGTAACTTAATTACTTCTGAAAATACAATAAGAAATTAAAAAAAAATTAAAAAATCAAAGTACAGTAAACACAATATTTCTAGATCCAGATCCTACCTGTACAATGAATCACACCCTCAAGTACAATATGTAGTTGCATATACGATCACAAAATCCCACATGTGCAGCCACAAAATAATCTCATATGAGCGCAAAATAGCACATATACAAGAACATATTTAATACCACAGACATGTCATGTGGAAGCATAAAACACCACCATACAATCCCATTGTAATATCCATCTATATTTGATAAGTGCAAAACATCAAGTCCGGAGGGCCACAAGAGTTTTTATAAAACACCACCATGCAACATGACAAGAGTTTTTATAAAACACCACCATGCAACATGACCCTGGAAAAGAGTAATAAATTTGTCGAAACTTTCACAAAACTGAGGTTAGATTTGTTGTAAATGAGGTCATTTGTCTTCAAATATTTTTTTTGAAAAGTATTTTGTCTCCAAATATGATTTGGCACCTAGAAACATCTACCAAAACCTACACATTAAGATAAAATAGATATGTCGTTTCATCAAGTAGATAATAAATTTAGAAATTTAAAAAATATCTCTCTGAGTTTGATACACACTAGAAAAATGGACAATTAGCTTTGTCTCATCTTCTTTGCTTTTTCCTGTCACAATCCTTCACGCCAACTGAAAGATAAGTTACCAATTGAATCATGAACAGAAATAATAAAATGAGGGGAAAAGTTTCACTAAAACACGTGGTTTACTAGAATGGGCCAACAGCATTCCACCTATCACACACATCCTCAAATAAATTAGTCTATTGCCAAAGAGAATTTGCATAAGATTTAAAAAAAGGAAAATCGATAAAAAAGGGGAGGGTCTTTACTATCACATGCATGTGCTATTAGAAAGATGACGTGCCTTACCAAGTTGAGATTCACCTACATAGAAATTTCAAGTAAAAGTAAATGTAAGACAAAGAAGCTTCTTACCAGAAAATAATAATAATCTAGTTTAGAAATAAAAAATAGCTTACCTAATGAGAAGTCGAAGAAAACACAAATGCATCATCATAAGAAACTTCAAGTATTTCATCCTCATTCTCATCAATGGTCTTACTACTTGCAAAAGATAGATGAAAGAACTCCTCCTATGAAATATCAAATGAAGAAACATTATCCCGAAAATTTTCAGTGCATATCAAGGCTTGGACATAGGAGCATCTAATAGGGTGTTTGGTTACACTTTTTTAACAATTTTTTCTAAGCAATTGTTTTTTAAAGTGAAAATTCTATCCTATACAAATCTCTTCTCAAATAAAAACAAGTCATAACCTGTTTTTTTTTTTTTAAAACTAACACATCGCATCTCCCTCCCCCCCCCTCCCCCTCGGCCGCCCACTCCCCCCCATGCCGCCCCCCCCCCCCCCCCCCCCCCCCCCCCCCGCCGCCGCCGCCGGGCCGCCCTGCAACCCCCTCCCCAAGCCCATCGTGGAACGCCCCCCCCATCCTTCCCTGGCGCCTCCCCCCTTCCGTCCTGGCCCTCGTCCCCCCTCCCTTTCGGTGCCCCCCCCTTGCCGGGTCCACCCTCCCCTTCTTCCCAGTCCGCCCCCTCCCCTCTGCACCGCCCCTCCCCCCGCCTGGGCTCCCCCCCCACTCCCCGGCAGCCCCCCTCCCGCCCTGCAGCCCGGCCCTCCCCTCCCCGCCCACAGGAGCTCCCACTCCCCTTCCCAAACATGTCAACATAAATTTTAAAAATTTTAATTTTTTTACCAAATAGATACATCATATTTTTATAACTTTAAATTTAAAGTTAAAAGAGAACTCAACCTCATTTTTTAGATAGAAATAGTTTTTTTTTAAATGCTCCCAAAACCCCTATAAGGAACTTCTATATTTGTTTAGTACCCTACTGCTATTGCTGAAAGTTGATTTTGATGCTATGGTGGACACTGGAATAGCCAACACATCATGAGCCATATGTGAAAATATAAGATACTTTAAAGAGTTACTTTTCCTCCACTTCAATATCAAAATCATCCTCTGGTTTTGCTGATTCTTCCAAATAAACATCTAAATTAGTCTTTTCTGATGAAAGCAAAGTAAGACTGTTGAAGATATTGGCCAAACTCCATATACATAGATGTCAATGTACTTCTTGAGGAGGATCCAACCCTTCTCTTTAATATACTTGCCATAGAAGATACATTAAGACTTCTACTCTCAGATGAGTGGTCAGACCTTCTTGTGACATATGTATCATAAAAACATTGCAATCCTATTTTCACCTCCTCTATTTTCTCTTCGGCTTCATCACCATAAATATTTTCAAAAAAATATCACATCATAAATATCTTAAATCGTGGATCTAAGATTGTGGCAATGGCAAGAAGTGTGTTTGTTTTTCTCCAATATTTGTCAAACTTCAAAAGCATTCGTGAAGTCATCAATGAAATAAATGATTCATCATGATAGACCATTGCTTTAAAGAGACATGAATTATATAGATATCTCCAAAAATATATTAGAAGTCGGAAACTGGTCCCTGAGAGTCTCTCTGTCACCTCATAAAAGATACTCAAGCATTCAATAACAAGCTTAATATTTTTCTACTCATTGATTGAGAGTGTACGTATAAGGATAAGATGAATCATACAACTGTAAGCATGAAAAGGCCTTTTCAAATTCAGCAGCCCTCTCTAGCATTAGATACGTAGAATTCCATCTCGTGGACACATCTAAAATGAGAGACTTCTTAAGACCTACTTCAAATCGTGTAGCTTTCTTGAAATTTTCTTTTCTTTGCTGAGAAGCCTTCACATATTTTGCGCTTTCGCGTATTTTGAAAATGAATTCCTCAACTTCCTACAATCCATCTTGAACAATTAAATTTAAGATGTGAGTACTACATCGTAGATGAAACCATGACCCATCGAGAGGCAAACACTGAGTAAAAGTTGGATCATTAAGTAACATCTTAACTACTTTGTTGTTAGCACTTGAGTTATCTAACACAATTGAAAATATTTTCTTATGGATATTCCACTCCAACAACTTGTCAAGTAAAACTTTTGTTAACACTTTGTGGCCATGAGGTGCCTCAACATTCAAAGTTGAAAATTTTCTTCCCCAAATTCCAATCATTATCTATGTAATGACATTTTAAACACATATAGCCATCATTGCCAATGGAAGTCCACATATCTAACATCAAACTGACTGACAACTGAGACTCTCAAGTGAGAAGAATACTTTCACTTTCCCTTTTGTATACAACTTTACGCAATTTGGCTTAACTATGTTACGAGATAACAACTGAAGCCCAGGTTGAACATTCTTTAAGAATGACAAAGAATGCATGCTTAATCATAACAAAAGGATATTGATGAACAATGATCATCTTTGCAAAATCTTCTCTACTCTTCTCATTATCAAATACAAAGGGGGATTTTCAAATTCACCTCCACCAACTATGGTTCTGTCTCTCCCCTACTTGAAAGATATGCGGAACTATCTAAGACAGTAATCTAGAAGGGGGGTTGAATAGATTACTACCAATTAACAACACTATGGCCTTCTTTTTGATCCAACACTGACTTATCGAAAACTTAAACAGATTTGTATATAATTCAAACTATGATGTGTGTGCTTATTATGAGTAGAACGACCAACAACCTATCTAGCGTGTGAGTAATCAACGTGCCTACCAAACATCTACCGTGAAACGTTCAAATCACAGGACACGAAGATTTAAGGTGGTTCGGAGTTGTGTATCCTACGTCCACCGTCCACACACACACGCAGAACAACTTCTTATGAGCGAGTTCAACTCTACAAACACACACACTCAGGTTGTCTAATGCAAACAAGCATCAGAACAACCATCCACATGTGAATCAAGCACAAGGACGCTTGAATCACTGCCACACACACAAAGATGTGAAAAGTAGAGAAGAGAAGAGTTGAGTTTTAGAAACAATCCAGATGAAGAACTCTCTGGTGGTCGTCCAGAAGAACTCCAACTTCATGTAGATGATGCCCAATTGATGGAGAAGCTTGAATCGTGACGACTGACTTCAACTCCGCTCGTGAGATGGATCTTCCAGAACTGGACGGAGGGTTGAAGCGAGAGCAGGGAGAAGCTTTTCTCTTGGGTTTTGCTTAGGGTTTTGGTATGGTGGCTCTTTGCTGCGAAAATACTTCATATGATCTATATATACTGGTGTCCAAGTATGGAGAGTCGTGCTTGAAGGGATCACTCCAATACAGATCATATCCTGACCATCAGATCTGACTTTCTCTTCATCTGTCGACATGCACTTCATGGCGTCGACAACTACTACAGACTTTTGGTTTCTAGAAACCTGCTAGTTCCGGAAAGGTGAATCTGTCGACAGACAATTTCAGGTTGTCGACAGGTATCATATATCTGTCGATAGGTGAGATGCAGCTGTCGACACATACTACTGTAGTTGTGTTTCCAGTAGCCTTTATGTTCTGGATTGGTCTATCTGTCGACACATGCATTGTGGGCTGTCGACACATGACCATTTGAAGTATTTTTCTTGGTCTTTTGCTTGACCTTGGTTACTGTCTTGTATATATTCACACCTACATCAAAGAATTTAAATAAGACACAATAAATACATAGGTGATCAATAAAAGTATCATGTTCATTTATCCATTTCTTCAGTCGTTGTCATTTGGTATCATGTCACAAACATCAATTCACCATCAATTAATCACACATCATCAAAAACATTTATGCACTGTCATCATACACATTGTAACCCAACACTACTTTTTTCAATGCTTAAGTCTCAGGACAATGCATAACATGATTTTAGATGCTTTGTTCCACATGAACTATTGCCAAACAAGTGTTTTTGACAATAACGACAAATGGCAACAACAATCCCATCTTCATTTGTGACCCTTTCAAAATGTAGCCAAATTTTTATCTTAACTTTTTTTCCTTTTTGTACATGTCCACTAGAAGATTGTGCAACACTAACATCTATATTCTCACACCAAAATTAGTACTTCTGAAGCACTCATCATATTTTCAAATAGGGATGTTCATAGTTTGGTTTGGTTTGGCTATAGAAGTTTTTAAGAAACCAAACCAAACTAAATCGGGCCCACCCGAAACCAAACAACTGAAGTCCCTTGAAAACCAAACCAAACCAAACCAAAATAAATTTGGTTTGGTTCGGTTTAACTTGAAAATAAATGGGCCTTTAGATTTCTCTAGTTCTTAAATAAGATTTTAATCACTTATTTCTCTAATAAATCACTATCAATAGATTTGAAATGAAGTATAAATGTTGATGACCATTGTGGAGGCTATTTCTAGCCTCTAGGCCTACGGGCCTGTCATAACCCATCACAGCCCATCACGACCCATCATGACCTAGTGGGGCACCTGGGCTCCGGTCATTGAGCCACGTGTCCTCGAGTTCAGCCCAAGGCTTCCGAACACGCTCTGGCCACCAGGCGTCCAAGGGCCCCCAAGGGCTAACTCCGGACACCCTGCAACCTGTTCAAGCAGAACACGATCTACCACCAAGCGCCCCGCGCTACTTCTGAGCACCGGTCACCGAACAGCCTGCTCAGTAACTGAACAGGCATCTGCTCGGTACCTCTTGACTAGAGGACTCAAAGCAAGATCCTTACCTCCCGAAGGTAGTTGCGACAATGATGTAACACGTGCACTATGGTTAAAGGGCATTAACCATGTGGGGGCCCAACAGGCACCTCCAACGGACAACTCCCCGCTTAAGGACTCCAACCGACGCGTCCCTTCGAGCAGCATTGAAGGAGGTAACGCCTGAACCACTCATCTCCCTTGCCTATAAAAGGCATAGGTAATCCCCATGCAAAGGTATGAAATCTTTATGAGGCACACTCGCCCACGCGCGAACACACCAGCGAACCTTCCATTCCTACCTCTTCCACAGTCTTATCTGACTTGAGCGCTGGAGGGTTCCCCCCGATTCTTCAACCGGGTCCCCTTGATCTTTTCTGGGTTTTACAGGCCATCGTCCGCACCAGCGACCGTCTCTTCCCTCTATCCTTAGTGGAGGCCCGTTCGGCACAAGCCCGAACAGGATCACACGTCCACATTTTTGGCGCCGTCTGTGGGAACGACAGCTGCCATGGCTCGCAGACAAACCTCTCACCAGAACCCCGGCAGCCGAACGACGCGATCTCGTCAGTCGCATGCAGGCTCGCGTGATCAAGCCCCTCCTGCTGATGACAACGCTCCCCCCGCTGGAGCAATAGATAATGGTCATGTTGCCGGTACCCCAACCACAGCCCAGGAAGTGGCAGAGCTTCCGGGGTCAGGTGCAAAAACTTGTGAGGGTCTGTCAGGGCCTTCAGACTCAACTGGATAGACAGCCAGCCCCGACAGTTCCCCCGCCGTCGGAGCAGCAGGCGGAATCTTCATGACGACGACCTCCTGCTCCGTCAGCTCGGCAAGAGCGACGTGAGGAATTGGCTCGGCGCTCGCATAGAGCCCCGACGCCCCTCCGGATGCTAGAAGGACGGGATGGCTCTCCCCACCGGTCTGCCGTGGCTCCTCCTCCACCGTGCTCTGTCGTCAGTGCCAACTCTCATGGGTCCAAGTGCGAGGGCTCTGTGCACTCCGACCAGGAGTTGGCCAGACGCCTCCACCGCGTCGTCGACCTAGAACGCCGCATGAACACGATGGTCCATAGGGCAGAAGCCAGGACTCTGGGGGATGATGACTTGGACTTCCACTCCCCATTCACTGCAGAGATCCTAGAAGCCTGGGTCTCCCTGAAGCTGCCCCTGCCTACCATCACGCCGTACGACGACACTTCTGACCCGGCGGACCACGTCCATGGGTTTGAATCGCACATGGTGTTCCATGGAGCATCATACGTAGCCAAGTGTTGGGCCTTCCTGGCAACACTGAAGGAGACCACGCGCGCATGGTTCAAACCCCTCCCGCGGTCTCCATTTCATCCTTCCACCAGTTGAAGAAGTCCTTTCAGGACAACTTCCTGGGCGGAAAATCACAGCCGCGCACAGTGGCTTCACTTCTGTCCGTTCGGCAGAAGAGGGGCGAAGCGCTCTGGGACTACATCAAACGGTTCTGGACTGAGGCACTTCACATCCATGCCTGGACGTCCCGTTAGACACCAGCGCCCTCATCCAGGGCACTCGTGATGGCTTCTTCCAGAGGACACTGGGAGTGCAACAGCCCTCCACTCTGGCCGAGCTCCTCTCCACCGCATAGCACCATGCTGCGTGCGAAGAGAGCCTGACAGCTGACCGAGCAGAGCAGGGTGAACAGTCGGACAAGAAGAGGCCTTCCGACAATGGTTCCGACCGCGAATGGAAGAAAGGCTGGCGCAACGGGGACTCGCCGCGCCGACCACGCTCCTTCACCGAATATACCCCCCTCACAGTGGCCCCCGAATAGATCCTAGATGAAATCCGGGACGAGCAGTATGTTCGGTGGCCTCCCAGGATGCGTTCTGATCCCCGTAGGTGCAATCAAGATAAGTACTGTCGCTTTCATCGCGACCACGACCACGACACCTCGGAGTGCCCCAACTCAAGGATGAGATCAAGTCCTTGATCAAGAGCGGTTACTTAGGGCGCTACGTGCGCCGGAACGAAGATCGCCCAAGACGTCTAGAACGCACCCCCGTGCAGCCCATTGATAACGAGCCGAATGGGCAGGAGATCAACGTGATCATGGGAGGATTTGGCGCAGGCGGAGAGAGCAGCCAAAGCTGACGTGACTATGCTCATCGGGTGCATCAGGTCGAATGGTCCCCAGTACCATGACCAACCCCTTATCCCAGTCTGGCACACGCACGCTCAGAAGAGGCAATCACCTTCTCGGGCAATGATCTTGTAGGAGTTACTACTCCCCACACTGATGCGCTGGTCGTGGCAGCCACCATCAATCATTGTATTGTGCGTCGCATACTGGTAGATAATGGAAGCGCCCCAGACGTGTTGGCTTACGATTGTTTTCTCATGATGGGCTTGAAGGCCGACCAACTCACCCAGTAGAATTGCCTCTGTTCGGCTTCTCTGGGGTCTCGGTGCATCCCATGGGTCGGATTAATCTTCCAATCACCCTAGGGACAACACCGAAGAATATCACAAAAATAGTGGATTTTCTGGTAATCAGAAGCATGCCAGGGTACAAAGCCATCCTCGAAAGAGGCCAGATCGGCTGCATCCAAGCAGTACCCTCTTCTTTACACTAGAAGATGAAGTTCCCGACCCCGAGCGGCATCGGAGAGGTGCTCGGTAGCCAACAGGAATCACGGCGATGCTACGTTCTCTCCTTGCAAGACAAACGACTCGTGGTAGACCTAGAAGTGCTGCCTGCACTGACCAGCGAGCCCTCCACCAGTCGAGGACCCTTGCCAAAGATCTGCTACCAGTATGGGTGGACAACGACCCCGAGCACGTCCTTTACATTAGCGCACTTTTTCTGGACGCTGAACAACAACGCTACAAGGCTTTTATCTTCTCCAATTTGGACATCTTCGTGTGGTTGGATGACGAGCTGCTCGGCATCCCTCCCGAGGTGATGACCCATCATCTCAACTTGGATCTGAGGGTGCCACCTGTCCAGCAGAGGCGGCGACCAGTCAACCGAGAACGGCAGACTATGATCCATGATCACGTCGTCACAAGCCGAGCAATTGGGCTCCTCCGCGAAGCCCAGTACCCGAGATGGATCTCTAACGTGGTTCTCGTACGCAAAGCCAATGGAAAATGGCGCGTGTGCGTGGACTACAAGGATCTCAACAAAGCAACGCCCAAAGATAACTTCCCGCTGCCGGGCATCGACCAGCTGGTGGACGCTACTTCTGGGTACGAGCTTCTCAGCTTTCTGGATGCGTACTCTGGCTACTGATAAATGCAAAATCTTCCGTGTTAAATTTCATACACATAGTTGAGTTTAGACATCTTTTGTCTATAAATAATGCGCATTTTGATTTTAATTTTCATTTCATCTATAAAAAAGTTTTTGAACATATTAGTTAAATTTTTGGGTAGAACACATAGTTAGATTCTCATTTAATAAGGTCAATGCATTTTTGATAGTTTGACTAATAAAAGTATTTTCTCTTTTTGCATAAACATTGTACATAAATAATCTTTGGTTTTATATTCTCATAAACATCTTCTAATTCTTGCAAATATTAGTTTGTAAATAACTTAGATTTTAAATAAATTTTAATTAATAAATAACCCTTATGTCATATACCCCTCTCATCTAACCTAATGGGCCATGGACACCAATTCTTTACCTATTCTTTCTTCCCACCAGGTCAAAGGCGGCAAGCAGCAGAGGAGCTGCTGGATGTGGAGCTGGTGCATGCTGGGGTGCTGGAAGCGCAGCACGTGTGCACTGGCGGTGTGTGAAGCAGAGGTTGTGTGGCTGGATCTTTTGCGCGTTGGAGGCATGTACTGCTGGCGATGGAGGAGCTCCCGTACGCAGCTGCTGGTCAGCCGGATCTGCTGAGCGATGGAGGCGGTGCGTGGCTGCCGTGCGCAGCGATGGAGGTTGAGCTCAGGCGGGTGCGGCTGGCGTGTGAGAAGACCTGAAGCGCGTGCGCAGCGGCTGAGGTGTGCGATGTGTGAAGTGCGGCTGGAGCCCGGCAGAGCTCGGGAGAGGAAGCAGAAGCCGTGAGGATCTGGGGCATGGCGATTTGGTGCGAATGACAGCTGGGGTGCACGAGTGAAGATGGAGGCATGAGGAGCTTAGCGCGTGTGGATTCTGGGCGTCCAGCAGGTTCGATGGAGCTTATAAAAGGACCCTAAGGTCCTCAGATCAGGGAGTTCAAATTTTTTGGGGATTTCTTCTTTTCTGCTGATTCGAGTTGGGGGGGGGTTGTGGGTTTTCTTTTTTCTTCTGTTATTGGTTTTTTGCTTGCTAGGTTGGAGCGATCAGAGGTGCTTCTTCTTCCTCCTCTCTCTTCTTTTCTTCTGTGAGATTAGGGGTTGGCAATGCAGAGAGGCGAGAGGTTTTGTTAGTTTCTGGTTGTTCCTACTCTTCCCGGGGTCTAGTGTTTGAGGATTTTCTTCCTTGATAGTTTGATTACTGCTGTTTGTTGTTTCTTTCACCATGATCAGAGAAGATATATAGTAGCTGTTCTTTGATGTTCACATCATCAGTGTTTTGTTGCGAGTTGTGAGATTGTTCCTATTTTACATATTGTTGTCCTTGTTACTTCCCCTCGAGATGTGAGGGAGGTGTCGATTTCAAAACTGAGTAAGGGTTTGCATTTGATAATTGTCTCATTAATCCCTTCTTCTTGCTCTTTCCTTAAGTGTTCTGTGAGTGTGTGCTTAGTGATGTTAATCTGTCGTGTGGGAGGTTCCCTTTTGGTTTTCTCTGCACCATTTCTTTTGGCGCTTGGATGTGAGGAACCTCTACCCTATCTTGTTGGAGCTATACTTCGTGGACCTCACTGAGCATCTACTTGCTGGGTGGAGAATTGGGCGATTCTTTCTTTTCTTCTGTGTTGGGAGATTGGGGTGTTGAGTCTGGGAATCCAGGGGTTTCTGCTTCTTCTGTTCTGTGAGGAATTGAGGGTTTATGTTTCTTTTCTTGGGTTGGTGAGATCGATTCCAGACACGTTCTGCTTCTTCCTTTCTTCTATTGGTGGCAGCTGGAGGCGTGCATAGCAGAGAAGGCACATAGCAACCAGGAATACCCCCTTCTCTTGGCTCTTCTGGGTTGGCCTACATCTGGGAGGAGAAATATCAGAGGTCGATGGTGTCGAAAACTTTCGGAGGTAGCAGAGCATTTGAGAGACCAGGAGCTTGGCTCCTCTTCTGTTTTTATTGATTGAGATTTCTATTTCGTTAGTGTTATGTTTCTTTCTTTCCCTGCTGGACAGATTGGGAGCATGATGTGCTGTTTATATTTCCTTTAATATTTTCTTTATTGATTTGTCTTCATCCCTCGAGCTGTGAGGGTACAATAATTTGAAATTTCTATAGTTCTTGTTGAGCTCATTTTAATTCACTGGTTGAGTCCCTTTGATTATTCACTGTCCATTCTGATCTTTTAGTTGTACTAGAATTGTGGATTCTAGTTTAGTAATAATAAATTCTGTTTCTGAATTTTCTGTTCAATCCCTCGAGCTGTGAGTATAGTGGTTGATGTTTGTGGAGATTACTCTTGTTGACCATTCATCCCCTGAGCTATAAGGTAAATTAGTTTGTTAGTTCTTGTTAAGCTTTCTGTCTACCTGTTTGATCCCTCAATTGAGAGGGTACAGTGATACCAAGTTTCTTAATTTCAATTCTGCTTGTTCTTTTATTATGTTTGATCTGTCGGAGTTGTGAGGGAATTTGATTGATGATGTTTATAGAATGGAATCTACTGCAATGTTACTTGGTGAAAAAGTTAGAGTTGTTTCAAAAACGTTTTCTTAAGTCGAACTTTATTCAGTCTCCCTATGGAAATGACCTGTTCTCACCACTTGCTAGTTCATCTTTGTTATTTTAAATTTATGAGACAGTTTAGAGAAGGTGAGCCTTTGACGTGTGCAAGGAACTCTAGACAACGAAGTGTACAGTCACAATGCTGCGTTCATCTTGGCGCCGTTGCCAGGGAGGCATTAGAGTTTGATTTAAATCTATTTTGATTTGATTTTATTGCATTGGGCTTTCTATTGACTATTATTGGGCTTTTCATTTCAGATTTGCACAAAAGTGGAACATGGAATTGAGCTTGACATTTGAGCCCATTGAAGAAGGAGAGCTTGTTGATTTCATTTTACATTTGTTTTTAATTCAGAATTTTAGATAGAAGAGTGTGAGTGAAATTTGTAGTGAGGATTACATGTACTCTCTATGCATGTACAGAAATTTCTTTCTAGTTGGCATGTAATAATTGGCCTCTTGGTGGTTTGAGTGGTTTGAAATTAGTTTATAGTATCACTTTATATTTTTTTTAGCTAAGTTTCATTTCATTTAGTTCAAAAAAAATCTAATTTTGTTTCCAATCGCTCTTTCATGTAAGCCGTTTGTTTGCAAATTAAAAATTTCATTTTTCTTAAGATTAGAATCACTTGTTTTAGGACATTCATCATTCTAATTGTCATTGAATTCCATTTTTTTACTTTGAAGAGTGCGGGGGAAAGTATGATTTCTTTCTCTTGTTTCATGCATTAGACTAGCATTAGAAAAACCCTTGTTTGACTTGATTTGTTGCATTTCACATTTGTAAAAGGGATTGCTTAAGGCATCACCTTTATAAAAAATAAAGATAAGGTGAGAATTTCATCACCCTTCCTTTGCCCAAAAATCACAAAAAAATATCACATTCTGCATTTGCCTAAGCTTTTAATAAAACCATAGACTTGGCCCTAGGGTTCATAATTAGATTTATCCTTTCTTAATTTCAAAACTTCTCTTTAAGTCTGGTGTCTAGGATTAGAGGTTAAAAGCTTATGCTTAAGTGACTAGATGTATATTTTAATAATGGGTCCTTGCGAAAGCAAGGGGGGCTCCCTCTACTCCACCTCTTACATGGCTGTACAAGAAGAGTTAGGATTGGACTTAAGCAAGCATAAATCCGATTTTGAGAAAATAACATAAGTCCAAGGAACACTTAGTGTTTAGGTTAATTTGTTTTAAAAGTGTTTGTTTGTTCATAAAAAATTAAAAATCAATAAAAATCTAAATTTCAAAATCATAAATGAAGGGCTTTATACTATGATGCTTGGTAGACGCTCCCTGAACATAGATTTGGCTCAACCTATAGACGAGATCGAAAGATTCTTTCATAGGAAAACCAGAATGGCCACCCAAATCGAACCAAGCTGCTAGGAATGTAGAGAGGTCACACCCAGACAGATGAAGGAGTACTTATTCCTTCTGATTGTCACCTGCTACTGCTCAGACCGAAATTCCTGCAAATCACTTTGAAATCAAGCCAGGAACCATTCAGATGTTGCCATCCTTCTATGGCAATCCCAATGAAGATCCTATAAGCATATAGATGAGTTCCTAGAGATTTGTTCCACTGAAGAATCCAAAATTTCACTGAAAATGCCTTGAGACTGACCCTATTCCGATTCTCTTTAAAATAATGGCCAAACATTGGTTAGGAACCATAGGAGAAACATTAGAACATGGCCAGAAATACAGCATGATTTTTGAAGAAGTTTTACCCATTGGCGGTACTAACACCATGAGAAGAGCAATAACTGGATTCTCCCAACACCGGGAGAGTTAAATGCATGAATCATGGGAGAGATTAAAAGATTGCTTAGAAATTCCCCCACCACGGTCTGTCGAGGTGGCAAATAGTCCAAACTTTTTATGAGGTCTGACAGAATCAAATAGGCAGATGGTTTGTGCCTCGTGTGGAGGAGCATTCATGACTAAGAGCGGATGAGCATATAAAATCTGTTTGATACATTGAGTGAGAATTCTATCAATCATGCCTCACTCCACTCTTACAAGAGAGCACTAGGACCTGTAAGGAAGGCAGGGTTGTATGAATTAAGAGAGAAGGGAGAATCAGATTCTAGGATAGAAGATCTGTTACTAGACTTGATCAGAGATTGGAGCAGAAGTTGGAACAAAAATTTGATCAGTTATTATCTTTGACTAGGCAAGCCACACCTAAATTTTCTCAAACACCTGAAACTTCCTATATGTGTGCTAGCTCAGCTCATCCTACCAATGCTTGTCCCACTACTGCTCAATTACCCCCTTTTGTTCAAGAACAAGTCCAAACTGCCCAAGTTTTTACAAACCCTCCTATGATCCATTCTAACACATACAACCTGTTGGAAAATCATCCAACTTTTCTTGGAAAATCAATCTGAACAAGTGTCTCAACCTTCCTTTAAGCAATCCATATATGGTCAATCCTATCCCATCAGATCCAGGATTTGGCCAATCTTCTTACTCCAAACCTCCACAAGTCCAAAGAAATCAAAAACTCCAATCATTTTGCTCATATCAATTTCCAGCAACCTTCATATAATCACCACCACCTCCTCAGCCCAATTGGGAAGATAAAATAAATCAACTCCAAAACATGATGGTGACTCTATGGCCAAACTGTGCAAGAACAACAAAATCAATATCAAAATCAAAACAAAATTTTCAACAAAATTTGGAAAGGATAAGTCCCAGATTGCTGATGTATGTCATAGGAGGGAATCAGGTCAACTGCCGAGTCAAAATGTAGCAAACCCAAGGAACAACCCTCCCGGATTTTTATCAGAACCAGCAATACCATCAAGTCCAGGGGTACTACCACCTGCTCGCCAAAATGTCCCTCCACTACCAAACCCACAACAAGCTTTTGTCCAGAACTTCCAGCACCACAAAACCAGAGTCAACCTATACAACAGGACCCTCCTCCTGCCCAAGCTAGGGGCCCCCAGTAGAAAATGCTAAACTATGTCAACCTTAAGAAGTGAAAATCAGAACAAATCTCACCCCACATGACAACATTGCATGAGGATAAAGAGATGAAATTGAAATTGAAGAAGAGAGTGAAGAAAAGTTGAAAAAGAAAAATCCAAGGGAAAAGAGAAAATGATGAAGAACCTCTAGACAAAATCAAAATGAATGAAGACCAAGTTGTTACATTCCAAGAGTTCCTTTTCCTAAGCTTAAAGCCAAAATTCAAAAACAAACCAACTGGTATGAAGAACTCTTGGAACTCTTTAAACAATTCACATCAACATTCCTCGCCTTGATGCCATCAAGCATGTCCTGCTTATGCCAAAATTCTAAAGGAAATGTGTACTCCAAAACGTGAAGTAAGAAACAAAACTGAACAACATTTCTTCCAGAATTGTGAGTACCATTGTCTTCAACCAACTCCCTAAAAAGCTCAAAGATCTAGGCACTCCACTAATTCCTTGCACCATCGTGGAGTCACTTTGAAAGCGGCCTTTTGATTTGGAGCCAGTGTCAATCTCCTACCTTCTGCTATTTTTGAGAAATTCAAGTTAGGAGAATTGAAACCCACTTCTGGCGTCCTTCAGTAGCCGATCGTTCTGTCACCACTCCTAAAGGCTTAGTTGAGGATGTTATTGTGAAAATAATGATTGTTACTTTCATGCCGATTTCATCATTCTGTACATGAACACTCCTCAAGATTTAACTCAGTCCACCATCATCCTTGGTAGACCTTTTTGGCCATAGCTAGAGTAATATTGATTGTGCTATCGGGATGATGGATATATCATTTGGGGATAGGCGGGTTAGTATCAATATTTTTAGGGATCTCGGCACCATGACAAGGAGAGAGTTGTCTAGTGGTAGACTCCTTGAAGAATCTTGTGTGGAAGAAACATAGGCCAACCTGTGCTCTAGGGTTTGAGGGAGAGGAAGGACATTTAATTCCTATTTCAGAATAATGATCCATCATTTCCATTAGAGTGTCCTCCTAAGGTTGAGCTAAAACAACTCCCTTCTAGTTTAAAGTACATCTTTCTAGGAGAGAAACGAGACTTGACCCATCATAATTGCTAGTGATCTTGAAGGAGGGTAGGAGAAGAAATTGATTGAAGTGTTGAAAAGTCATAGGAAAGCTATAGGTTGGTCAATAATGATTTGAGAGGATAAGTCCTTCAGTGTGCACACATCATATACTTATAAGAAAATGCTAAAAGTTCAATAGAAATGCAAAGAAGCTTAATCCCAACATGAAAGAAGTTGTTAAGAAGGAGATTGTCAAATGGCTTGATGCTGATTCATTTATCCCATCTCTGATAGCCAGTGGGTTAGTCCAACTCAAGTTGTGCCTAAAAGTCAGGACTAACTATAATTCAAACTGAAAAGGGTGAGCTCATTCCCACCGGCTGGCTATAGGAGGAGATGTGCATTGATTATCGCAAATTGAATGCGATGACCAAGAAAGACCATTTCCCCTTGCCTTTCATTGACCAATCTTAGAGAAACTTGCAGGCCAAAAATTCTTTGCTTCCTTGATGATGGATTGGCAGGGATAAACGGAAAGGCTATTCACCCTGAGGACCAAGTAAATACCACTTTCACATGTCCATTTGGAACTTTGCCTTTAGACGCATGCCTTTCGGGTTGTGCAATACCCCTGCAACTTTCAACGTTGCATGCTATCTATCTTCTCAAACATGGTTGGGGATACTTAGAAGTCTTATGGATGATTTTTTGTGTTTGGAAATGACTTTGATTCGTGCCTCGACCATTTGACTGAAGTGCTCAAAGATGCATCAATGCCAATCTTGTCTTAAGTTGGGAAAAGAGCCACTTCATGGTAAAGGAGGGGATTGTCTTAGGGATATTGTCTCAAAGAGAGGGATAGAGGTAGATAAAGCCAAGATAAATCTCATTTCTGAATTGCCTCCTCCCAACTTTGTCAAACAAATTCGATCTTCTTGGTCATGCTGGATTTTATAGGAGGTTCATCAAAGACTTTTCCAAAATTGCAAGCCATTGACTTCTTTGTTAAAAGACACTCCTTTCATTTTTGACGAAGCTTGTCATAAAGCTTTTGAGGACTTAAAAGACATTTTGACCAGAGCTCCAATTCTACAATCTCCAGACTGGTCATTACCATTTGATATAATGTGTGATGCTTCAGACTTTGCAATAGGTGCTATTTTAGGTCAGAAAACTGATAAAGGATCTGTAGTGATTTATTATGCAAGAAGAACACTGAATGACACCCAGATTCGATACACAACCACTGAGAAAGAGCTCCTAGATGTTGTCTTTGCCTTAGAGAAGTTCAGATCTTACATTTTAGGAGCTAAAATCATTGTTTTCACTGACCATGATGCCTTAAGGCATTTACTTGCCAAAAAGGATGCCAAGGCTAGATTGATCAGATGTATTTTTCTTGTTACAGGAGTTTGATTTGGAAATTCATGATAAGAAAGGGTCCAAGAATGTGTAGTTGACCATTTGTCCAGAATAGTTGCTCCCAGACTCTATGCCTATTAGAGATGCTTCCCGGATGAGCACATTTTAGCTGTCTCCAATATTTTATCTCCATGATACAGCACACATTGTGAATATAGGTCATTGGACGAGTACCTGGAGATTGGACAAAAAATGAAAGAGAGAGATTTTTGCTAGGGACAAGTTTTATTTGGGAGGACCCGAAGCTATTTTCATAGGGCTAGACCAAGTGATAAGAAGATGTGTCCCTGAGAGCGAGCATCAAAGTGTCCTCAAGTTTTGCCATTCTCTTGCTTGTGGAGGGCATTTTTTCAGAAAGAAGACTGCTGCTAAGGTCTTAGACTCTGGTTTCTATTGGCCCACGTTGTTTAAGGATGCTCACCAATTTGTAAGGCTTGTCCTAGATGTCAAACCATGGGAAACATTTCTAAGAAGGATATGATGCCTCTTAACCCCATTTGGTTGTAAAATTTTTGATGTATGGGGAATAGACTTCATGGGACCTTTCCCACCGTTCTTTGGATACACGTACATTTTAGTTGCTGTTGATTATGTGTCCAATGGATAGACTCCATTGCCTAAAGACCATGATCATAAGTGGTTATCAAATTTGTTCAGAAAACATCTTTTCCAGATTTGGTTGGCCCAAGGCAATCATTAGTGATGGAGACCACATTCATTAACACTCAGTTTAGGACCCTCCTAGGAAGTATGGGATCACCCATAAGTTGGCAACACTTACCATCCGCAAATCTGTGGCCAAGTAGAAGTATCAACATGGAGATTAAGAACATTCTTTAGAGTCGGTTAGGCCTGATAGGAAAGACTGGTCAGAAAGGTTAGATGATGCATTGTGGCCTACCGAACCACTTTCAAACTCCCATTGGAATGTCCCCTTATCGGATTGTGTTTTGGAAATCTTGTCATCTGCCGGTAGAACTTGAGCATAGAGCCTATTGGGCTACTAAATAGGTAAATCTTGATTTAGCTCAAGCTGGTCAACAAAGACCTTACAGCTGAAGAGCTAGAAGAGCTCAGAAATGAAGCCTATGAAGTTCCAAGATTTATAAAGCCAAGCAAAGCATTCCATAAAGCACATCATAGAAAACTTTTCAGTGCACGATAAGGTTTGGTTATTTAATTCTAGGCTTCCGTCTGTTTCTGGGAAATTGAAGTTCCGAGGGGATGGTCCTTACACTGTTGTCAAAGCTTGTGACAATGGTGCTGTCATTATTCTTGACCCTAAAACTGGACAATCATTCACTATTATGGGCAGAGATTAAAGCACTTCTTTGAAAGCCCCTCTTCCTTAAAATGAGTCTACCAAGTTAGCTGAGCCAAATGCCTAATTGCGTCTGACTGAAGATGATAAACTTAGCGCTCTTGGAGGCAACCCATGTGTACAGATTTTCGTTATCAGTAATTCTCTGTCTTACTTTCTTCCTGTAAATAAATTGGGAAGGGTAGAATAAGCATGCTTCATAGTCCTCACCCTAACCAGTGCTTCATTTCTTTTGAGCTTATACATGTGCAAATAAAAAGAAAATTTCACAATGTTTCATCTTTGAATAAAAATGTCTGCCATTTCAAAACACAGACTATGTGTCTGATCTTTAACCATTAAAATTTTATGGTTGTCACATTCCTTTGCAAACATACATGTCAGGTAGCCTCTAGTAAAAGATTACATGTATTCCCTGTCTACCTATGTAAGGATTTATGGCAAGAAGCTTTCATACACACTACACAACCACTTAAACTAGCTGAACCCGAATGTAGTAATTTGTTAAAGCTAGTAGGAGAGAGGTGATTGGTTTTCTCCCTTCCCTTAAGTGAATTGCAAAGGAAGTGAAGCGTGTGATCAAGGAACCTGACTGCCCCATCCTTCCTTAAGAGGAAAAGAAAGAAAAAGAAAAAAACAAAAGCAAAAAAAAAAAATCATGAAAAATGCCCGGATCTGAGTAAAGTTGGATTTGCTACTCTTGAAAAGTGATGAGTTGTGCAGCATTATGGATGAAAAGAAAGAAAAATTCTGAGTGCACAAAGTGCAATAAAGGGGCAAAGTCCTCAGTTCAGAGAATAATCCTCAAGGAAGTTGCAGAATGGAACTGAGAGAAACAACCCATCTGACTGAGTAAGGATCTTATTCCACAATTCTTTTCTTCTCCTTTCTCCCTTGAATTAATCTAATCTAAAATACTAGCTGAGACAGAGGAACTCCATGAGGGTTGATGTGAACTCTTAAGTGAGCTATCATTTGTGCCTAATTTCTTGCCATAAACCCTTACAATTAGGGAAGACATATCTCCACATTAATATTTTACATGATGGCTGTTTAGCATGAGACATTACATCTTCTAGTGATTTTTATTGCTAAGGGACTAGCAATGTTCAAGTAGGGGGGAGTGATAACTGCAAAATCTTTCGTGTTAAATTTCATACATATAGTTGAGTTTAGACATCTTTTGTCTATAAATAATGTGCATTTTGATTTTAATTTTCATTTCATCTATAAATAAGTTTTTTAACATATTAGTTAAATTTTTTGGTAGAACACATAGTTAGATTCTCATTTAATAAGGTCAATGCATTTTATAGTTTGACTAATAAAAATATTTTCTCTTTTTGCATAAACATTGTACATAAATAATCTTTCTTTTTATATTCTCATAACATCTTATAATTCTTGCAAATATTAGTTTGTAAATAACTTAGATTTTAAATAAATTTTAATTAATAAATAACCCTCATGTCATATACCCCTCTCATTTAACCTAAATGGGCAGCGCACACCACTTCTTTACCTATTCTTTCTTCCCACCAGGTCAAAGGCAGCAAGCAGCAGAGGAGCTATTGGGTGTGAAGAGCTGTGCGCTGGAGCTGCTGGATATGGAGCTGGTGCATGCTGGGGTGCTGGAAGCGCAGCTCGTGTGCGCTGGCGGTGTGTGAAGCAGAGGTTGTGTGGCCGGATCTCCTGCGTGTTGGAGGTGTGTACGGCTGGCGATGGAGGAGCTCCCGTGCGCAGCTGCTGGTCGGCCAGATCTGTTGAGCAATGGAGGCGATGCGTGGCTGCTGTGCGCAGCGATGGAGGCTGAGCTCAGGCGGGTGCGACTGGCACGTGAGAAGACCTGAAGCGCGTGCGCAGCAGTTGAGGTGTGCGATGTGTGAAGTGCGGCTGGAGCCTGTGCAGAGCTCGGGAAAGGAAGCAGAAGCCGTGCGGATCTGGGGCATGGTGATTTGGCACGGATGACAGCTGGGGTGCGCGTGTGAAGATGGAGGCGAGAGGAGCTTGGCGCGTGTGGATTCTGGGCGTCTAGTAGGTTCGATGGAGCTTATAAAAGGACCCCAAGGTCCTCAGATTGGGGAGTTCGGATTTTTGGGGATTTCTTCCTTTCTGCTGATTCGAGTTGGGGGGGTTTGGGTTTATGGTTTTTTTTTTCTTCTATTAATGGTTTTTTGCTTGCTGTGTTGGAGCGATCAGAGGCGCTTCTTCTTTCCTCCTCTCTCTCTTTTTCTTCTGTGAGATTAGGGTTGGCAATGCAGAGAGGCGAGAGGTTTTGTTAGTTTCTGGTTGTTCCTCCTGCTCTTCCCGGGGTCTAGTGTTTGGGGATTTTCTTCCTTGATAGTTTGATTACTGCTGTTTGTTGTTTCTTTCACCATGATCAGAGAGATATATATATAGTTGTTCTTTGATGTTCACATCATCATTGTTTGTACGAGTTGTGAGATTGTTCCTATTTTGCATATTGTTGTCCTTGTTGCTTCCCCTCGAGATGTAGGGAGGTGTCGATTTTAAAACTGGTAGGGGGTCACGCCTCTCCATTTAGCAGTGGAATAAATTGGAGAGAAACATGAGCAACGAGTATGGTAATGTAATGCGCATACAGACGCAAACATCAGAGCATCTAAGAACAATAATTGAAATAAACTCTTGATTTCATTAAAAATCACTAAGACTATTACAACCACTAATTCAGAGCCAATACATAGGGCTCAATGACATCATTACATTGAAAAGAAATCTAAAGCAATAACTACTAGACTCCAATTGTGCTAGGTAAACTTCGTCATTTGACTCCGGTCACTCATCACTCAGGTCCGGTCCCATAGGTACATATAACATCATTGTCCGATTACCTGAGACACAATGAAAATAACGAAGGGGAGCGATAACGCCCAGTAGGACTTAAATTCTCATATTCAAGCAGGCTTTAAATGATTAATGCTTTAAATGGCAGAGTAACTAATGATAAGAGAGTCATGTAAAGTCGAGAAAGTAATAGCACAAGTAACATGATTCAAATAGCAGACGGATCAAGTACAGCACGATGATTAAAGTCAAGTCACGATAGAAATGATAACAACAATAGCAAGTAAAGTCATGGTCAAGAATAGCAAGCAACATGTATAGCAAGGTGATAGATGATAGTAGATGGTCATGTAAAGAGTAAATTGCACTTTGATTGATTCTCATCAATCGAAATAGTATGGCACTTTTGATTAACTTTCGTCAATCGAAATAGTAATGGCAGTTTGGTTATCCGTAGATAGCCGAGAGAAAATATAGCACTTTTATTGTCAATAGACAATGAGAGAGTATAGCACTTTGAATGCGATCAAGTCGCGATAGAACGCAATAACTCAAGATAGCAAGTATCAAGTAGAGCAAGTAGAGAGTATGACAGTAGTTGCCCAATAACAGGACAATAACGGTTTAGTAACAGTCAGCGATAGCACAGTAATCGCATAGTACGTTTGAACTCATCAGACTAACAGTAAGGCATAACAGTCAGATGCTACTAATTCAGAACAGTCAGTCAGACCGGCAATGCAGAACACCATCTATAGCCCCTGCAGGTATTTTCGGGTGGCCTCTACCCCCAGGACTAGATTGGAGCCCCTCGAACACTCCGTGCCCTGAACAGTATGCATTCAAGTCAGTAGAGTCACAAGACCCTTTTAGCGCTAGACAGTCATGAACAGTTCAAAACAGTAGGAGCCCCATAGCTCAAAGGTACCAAGAAGAGTACTAAATGAATAGACGAGAGAGACGAGATTAGAGTGAACATGATAGACGAGCGAGTAGAGTATAGATGAGAGCTAGTTGACATTGCACAAGAAACGTCGAGTAACGAGCGATAGCAACAAGTGCACAACACACGCGTCTGGTGTTGGCAGTCAGGTGGGAAATACACAACCCTTCCGCTGGCCTCGTTATCCACAGGTCCCAGAGGTCTGGCGTGATTCAAGATAAGAGTGAGAGCAACTAAGGCCGTTTGGATCTTGCTGATCCTAGAGTGTATCATAGGTGTTAGGGTACAACCAGCTCATCGACCATGTGGGAATCCATGGACAGAGGAGTTTTACGGAGGCCTTGAATAAGGATTCACTAGTCCGACAGAAGGAATATCCGACGGAGAGTTCATCCAAGTCAAGAGAAAAGTGTGTAGAGAAACAAGTGCTCGACATTCTTAGAGGAATTCTAGAACAGTGGAGCGTCGATAACGGAATTCCCAAATCATCGCGAGAATCGTAGACAGGTTCATTTAAAATAATGCAATTATATATATAATTGAAATAAATTGCTATATGTACATGTGACAATTTTCATGCCAAGTTAAGCCATACAAGATGGTTCAAAGTGAGTTCAAGTGTAAGAGAAAATCATGGGCAAGATAGATCATGTGATTAACTTGAGTTAATTAAAATATATTCAATAATTTCAACTTCATTTTTTCTGTGTACATGATAGTTAATAAGACATGGGGAAACTGTATCACAATAGATCTTGCAAAAAGGTGGGTTTTTATGCAAAAAGCTGAGATCGCAACGCACCCTTGTAAGGGTCGTGACGGGATCAGGTGTGAACGCGACGGGGGCTTGTAAGGATCGCGACGGGCATGTCTGAACAGGCAGGCAGATCGCAAAAAGGTCTTATGAAGATCGCGACAGGTCGTTCGGTCAGGCGGCTAGAACGCGACATGATCGTTTAAGGGTCGCGACAAGCTAGTCTGATCGGGCGGCCAGAATGCGACGGGGTTATACTGTCGCGATCAGATCATGACAGGTCCCTGTGTCGCGACGGCCTTGAGAACGCGGCCTATCGGGCCATCGCGTTCTTAGGTTCTCAGGCTGTATTCGAGTGGAAAAGGACAGAGCCTCGGATTGCGGGCCAGAATTCTATAATTTGATACATGGTGATTCAAAATTGCATAACTAAATGTATAGTCGATGAAAAATCATGAAATAAGTTGCATATTGCTCTAGACATATGTGAGTACTTACAGTAAAAAGGAATTTGAAAATAGATAGAGTTTCAGCATGCTTTATTCAGTCAAACATGGAGTACATGACACAGTGAGCAGTTTTAGATGAGGGAATAAATTCATGAAGTAGGGTGGATAAAAAATTAGGGCTTTCAGGGGCAAAGATGCCTAACATGCATCAGTATCTTCAATAAAATTTCGAGGCATAGATAGAGTATTCAAGGAAATATGATTAAACATCAAGGTTCGCGGTCAAGAGGGTTGTAAGACTTCAAAATTCAATAAGAAAATATTGGCTCGATAGAAATTATGAAACTTGAGGGCTTTGTTCCTGGAACAATCTACAGACGAAATTTCTTTAGTTTTGCTCATGAGAATGCCTACCTTTGACTCAATTTCCTCTTCTAGGGTAGAACTTGAAGAACGAGAGAGAGAGAGCTTGAGAGAGTCTTCTCCCCATGAGATCTCCTCCTCCTTGGCCTCTCCTCCTGGTCCAGCAACCCTTAGAAATGAGCTAGGGCCGCCATGGGGGATTTATGAGAGTATTTATGCTTGTTATGTTTCATATTCCTAATAGTACTCTAACTCCTATTTAATTCCGAATTTCCTATTTCTTAACTCTCCTAAAGCTTTCCACTTCCTATTTGGGTTAGGATGGAGTTAAATTCATGACCAACCTATTAGGGTAGGTTTAGGAATCCATTCTAACTCAAACTTCTTATTTTAGTGCTTAATACCCTTTTTCTATTTAGGTAATATTTAAGTTACAAATTTAAGGTATTTTCCTATTATTCCCCTTTTAAAAATCTCTATTTTGGCCCAATAAATTTTATATGGTCAATTTAACAAATCTCATTATTTATTGGAATTTATCTTATGGGATTTCCCTTTTTAATTAGGGAATAATAGAGTTACAGATTTTATTATATTTTTCTTACTTGATTTTATTTATGGACTATGAGAAGTCCATTGGTCCTATTCCGATAATGGGTAATCATTTCATGATGTTGGAAGTCTCTCCGACATGTTCGTTAAATTTATGGGCACGTTATCTTTCCGTGTTAACGGTTTTCTGACTTCGTTTCCAAATTTAGATAATTAGTCACATTACGACGTACGCTTGGCCAATCGGATTTTTCGTTGCATGAATTTCTTCATAGAGCACTTAGGGATAATATTTGGGGTTGATTTATAAATTTTAAGGAATTTTCCGATGTATTCTTGCACATACGATAGTGGTACGTATGTTTCTATTATTTCAATTTAAAGAAATTATTATTTTGAATTTTTAAGTATTAAATTCTCTGGGTTGCTACATCCTCCCCCACTTAACAAGAATTTGGTCCCCAAATTCATATGATATGATACGTCTACCAATTTACTAGGAATATTTCATTCCATCATCTCCCCCACTTAGGACTTTGCTATCGTGAAAATAATATGAAATTAACTAGGGGTTTAGTGATGATACCTTGTCCACCCTCATTGGCAGGATTTTTATCCACAAGGGCTTGTAATCGTCCTTGGCATGGAGTTTGGTTCTTCTTTGTTGGACAATCGATGACTCGATGTTGTTGACTTCCACATCGCAAGCATCTGCCCAAATTCTTCCAACAGTTATCAATCTGATGCCCTGAATTTTTACAAAATTTACAGAATTCCTTCCGCTTCACTTCCCCTTTCATTCTCTTGCTATCTATGGTATTTCTTCCTTTATTATCATTGGAATGAGTAGCACGTTCTCTTTTTAACACCTCTTCTTATGGATCTTTTCAAGAAGTTCCATGGTGTCCTTTACTAATTGAGCTCTCAATACCATGACTGAATATACTTCAATGTCTAGTGAAGCCAACTTTCTCAGAACACAGGTCTCAACCCTTCTAAAATCTCTTTGCCTTCATCTTTTCCGTAGTCACTAAATGTGGTGCATACTGCGCTAGTCTTTCAAATTGCACTTCATATTCTGCTACAGACATCATTCGTTGTTTCAAATTGGCAAATTCATTTGCCTTCTTCTCACGAATCCTCTCAAAAATATTTGGTGTTGAAGAGTTCTAAACATTTATCCCACTCTATGTTGATGTTGGGTAATTGTCGACTGACAGCTTCCCACCAGGCTCTAGCATCGCGGTCCAACTGGAATGTTGCCAGAAGGACTTTCTCCTGCTCTGAACATTGCATAACCCTAAAGATTCGTTACATCGCCTTCACCCAATTTTCAGCTTTATCGGGATCCGGAGTTCCATTAACCTAGGGGGATTTATTCGTTGAAAGTTCCCATATAAGTCTCCTACCCCATTTCTTGCTCCTGCTTGAATCACGTTGTTAAGGGCTTGAGTTAACCCTTGTACAGTCTGTTGTAATTCGTGCATTTGTGCATGCTCGCCAGCCATCTCCTCTAGTTCCTGCGAGCAATAATACTTATTAATTTCTTTTTAAACTTAGGGTGCTTATACATATAGTTAAGCTCCTAGCATAACCCCAAGCTTTACCCAATCTCTCACATAGGTATGGTGGTTGACTTAGACACGGTCATGGCAGTTCACCTAGAACATCCCTAGACTTAAAATATCCGAATAAGGACATCCTAGGCTCTGATACCAACTGTCACGCCCCTCCAATTTAGCAGCGGAATAAATCGGAGAGAAACGTGAGCAACGAGTATGGTAACGTAAATTACGTATACAGACGCAAACATCAGAGCATCTAATGAACAATAATTGAAATAAACTCTTGATTTCATTATAAAATCACTAAGACTATTACAACCACTAATTCGGAGCCAATATATAGGGCTCAATGACATCATTACATTGAAAAGAAATTTAAAACAATAACTACTAGACTCCAATTGTGCTAGGGTAACTTCGTCATTTGACTCCGGGTCACTCATCACCCGGGTCTGGTCCCATGGTACGTATAACGCCATTGTCCGACTTACCTGAGACACAATAATAATAACGAAGGGTGAGCAATAACGCCAGTAGGACTTAAATCTCATATTCAAAGCTTTAATGATTATTGCTTTAATGGCAGAGTAACTATGATAGAGAGAGTCATGTAAAGTCGAGAAAAGTAATAGCACAAGTAACATGATTCAAATAGCAGACGGATCAAGTATAGCACGATGATTAAAGTCAAGTCACGATAGAAACGAACAACAATAATAGAAAGTAAGTCATGTTAAGAATAGCAATGCAACATGTATAGAGCGAGAGATGATAGTAGATTGTCATGTAAAGAGTAAATTGCACTTTGATGATTCTCATCAATCGAAATAGTATGGCACTTTTGATTAACTTCCGTCAATCGAAATAGTAATGGCACTTTGGTTACCGTAGATAGCCGAGAGAAAATATAGCACTTTTATTGTCAATAGACAACGAGAGAGTATAGCACTTTGAATGCGATCAAGTCGCGATAGAACGCAATAACTCAAGATAGCAAGTATCAAGTAGAGCAAGTAGAGAGTATAACAGTAGTTGCCCAATAACAGGACAGTAACAGTTCAGTAACAGTCAGCGATAGCACAGTAATCGCACAGTACATTTGAACTCATCAGACTAACAGTAATAGCATAACAGTCAGATGTCTAGCTAATTTAGAACAGTCAGTCAGAACCGGTGCAATGTAGAACACCGTCTATAGCCCCTGCAGGTATTTTCGGATGGTTCTCTGCCCCCAGGACTAGATTGGAGCCCCTCAGACACTCTTTGTGCCCTGAACATTATGCATTCAAGTCAGTAGAGTCACAAGACCCTTTTTAGCACTAGACAGTCATGAATAGTTCAAAACAGTAGGAGCCATACAGCTCAAATGGTCCAAGAGTGTACTAGATGAATAGACGAGAGAGACGAGATAGTAGAGTGAACAGAAAACGAGCGAGTAGAGTATAGAGAGCTAGTGAACATTGCACAAGAATGTCGAGTAACGAGCGATAGCAAAGTTGCAACAACATACGCGTCTGGTGTTGGCAGTCAGGTGGAATACTACCCTTCCGCTGGCCTCGTTAGCACATGTCCAGAGGTCCGGCGTGATTCAAATAAGAGCGAGAAACTAAGCCGTTTGGATCTTGCTGATCCCTAGAGTGTATTATAGGTGTTAGGGTACAACCAGCTCGTCGACCATGTGTGGAATCCATGGCAGAGGAGTCTTACGAGGCCTTGAACAGGATTCACTAGTCCGACAGAATGAATATCCAACGGAGAGTTCATCCAAGTCAGAGTAAAGTGTGTAAGAGAAACAAGTGCTCGACGTTCTTAGAGAATTCTAGAACAGGAGAGCGTCGATAACGGTATTCCCAAATCATCGCGAGAATCGTAGCAAGTTCATTTAAAATAGGACAATTAATATATAATTGAAATAATTTCTATATGTACAGTGACAATTTTCATGCTAAGCCATACAGGATGGTCAAAGTGAGTGCAAGTGTAAGAAAATCATGGGCAAGATAGATCATGGATTAACTTGAGTTAATTAAATATATTCATAATTTCAACTTCATTTTTCGGTGTACATGACAGTTAATAAGACATGGGAAAACTGTATCACAATAGATCTTGCAAAAAGGTCGGGCACCCTTTTTATGCAAAAAGCTGAGATCGCGAAAGGTCTTATGAAGATCGCGACGGGTCGTTCGTCAGGCGGCTAGAACGCGACAGGATCGTTTAAGGGTCGCGACAAGCTAGTCAGATCGGGCGGCCAGAATGCGACGGGGTATACTGTCACGATCAGATCGCGACAAGTCCCTGTGTCGCGATGGTCCTGAGAACGCGGTCTATCGGGCCATCGCGTTCTCAGGTTCTGAGGCTGTATTCGAGCGGGAAAAGGACAGAGCCTCAGATTGCGGGCCAGATTTCTATAATTTGATACAGGGTGATTCAAAATTGCATAACTAAATGTATATTCGATGAAAAATCATGAAACAAGTTGCATATTGCTCTAGACATATGTGAGTACTTACAGTAAATAGGAATTTGAAAATAGATAGAGTTTCAACATGCTTTATTCAAGTTAAACATGGAGTACATGACACAGTGAGCAGTTTAGATGAGGGAATTAATTCACGAAGTAGGGTAAATAAAAATTAGGGCTTTTAGGGGTGAAAGATGCCTAACATGCATCAGTATCTTCAATAAAAATTTCAAGACATGAGATAGAGTATTCAAGGAGATATGAATTAAACATGAATGTTCGGGGTCAAGATGGTTGCAGGACTTCAAAATTCAATAAGAAAATATTGGCTCTATGGAAAATTATGAAACTTAGGGTTTTGTTCCTGAGGCATGGAACAATCTACAGACGAAATTTCTTTAGTTTTGCTCGTGAGAATGCCTACCGTTGACTCGATTTCCTCTTCTAGGGCTAGAACTTGAAGAACGAGAGAGAGAGCTTGAGAGAGTCTTCTCCCCACGAGATCTCCTTCTCCTTGGCCTCTCCTCCTGGTCCAGCAACCCTTGACAATGAGCTAGGGCCAGCCATGGGGGATTTATGAGGGTATTTATGCTTGTTATGTTTCATATTCCTAATAGTACTCTAACTCCTATTTAATTATGAATTTCCTATTTCTTAACCTCCTTCCAAGCTTTCCACTTCCTATTTGGGTTAGGATGAGAGTTAAATTCATGGCCAACCTATTAGGGTAGGTTTAGGAATCCAATTCTAACTCAAACTTCTTATTTTAGTGCTTTAATACCCTTTTTCCATTTAGGTAATATTTAAGTTACAAATTTAAGGTATTTTCCTATTATTCCCCTTTTAAAAATTCCTATTTTGGCCCAATAAATTTTATATGGTCCATTTAACAAATCCCATTATTTATTGGAATTTATCTTATGTGATTTTCCTTTTTAATTAGGAAATAATAGAGTTACAGATTTTATTATATTTTTCTTGATTTTATTTATAGACTATGAGAGGTCCATTGGTCCTATTCCGATAATGGGTAATCATTTCATGATGTTGGAAGTCCCTCCGACATGTTCGTTAAATTTATGGGTACGTTATCTTTCCGTGTTAACGGTTTTCCGACTTAGTTTCTAAATTTAGATAATTAGTCACATTGCGACGTACGCTTGGCCAATCGGATTTTTCGTTGCATGAATTTTTTCGTGGAGCACTTAGGAATAATATTTGGGGTTGATTTATAAATTTAAGGAATTTTCCGATGTATTCTTGCACATACGATAGTGGTACGTATGTTTCTATTATTTCAATTTAAAGAAATTATTATTTTGAATATTTAAGTATTAAATTCTCCGGTTGCTACAAAGGGTTTGTATTTGATAATTGTCTCATTAATCCCTTCTTCTTGCTCTTTCCTTAAGTGTTCTGTGAGTGTGTGCTTAGTGATGTTAATCTGTCGGGTGGGAGGTTCCCTTTTGGTTTACTCTGCACCATTTCTTTTAGTGCCTGGATTTGAGGAACCTCTACCCTATCTTGTTGGAGCTATACTTCATGGAGCTCGCTGAGCATCTGCTTGCTGGGTGGGGAATTGGGTGATTCTTTCTTTTCTTCTGTGTTGGGAGATTGGGGGTTGCGTCTGGGAATCCAGGGGTTTCTGCTTCTTTTGTTCTGTGAGGAATTAAGGGTTTATGTTTCTTTTCTTGTGTTGGTGAGATCGATTCCAGAGACGTTCTACTTCTTCTTTTCTTAATTCTATTGGTGGCGGCTGGAGGCGTACATAGCAGAGAAGGCACATAGCAACCAGGAATACCCCCTTCTCTTGGCTCGTTCTGGGCTGGCCTGCATATGGGAGGAGAAATATCAGAGGTCGATGGTGTCCAGAAAACTTTCGGAGGTAGCAGAGCATTTGAGATACCAGGGAGCTTGGCTCCTCTTGTGTTTTTATTGATTTGAGTTTTCTATTTCGTTAGTGTTCTGTTTCTTTCCCCTGGACAGATTGGGAGCATGATCTGTTGTTTATATTTCCTTTAATATTTTCTTTAATGATTTGTTCTTCATCCCTCGAGCTGTGAGGGTACAGTATTGAAATTCTTTAGTTCTTGTTGATCTCATTTTAATTCACTGGTTAAGTCCCTTTGATTATTCACTGTCTCATTCTGATCTTTCAGTTGTAATAAAATTGTGATTCTAGTTTAGTAATAATAAATTCTATTTCTGAATTTTCTGTTCAATCCCTCGAGCTGTGAGTATAGTTGGTTGATCTTTGTGGAGAGTTACTCTTGTTGACCATTCATCCCCTGAGCTGTAAGGGTAAATTGGTTTGTTAGTTTCTAGTTAAGCTTTCTGTCTACCTGTTTGATCCCTCAATTGAGAGGGTACAGTGATACCAAGTTTCTTTAATTTCAATTCTGCTTGTTCTTTTATTATGTTTGATCTGTCGGAGTTGTGAGGGAATTGATTGATGATGTTTATAGAATGGAATCTATTGCAATGTTATCTTGGTGATAAAGTTAGAGTTGTTTCAAAAATAGTTTCTTAAGTCGAACTTTATTTAGTCTCCCTGTGGAAATGACATGTTCTCACCACTTTGCTAGTTCATCTTTGTTATTTTAAATTTGTGAGACAGTTTAGAGAAGGTGAGCATTTTGACGTGTGCAACGAACTCTAGACAACAAAAGTGTACAGTCAACAATGCTGCGTTCAGCTACCACCAGATCATATGCATCCCCCAGACCAGGACGCCACTACGTTCGTCACCGACCTCGGTCTCTACTGTTTCACCAGAATGCCGTTTGGTCTGAAGAATGCAGGAGCGACCTACCAGCGATTGGTCAACAAGATGTTTGAGTAGCAGATTGGGCGCAACATGGAGTTCTACGTCGATGACATGTTGGTCAAAACGCTCCCGAGCGCCGACCACATTACTGACCTCGAAGAAACCTTCGCAACCTTGCGAACGTACAACATGAAACTCAATCCCGCAAAGTGTGCATTCGGAGTACACTGGGGGAAGTTCCTTGGCTTCCTTGTCTCTAACTGAGGAATAGAGTCCAACCCCGAGAGGATCCGAGCCATACTGGAGATGACCAGTCCGAGGACTGTGCGCGACGTCCAGCGGCTCACTGAACGTCTCACGACGCTCAACCGCTTCATGTCCCGAGCAGTAGAACAAAGCTTCAATTTCTTCAAATTTCTGTGAGTCCCTAAAGGCGCCTCACTGCAAGGGGGGCAAGTACGGTGGACCGAGGACTGCGAAGCGGCCTTCACCGAGTTGAAGGCGTACCTCACTGCCCCACCTGTTCTTTCGAAGCCCGTTGTAGACACCCGTTTTTGGCCTATAAGTTGGGCACATTTTTTATCCATATCATTGATGTCCCAATTGGTCATCACTTTGGAGTCCTTCTCTGGCCCATCATGAGCCCATTCACCCTTAATTTCAAGCCCATTCTCAAGCCCATGGCCAAAATCTACTTGAAACATCAAACTGTGCAATCTGCCCAATCCTGTAAATATGCCTTCACTTTGAGAGCATATAACCTCCTCATTTCTAATCCAAATTTGGCATATCATACTATCATTTTGTATCCCTCTGAGTCTAGAATCCAACGCAATAAACGGCTCATCAATACGATGTCTGTGGAGAGAGTTATGGCCCTTTTCGTGGGACCTACGCGGACTGTCTTATAGTCGCGACCTGGTGCATGGACGTGACAAGAACGCCCCACGACCCGTCGCGACAGCACCATGCACGTAAACACATTTTTACGTGATTTATGACTTATCCTTCCATCTTAGAGCCTATCTAAAGTCTCTTTGAGTTGGATTACGACCTAAACCTCCTATCCTCATCCCTAGGGAGCCCTCAAGTCCATCCAAACTCTAGATAGACTCTAGAACACCCCCACAACTTGGACTCTCTCTCTAACTCGGGATTGGACTCTATCTCTCTCTTGAACACATCCTAGGACTCTCTAGGGATAGAGGAAGGCTACCCCTATGAGGAGAGATCCCTGGAGGCTCTGCCCACGAGGTCCCATCGTCCCCAACGTAGAGGAGAAACTGTTCTTCCCGTTTTCCTTCTTTCTCTCTCCTCTTTCTCTCTCATATCGCCTCCAGGACCAGCAGCACTTGCACTGCTTGTGGAGATAGAACCAGGCCAGATCTCTTCGAGGTTTCTTCATCAAAGTTTCTCCCCACAGAGCCCTCTTCAACCTTGAAGTGGAATCACATCGATTGGTGGCTTGTGCAAAAAGTTACAGCAGATTGATCTTCACTTTCTCTCTCATATCGAGATCTGCACATGTGGGATTATCGTCTCTTCCACAGCCCAAACCAGGCCAGATCTCTTCAAGATGTCTTCATGAAAGTTGTTCATGACGTCCTCCTTTCCGACCTCCAACTAGAATCACATCAAACGGGGAAGTATCTGTTTAGTTTTGATTTTTACTTTCTTTTCCACGTTTTACACATGTATACATGAGTTAGGATTCCTCCTTCTCCTCTTCCATGATTTCTCCCCATGCATATTCCTCCCCACATTTTCCTACTACCCAAGGGGTTTAAAAACCACCCCCCAGGTCCGTTCCCTCCATGCTCCACATCTTTCTTTCATTTAAGAATAGCTACTACACTTAACATAGTCTAACAGGGTTTTATTTCTTATTTTCGTTGTTTTGGCAGGCACCCAAGCGAAGATCCACGAGGAGCTCTCATCCTCTAACCGGCTGGAGGACGGGAAGAAGGTCCCATCCATCATCTCCCGCACAGAAGAGAACGCGATGGTGGAGGGCGACTCGACAAGGAGACGCGTCCACCATGGGCGACGCGTTATCATTGTTATCGCGACCGATAGCCCTGCCGCGACACCAGGTTCGCCCTAGTTCTCTCCCCCTTTCCTAGAGTAGTTAGCCCGCATTATTATCTTTATTTGGCAATGCTCTAGGTGGCAATCACATCCTATTTATCATGCTATCATATTTGATATTCATGTCTGTGTTGAGGGGGGTACAATCCCTGTGATTACACCTTTTGGCGATCACGGTGGGACCTTCAGTGCTACCCTCGTGGATTGAGTTTGCCTGCTTGCCATGTTTCCTTCCTTGTTTGTCTTCTTAGGGCCCTGTTAGTCTTTTGTCCCTTTGTTTTTTTTTGCATTTTGGCTCTCTGCCAGTGTCGCGGCGTATCGTGGGGACGCGATCATATCGCGTCGTCAGAGGTAGACGCGACACTAGGTCTGTATATTTCTTCTTCTATCTAACTTATCCTACCTCTATGAGTTCATGTGTGCCTGTTCCATGCTACTCCGCCATGTATGCCGTGTTTGTGAATGCTAGAGTCCTGCTAGGGTTCGGGTTTTCCTTTTCTTTCTTTTGTAAGTTTTCGGGTTCTGTCGCGGCGGGTCTTGAGGACGCTACCAGGTCGCGCCGTGGATGAGCGTCGCATCTACAGGTACGCTTTGTATGTTATTGCTTTGATCCATGTGTCGGTTTCTGGGTGCTTCATGACCTTTGTTAGATTGATCTTGTGATTTCATGCTCATATCATATGCTAGGTTAGTCTGTATGCTTTGTATTTGTGACTGACTGTTGTTTTTCGGGGCTCTGTTCATATCACGGCAGACCGCTCTGTCGCGATAGGGTCGCGGTGTATCTGGCCGCCGCGACTCTGCCCGAGACCCTATTGGTCACCCTGCTTGATCATTCTTGTTACTTGTGCATACATTTTGGGCACTTAGGCCCTTACATACACTATTGATCCCATTGTCTAGGTTCCCCCTTGGTTGAGTGAGCCCTCTCACCTACGAGCACTCGTAGGTTGACTCGGGCCGCCTTCCGAGGACCTCCGTAAGTCCTCGTGACCGTACGCACGTTGCGGTTCACTGGGCCGGTTGTACCCGTTGCACCCCTAGGTCGAGCCATCTCCCCGTGTGAGTTGTGTATCCCCCTTAGTATCACCGGAGTACTTGAGTTCATACCCATTAGGGTCTTCTTTAGCCGAGTGCAATTCAATTAAATCAATCCATTAAAAGGCTAAGTGATAACCCTAAAATCCTAACGCTTATCATGCTAACTTGGGTGTTTGCTTGAGAACTCCCTTCTCGTCCCTTTCTTGTGTGATTGTAACTGTTGTTGTACCCCTTATTTGTACCTTAGTGTATCCTTTTATTTCCCCATTTCTCATCCTCTCATGGCTCCTTTCCACTTCACCTATCCCCCAACCTCTCCTCCTCATGTAGACCCCTTGTCTCATGAGTCTATTCCAAATTCGGCCCAGTCCAAGGCCCATCGGGCCGATGAGGGTTCCCATTCCCGATCTATTCTGTCGCCATCTTCTTCTAATGAGGCCGCTGAATTGGAGCGCCTCCTACTTGAAATGGGCCCGGACCAGGCCCGCAAATTGTTGGCCACTTTTGCTCTACGGTCTTCTTCCAAGACAGGCCCAACCGGCCCACATTATCCTGCTCATTCTAGACCCACCCACATTGTCACTCCCGGATTGGGCCACCCTTTTGTCCAGTCCACATCGTTGCAACCGCCCATTATGCTCAATCTAGCCCGGACCTTGACTCTCGAATCCGCTCTCATTCTGAAGCTGGCCCTCGCTATCCACAATCCACTTCGGCTCAGGACTTCCAATCCGAGTTCGAGTCCATGAAGCGAGAGCTCAGTGACTTGCGGAGGCAGTTAAAGCCAAAACCTTCCTTCAATGATACTCTCCCTGATTTCCGTGGTCTCTGGATCCCTCCACCTTCTCAGCTCCCTGTTTATCGCAAATACAATGGGGCTGGAGACCCTTGCATCCATCTGAAGGAGTTCCTCTACGAGTCGGTGTCCTATCAACATGATCGCCGCTTATTGGCTTATCTTTTTAGGCGGTCATTAGACGGGCCCGCTCTGGAGTGGTTCTATTCCTGCCTCTCAATGAAGTCGAGGATTTTGAAATCGTCAAGGCCAGATTCATACAGCAATATCAAGAGCGGGCCGGGCCCGAGTATTCAATGGCCGATCTGGTGGCTGAGCAGATGAAACCCGATGAAAATTTTGCAACCTATGTCGACCGGTGGCGTCAAATGTCCGCGCATGTCCATATGCACATCCCAGAAGAGGAGAAATCAAGCTTATCATTGCTAATGCAACGCCCATGTATCGCCACATTTTGGCTATGAACGACATCACATCTATGCAGCAGTTATACAGCCGAGCTCGCTTTGTTAGAACCCAACTCATTGACTCCCCCACGCCATCCATGTTTGAGGCCCAACAATCGAATTCTTCATTTCAAGGGCCTACCTATGAAGGAGTCCAAACCCATGCCCAAGTTGATGCCATCCACCATCCCATGTCTACCCACTCTGCTAATCACTATACACCTCCACCTCCATATAGCCAACTTGCTCCACTTCCACAAGAACAACCACCTCGTCTATGCCGCAGCATCTTGCCATCCACTACCCAGCCATCAAAGTATCCACCTGGCCCAAAGCGAGCCCATTATCATCCGTTGCCTGAGTCTCTCTCTGATGTCTTCACAGCCCTGATGTCCATCAATGCATTGCAACTCCCTCCAGAAAAGCCAAGCTGGGACATGATAGTTGACCGATCAAAATATTGCTCATATCATCGCCATCCGGGGCATACAGTCGCGAACTGCTGCGAATTTGGGATGTGATCTATGATCTAGAGCACAAGATAAATTGGGCCGAAATGCATAGACTCATCCTACATTGTCAAGACAAGAGCAAAGCACAGGGCCAGAGGCAGCAGCCCTCTCCACCACAGGCAGCGGAACAACCGCCTAAGCAACCGACAACACAGTCAAGACAGCGAGCGCAAGCATCAAGGCAGTTGTCATCTCCACCAGTTCAAGGCCGACGACACATCTTCACTTATCCTCCAAGTGCACCACCCGCTCCGTCACAACCTCAACAACCCCCTCCGCCAACCCTTGCTCAGGCTATCACCACCACACCTACTGCATCGCACCCTGATGACAAGCTGTTAGCTCGACCCATTATGTCGGTGCACTATCAGTCATCTCTACTAACGCCGCAAACCACTAATCCCTCCACTCCTGCCAACCCTCCATCTTTACCCCTCGCCATCATCTCCACCCCACTACCACTTGCACCTGAGCAAGCCATTACCGCCACACCAAGGCTCGAGCAAGCTCTGCTCACCTCTGAGCCGGAGCAAGAGTTTCCTACTCCCAAGAGTAAGGCTGCTTCAGCCTCTGAGTTGGAGGAAGAGCTCTCTCCGCATGAGCCTATCCTTGCCATCATCCAATCACCTCACATCAAGCCCTCCACATCCGACGAACCCACCATAGCCACCATACATCCCATCACCACATCCCAATGGAGCGGGTGTGCATCACCAGCAGCATGCCTTGAAATTACTTCCCCTATGCAAGATGGACCGAGTAAAGGTAGCCCAGTTCCGGTCATGTGTTTCGACCCTTACAACTACATCAGTCACATGCCGGTCTATGTCCTTATCTCGGGCACATTCAGGAAGGATGAGCTTTCATCTCCTCAGAAGAGCACTGTCAAAAAGAGTTCCCAGGCCCTAGTGCTAGCCAGATCCAAAGCGGGGACGGTAGCCATTACGTTGCTTATTGGAAATGCTACCATTAATGCCATCATCACTCCTCGCTTAGTTATATTGCATATGGCTGGTCAAGAGAAGGGATTCTCTACAAACGTCGTGCTATCTCACGCGGCTGCTAAGGCCATCATGAATCAGCTGTCACTCAAGGGGCAAGAAGTCACACTGCCCAAAGCATCCAAAGCCCTCCTTGCCATGTTTCAACCTGACCAGGGGCACATTTCTATGTCACCAAGAACACTCAAGGTTTTGCCAAGAGTCCTTTGCAGTTTGCCTCAGCCTGTCAGTCAGTTGGCCGTGCTAGTGCCACCCATCACACTCCCAGAAGCCTCCCCTCTTCAACTGTCAAGGGAGTTGGTCTTCATGCCAGATTGTCAGGCCAAGATGCCAAGTCTCAAGCTTATGGTGCCGCGCATCAAGTTCCCATGGGTCTGCACTATCTACCTGTCAAAGGAATCCTTCTTAATGAAAATGCCAATTTATGGCTGTAACGTTCCGACCCTTCGGATCATCCTTGTGTGGTCATGGAGGCCAGTGTGTGGCCGATGATGCGAATGATAGGTGTTTTCTGTGTGTTGGGAGTTTTTGCTCATTTGGATTCTCTGATTCTCGGTTGCTAACGTGGTCGTTTGGAGGGTCGCGATAAGCACGCGACAGCTTTGGGCGACGCGTTCATGGCACCGCTGGTTTTAGTGATCGTCTGCATGTGCGCCGCGTGTCACTCGCTTGGCGGGTATGCTGGCGTCAGCAGGCTTAAGGCGTCGATCAGGAGTACCGTGTTAAGGTCGCGGTTATGAAGGTTGATGCGTTATTAATTGCGTCGTGTTTTTAAGTAACCCTAGCAGAACAGAGCAAGTGAAAGCTCTGCTGGGCCAGGGGGTTTTGCTGTGGAACTTTTGGGCGATTTGGCTTGTTAGAGGTCGGCTTGATGAGCTTCCACCGTGAGGACTCTCAGTGGAGCGGGGGAAACATTGAGCTGGCTTGTTCTTCGCGTTCTTCGCGAAGGTAGGGAGATTTCCCGTGGTTTGATCCGTGAATCATTCGTGTGTGGTGGATAATGTGTTTCTTGCTTTCTAAATCATAGATAGCATGTGTAGGAACACATTAAAGCATGAAAATGGAAAGAGAACTATAGGTATTAAAGAGTTTGAGGTGATTTGAATGAAGGGTTCTGGACAGGGTTCACACCTGCTATCGCGGTCGCTCTGAGAGCCGCGATCAGGCCGCGACACGTCGAACTGTCGCGTTCTGAAGGCGGTCTATCGTGCCGCCGTGACAACAGCCGAATGTTGTCATACAAGCATAAATGTAAGTGAATGATAATCTGTTCAGCGTGGTTTATGTTATATGGTGATAGAAAGAGGTGTTTTGGCACTCTCTCGGTGCTCGGAGAGCGTGTGGCTTGTGATTAATGTAGTGTTTACGTGGTTTGTATGGAGGCTTCACGTGGTTTGGATGTTGAGCATACGGTTTTCGTGTATGTGGTGTGTAGTTTAACACCTTCCGTGGATACCTCTTCAGTTGGGAGCCCCAGGTTTTGTGTGAGCCAGGCACGTGAGTGCTCAGGGCTTGTCCCGGTACTGGGTCTTGACGAGGTCTTGTCGTCTTCCTGGACACCCTCACTCTTGTGTTGAGTAGTACGTCCGGCTGAGGGAAAGACGACAGTGGGACAGCGACTAGAGAGAGGTTGTTGTGTTGTCGCTTGTAGCACGCTCGTAGTTGGGGGAGACGGACACTAGTAGACGTACTGGACCCCAGCTAGTCCTGTTTTCCAGTGTCTCACTTTAGGGAGCTTGGGCCAGAGTCCCTAAAGGTGCCAGACATGGGCCTGTGAGGTGTGTGACCTGCAGGTTGTGGTGGTTTAGTTGGACTCCACAGTTCTTGTACTTGTTTAGTGGAGCGGCAGCTGGACCTTTCGTCCGTGGCTGCGAGACTGAGAGGTGGTCCTGTGTGGTTTGTCCGGGTCAGTAACTGGTGTCGTGAACCAGTTGACGTGGCTCGAGTGTGGCGTTTCTCTACAGTAGCTCGTACACCTGATTGGTGTTGCCGTTTATTTATTTACGTTGATTCTTGTTAACGGCAGTTAGTAAGTGGCATTTACTGTTATATATCATGTTAGTTAGTATTATAAATTGCTAGTGTAGCATTTCTTGCTTTGCTACCTGTGTTGGAATGCTCGATTTCTAGGGAGTTTCCCTACTGAGCCAATGACATGTGAGGCTCACCCCAACCTCCTACTAGGTGAGGGAGTTCAGGAGATTGTGCGTCCATCGTCCAGTGGAGGGTCTGTACCACCAGCAGTGTAATTTTACTTTTCTATTGTTCACCTCGGGGTATGCCCCAGGTTCTGTTGTAGTTTAGCTACAGTTGTGCTATAGCTATGTATATTTCATGTAAATATTTGTGGGATTGACAAATCTTATGAATGTCTGAGTTGGTTCCTTTATATTTCTACGGACTCGTGGTTTGATATCCCTTGCGAGGCTTCGCCCCGTTCGCGGGAGGCGGACTCGAATCAGGCTTCTATTAGGTTAGCGGGTCTGATTGGCGAGGACCGTCACAGTTGGTATCAGAGCATGTTCCGTAAGAGTATAAAGGAATTGGAAATACATAGCCATGTCTTTACTGTAACCCACTGCTGGTAGTGACTCTGGTTTTGTATTGATTTCTTGTGTATTTTGTTGTTGGAATAATGTTTGTGCAGGAATAGTAATGGCTGAAAGGAGAGATGTGGGAGGTGGTGGAGAAGGGTCAGGAGAGGATTCTACCCAGAGGATGATGGAAAGAATATGGGAAAGTTTAACAGAAATTCGAGTGAGATTGGATCAGCAACCACCGGTACAGCCAGCGGCAGTAGTACCACCATTTCCAGAGGAAGCAGTACCAGTAGTTCCAGTTCCACCCCCACCCGGAATAAAGGTACCTCCTGTAGTACCTGTACAACCGGTAGTCTCAGTGAGACCAGTTACTGGAGAGGAAACTACTGTGCTTGTGGAACAATTTTTTAGATTGCAACCCCCTACATACTCAGGAGGCCCCAACCCGGATACAGCAGAGCATTGGATACATGAAATTGAGAGGGTTTTTGCAATAATGAGGTGTCCCCAGGAAGATAGAGTGCTTCTTGCGGCATACCAGTTACGAGGGTTTGCGCAGGAATGGTGGCGGTTGAAGATGCAGACAGTTTTTATAGGCAGGGCGGAGGACACTATTCCATGGTCGGAATTCTTGTCAGTCTTTAATGATTCCTTCTTCCCAATACAAATTCAGCAAATGAAAAGGGAGCAATTCCAGACATTTCAGCAAGGGAATCTATCAGTGCTTGAATATCAGATGAGATTTATAGCCTTGAGTAGGTATGCCCCATATGTAGTAACGAATAATGCTATGATGGTGGAATACTTTATTCGAGGTCTGAGGCCAGAATTGCAAGATGCAGTGATCCCATTGATGTGTAGAATAGTGGAAGAGGCAGCTCAGCGAGCAGCAATACTTGAGAGGACTGTTCGGGCCAGGCAAGGGCATTTCAGGCAGGTGGTTTAGGTTTAGGTAGCTTTCGGTATCTACAGCCGTCAGGAGGAGGTAGTAAGGGAAAAGCACCTTCTGGAGCTTCATCATCATCTGGAATAGGAAAATGGGGTAAACAGATAAAGAAATTCTTTCAAGGAGGCCGTGGTAGAGGCAGGCAACAGGGTTTTCAGCAGGGAGGTTTTCAGCAGGGTCGTGGCTACAGGCGACTGGTTCCAGAAGAATCTCAGCAGAGTACGGCAGGGCAGCCAATGGTACCTCCATCTTTTAGATGCTATAATTGTGGGTAGCCAGGACATTTAGCAAGGAATTGCTCATATCCTCGAGAGCAGACTTATGGTAGAGGACCCAACAGCAGCAGCAGCAGCCCTTTCAGCGGTCAGTAGAATAGGGCAGAGGTTCACCATATCAAAGAGGAGGACGGGGACGAGTGATGGCTGTTACCAGAGCTCAGGCGGAGGCATCCAATCTTGTTGAAGGTATTCTACCTTTCTTTGATTTTACTGCTAGAGTATTAATTGATCCGGGTGCTTCTCATTCATTTATTTCTGAAGATTTTCTGGATAGCATGGTGCTTCCTTTAGAAGAGAAATCTTGTGAATTGGTAGTGGAAATTCCCTCAGGAGGATATTTGTTGACTTCTTGTTTCTTAGAAGATGTTTCGATAGTGATTCATGGGAATCAAATGCCTGCAAGATTATATGCTTTGACATTGAAAGAATATGATGTGATTTTGGGAATGGATTGGTTAGAGGCCTACGGGGCATTGGTTGATTGTAGAAAGAAGAGAGTCAGATTTTGCAGACCTGGTGGTGAAATGTTTGAATTCCAAGGTATGCCTTTTTACACTCCCAAGTTTATTATTTCTGCACTTAGAGCTAGAAAGTTAATTAATGCGGGATGTGTAGCGTACCTTGCCTCTGTTAGTCTAGTTGAATCTGATAAGTCTGTAGGTTCAGTACCAGTAGTTAGAGAATTTGCAGATGTGTTCCCAGATGAGTTGCCAGGTTTAGCTCCGCGTAGAGAAGTGGATTTTATAGTTGAATTGCAACCAGGCAGTTTGCCTATTTCTAAAGCACCATATAGAATGGCTCCACAGAATTGAAGGAATTGAAGAAGCAATTGCAGGAATTATTGGAAAAAGGTTTTATCAGGCCTAGTCAATCACCTTGGGGAGCGCCAGTGTTATTTGTTAGAAAGAAAGATGGTAGTTTAAGAATGTGCATAGATTATAGGCAGCTGAATAAAGTTACAATTAAGAATAAGTATCCACTTCCTAGGATTGATGATTTATTTGATCAATTGCAGTCAGCTAAAGTATTTTCCAAGATAGATTTGAGATCAGGATATCATCAGTTGCAGATTATAGAAGAAGATATTGAGAAGTCAGCTTTTCGGACCAGGTATGGGCATTATGAATTTGTTGTGATGCCTTTTGGATTGACAAATGCACCTGCAACATTTATGAATTTGATGAACAGAATATTTCATCAGTACTTGGATCAGTTTATAGTGGTCTTTATTGATGATATATTGGTTTATTCAGCATCAGAAAAAGAGCATGCAGATCATTTGCGAACTACTTTGCAGATATTGAGAGATCATCAATTATTTACTAAATTTAGTAAATGTGAATTTTGGTTGAAGGAAATTCAGTTTCTAGGTCATGTGATATCAGGTGAAGGTATTGCAGTGGATCCAGCCAAAGTTGAGGCAGTAATGAAATGGGAAGAGCCAAAAATAATGTTTGAAATTAGGAGTTTTCTGGGTTTGGCAGGTTATTACAGAAGATTTATCCAAGATTTCTCCAGGATAGCAGCACCGATGTCAAGGTTGACAAGAAAGGGTGTTCCTTTTGTGTGGTCTTCGGAGTGCAGACGTAGTTTTGCAGAGTTGAAGAAGAGGTTGACTTCAGCACCAGTTTTAGAGATTCCGTCGGGCAGTGGTGGATTTGTTTATATTCAGATGCATCCAAGAGAGGTTTGGATGCGATTTTGATGCAGCATAGTAAAGTGATTGCCTATGCCTCCAGGCAATTGAAGAAGCATGAGGAGAACTACCCAACTCATGATCTAGAGCTAGCAGCGGTTGTCTTTGCATTGAAAATTTGGCGGCATTATTTGTATGGTGAAAGATTTGGATTTTCACTGATCATAAGAGTTTAAAATATATTTTCTCTCAGAAAGATTTGAATCTAAGGCAGCGCAGATGGATAGAATATCTAAAGGATTATGATTTTAATTTAGCATATCATCCAGGCAGAGCAAATGTGGTGGCAGATGCATTGAGCAGAAAAGTGGTTATGAATCAACTTATGATCAGAGAATGGAAACTTTATGAGAATGTGGTGGAGAATTCTTTATTTGTGCCAAGCAGTCAGCGTAGAGCAGTATTAGCAACTAGTGCAGTGGAACCTTCTATTTATTGGCAAATAGTAGAGGCACAAAGAGCAGATGCTAATTTAGCGGATATTCTTCGAATGGATGAAGTAAATTTGGGACGTGATAATGTGGCCAGACTGAAAGGACGTTTGTATGTTCCAGAAGATGCAGAAATTAGACAGAAGGTTTTAGAAGAAGCTCACAGATCAAGGTACACTATCCACCCAGGCAGCACAAAAATGTATCAGGATATGAAGAAGCATTTTTAGTGGCCACATATGAAAGAGAAATTGCAGAATTTATAACCAGTTATGTAGTATGTCAACAAATTAAAGCAGAGCATCAGAAGCCAGGAGGATTGTTGCAGCCATTACCCATTCCGCAGTGGAAGTGGGATGACATAGCAATGGATTTCATAGTTGGATTGCCCAATTCATCAGGTCATAATGCAATATGGGTTTTTGTGGATAGATTGACCAAAGTTTGCAGATTATTACCAGTTAGCATGTCATGGTCAGTTGATAGATTAGCTAAGTTGTATTTAGAAAGGATTGTACCTTTGCATGGAATACCATCACTATAGTTTCAGATCGAGACCCTCGATTTACCTCTAGTTTTTGGAGGAGTTTACAAAGAGTTGTTGGCACAGAATTAAGGTACAGTTCAGCTTATCATCCACAAACAGATGGGCAGACGGAAAGAACAATTCAGACTATTGAAGATATGTTGAGAGCCTGCTGTCTTGTGTGGGGAGGCATTTGGGAGCGTCATTTAAGTCTAGTTGAGTTTGCATATAATAACAGTTATCATTCAAGTATTGAAATGGCACCCTATGAAGCATTGTATGGCAGACCGTGTAGATCACCATTAAATTGGCATGAAGTGGGAGAGAGACAAGTTTTGGGCCCAGAAATGGTTCGTCAGTGTGCAGAAACAGTGAGATTCATCCAAGAAAAATTAAAAACAGCCCAGAGTCGCCAGAAGAGTTATGCAGATGTTAGACGTAGACCATTACAATTTGAAGTTGGCAATTTTGTATTTTTAAAGGTATCTACTACTAAAGGTGTATTAAGGTTCAGTAAGAAAGGCAAGTTGAGCCCGAGATATGTTTGGCCATTTCAAATAAAAGAAAGAATGGGTGAAGCAGCTTATAAATTAGATTTGCCAGCAGATTTCACTGATGCTCATGATGTGTTTCATGTTTCAATGTTAAGAAGGTATATTAAAGATCCAACTCAAGTTGTTAGCTATCAAAGAGATGATTTAAAGCCCGACATGTCAATGCTGGAATACCCAGTGCAAATTTCAGGCCACAGAACTCAAAAGCTCAAAAATAAGGAAATTGAATTGGTAAAAGTTAGATGGGAGAATAGACAAGGTGGAGAAGACACTTGGGAATTACCGGAAGAAATGAAGAAAATGTATCCATACTTGTTTGAGTAAGTTTTATTCTTTTTAGGTGATAGTATCATATGAATTGCATTGAAATGTTGATAATTAGCTTCCATTTTTAATTTTGAGGACGAAATTTCTTTTTAGGTGATAGTAATGTAACGTTCTGACCGTTCGGATCATCCTTGTGTGGTCATGGAGGCCAGTGTGTGGCCGATGATGCGAATGACAGGTGTTTTCTGTGTGTTGGGAGTTTTTTTACTCATTTGGGTTCTCTGATTCTCGGTTGCTAACGCGGTCGTTTGGAGGGTCGCGATAAGCACGCGACAGCTTTGGGCGACGCGTTCATGGCACCACTGGTTTTAGTGATCGTCCGCATGTGCGCCGCGTGTCGCTCACTTGGCGGGTATGCTGGCGTCAGCAGGCTTAAGGCGTCAATCAGGAGTACCGCGTTAAGGTCGCGGTTATGAAGGTTGACGCGTTATTAACTGCGTCGTGTTTTTAAGTAACCCTAGCAGAACAGAGCAAGTGAAAGCTTTGCTCGGCCAGGGGGTTTTGCTGTGGAACTTTTGGGCGATTTGGCTTGTTAGAGGTCGGCTTGACGAGTTCCACCGCGAGGACGCTCAGTGGAGCGGGGGAAACATCGAGCTGGCTTGTTCTTCGCGTTCTTCGCGAAGGTAGGGAGATTTCCTATGGTTTGATCCGTGAATCATTCGTGTGTGGTGGATAATGTGTTTCTTGCTTTCTAAATCATAGATAGCATGTGTAGGAACACATTAAAGCATGAAAATGGAAAGAGAACCATAGGTATTAAAGAGTTTGAGGTGATTTGAATGAAGGGTTCTGGACAGGGTTCGCACCTGCTATCGCGGTCGCTCTGAGAGCCGCGATCAGGCCGCGACACGTCGAACTGTCGCGTTCTGAAGGCGGTCTATCGTGCCGCCGCGACAACAGCCGAATGTTGTCATACAAGCATAAATGTAAGTGAATGATAATCTGTTCAGCGTGGTTTATGTTATATGGTGATGAAAGAGGTGTTTTGGCACTCTCTCGGCGCTCGGAGAGCGTGTGGCTTGTGATTAATGTAGTGTTTACGTGGTTTGTATGGAGGCTTCACGTGGTTTGGATGTTGAGCATACGGTTTTCGTGTATGTGGTGTGTAGTTTAATGCCTTCCATGGATACCTCTTCAGTTGGGAGCCCTAGATTTTGTGTGAGCCAGGCACGTGAGTGCTGGGGGCTTGTCCCGGTACTGGGTACTGACGAGGTCTTGTCGTCTTCCTGGACACCCTTACTCTTGTGTTGAGTAGTACGTCCGGCTAAGGGAAAGGCGGTAGTGGGACAGCGACTAGAGAGAGGTTGTTGTGTTGTCGCTTGTAGCGCGCTCGTAGTTGGGGGAGACGGACACCAGTAGACGTACTGGACCCCAGCTAGTCTTGTTTTCCAGTGTCTCACTTTAGGGAGCTTGGGCCAAAGTCCCTAAAGGTGCCAGACATGGGCCTGCGAGGTGTGTGACCTGCAGGTTGTGGTGGTTTAGTTGGACTCCACAGTTCTTGTACTTGTTTAGTGGAGCGGCAGCTGGACCTTTCGTCCGTGGCTGCGAGACTGAGAGGTGGTCCTGTGTGGTTTGTCCGGGTCAGTAACTGGTGTCGCGAACCAGTTGACGTGGCTCGAGTGTGGCGTTTCTCTACAGTAGCTCGTACACCTGATTGGTGTTGCCGTTTATTTATTTACGTTGATTCTTGTTAACGACAGTTAGTAAGTGGCATTTACTATTATATATATCATGTTAGTTAGTATTATAAATTGTTAGTGTAGCATTTCTTGCTTTGCTACCTGTGTTGGAATGCTCGATTTCTAGGGAGTTTCCCTACTGAGCCAATGACATGTGAGACTCACCCCTACCTCCTACCAGGTGAGGGAGTTCAGGAGATTGTGCGTCCATCGTCCAGTGGAGGGTCTGCACCACCAGCAGTGTAATTTTACTTTTCTATTGTTCACCTCGGGGTATGCCCCAGGTTCTGTTGTAGTTTGGCTACAGTTGTGCTATGGCTATGTATATTTCATGTAAATATTTGTGGGATTGACAAATCTTATGAATGTCTGAGTTGGTTCCTTTATATTTCTACGGACTCATGGTTTGATATCCCTTGCGAGGCTTCAGCCTGTTCGCGGGAGGCGGACTCGAATCAGGCTTGCTATTAGGTTAGCGGGTCTGATTGGCGAGGACCGTCACAATGGCATTCCCCTATGGGTGTCTATAAAGGTTGGATATGCAAATGATAGCCAAAGGGCAAGTGCGCACACGGTTGTCATGACGACTATAATTGATGAGAGAGCCATGTGGCAGCAGAGAAGAGCAAGGCCATCTGCTTCCTGGTCCCACTATTTAAGAAGACATGTCGAAATGAAACCGTCATATCTGTCTGTGAGAGCAAAGAAGCTGTGGCGTTACAAGAAGAAATCTGCCAAGAAGCAAAGGAGGTTGCAATCAAGATTCAAGTTCTTCAAGAAAAATGTCGATCTCCCTATCCTGTCATCCTCTGACCTTGATCTTTCAATGCTACTCATCCTGGTCAATCTAGTTCCCAGAGGAGGCGCCCGATCTCTCAATCCTAAACTAGTGCCGCATTCTTCCCCTCCTACTCCCCTCGGGTCTTTGGACCCTCACTTATTGTAACGTCGCGCATTTTCCAGATCCCCGTGGATCCAGGTTTAGCGGGTTTGTGGACAATGTGTGGCCCATTAGCTTGTGTTTTAGGTGTTTATGCGCGTTGTGAGGCTTGGTGGGCCGGCCGTTGGGCCCAAAGCTCTCACAGGTTTTGTTCCTGTGAACGCGACAAGGGTGTGCGTCGCGTTTTGAACGCAACAGCCCTGGGGGTCGCATTCCTGTTGCTGCCGTTGAGCGTCGACGTCTGCATGCGCACCAAGTGTCGGGCGCTGGGTGGCCTGCTGACGTCAGGAGTGGGACAGCGACGGCCTCCTACGTCGCGTTCAGGTCGCGACGTAGGGCAGCATCGCGTTCTTAACCGCTGTGCGTTTTTAAAGAAGTTTCGGCCGAACAGAGCTTCCACAAGCTCTGCTCGACTAGGAGGGGCTGCTGTGGAGCTCCCACGGGCGATTCGGACTTCTGGAGGTGTTTTTGGCGTGCTCTCGCCGCGAGGACGTCGCGTGGAGCGGGGGAGATGCCGTGTCGTGCGTGGTTTCCACGTTCTTCGCGAAGGTAGGGTGTTTCTACCTCGTTTGATTGTGTGAAATGCTCGTGGTGTGGATTTGATTCGTTTAAAGCTTATAGAACATTAGATACCATGCTAGGGTATCCATTAAAGCATGTAAAATGAGAATTAATCGTGGTTTAAATGGTTTGGAATGGTGATCCGTGGAGTTTCTCCCGAATGAGGGTTTGCGCCTGTGAAGGCGACGGCCCAGGGCGTCGCGTCCTGAACGCGACAGCTCGACCGGTCGTGTTCATGTTGTGAACGCGACATGTTGTTCCGTCGCGATATAGTTATGAAGGCGGCAGGTCGGGGCGTCGCATTCTGAAGGCGACACAACCCTATGTCGCGACCTCAGCAGAGAGGTCCCGTTATGCATGTTTTCTCTATTTTGAATATCCGGTTAATGGTATCTGTTGTGCATGGCAATGACAAGTGGAGTCAATGCACTTGTTACGCTCATGGAGCGTATAGCTCATGAGGTGGGCGTGTTTTACATGGTTAGTATGTTATGCACGTAATCGGCTTGGTGTTTACGTGTAGTGTGTGTGGTGCGTTGGCACCTGTAGCTCTCTTGGAGCGTGCTGTCCATATGTTGGGCATGATGTTTACGTGAATGACGTGTGGTGCACCTAGCTGGTGTATTATACATGTGGTGTCTATGTGGTTTGAATATCATGCATGGGGTTTGTGTGTGCATGGCACATCGTACATTATTGTGTTTATTGTATTTTACTTATTGTGGTTAGTTCGTGGTATTGTGGCGATGAGGTTCATATCTGAACCTAGCCTCGATCCTTTAGGATCTTTTATAGATTATCCTAGATGGATAATTAGTAAAGTATAAGTGTGATTATCGTGTTCTGTATTTAGTGTAACCTCCACTGTCACAAGGTGACCGATGGCAGGCCGTGGTGTTATTATTAATATGGTTTATATGTGTAATTGTGTAGGTTAGCTTATAAGTCACAAGGTGATTGGAACAAGCTATTCCTAACATATGAACCGTGATAGGTAATAGAAAGTGTTTGTGTATATACCGAGGTTTGAGCTTGCCGAGCATGGTGGTCCGACGCCTATTCCGGAATGCCTCTCTAGTCGGGTACCCCAGGTTCTTTGTGAGCCAGGCACGTGTGTTTGTTGTGCTCGGGGTTTGTCCCGGTACAGTGTGGTACCGTCGAGGTCTGTGTCGTCTGTTCTGGACACCCTCACTCCTGAGTTTGAGTTGTACGCCCGGCTGAGGGAAAGACGGCAGTAGGGCAGCAGCTTGTGTTTGTGGGTGTGCAGTACTCGACACTGGTCCCCAGCTAGTCCTGTTTTCCAGTGCCTCACTTTAGGGTGCTCCGGCCAGAGACCCTAGAGGTGCCAGGCATGGACCTGCAGCTGTGTGTCTGTAGGTGTGGTGTTGGTTGGTCTCCACAGTTGTTTGACTTGTTCTCGTGGAGCGGCAGTTGGACCTTTCGTCCGTGACTGCGAGACTGAGAGGTTGTTCTTGTGTTGTGTTGTCCGGGTTGGATACTGGCCTGATCAGCCAGTAGTCCGTTCCCGTGTGGTGGCGTCGTTCCTTTCCGACTTGTGCTTTGCCACTGGCTGTGGTTTGTGAGTTTGTGACTCGTAGTCGAGGTTTGACTCGTTCGAGGTGTGCCCTGGTGTTGGCACAGTTGTGACTGCGATTGTGGCTTGTGGTGTGCCCGAGTGGTGGCACAGTTTCAGCTATAGATGGTGAGTATTGACTCACCACAAATGTGGTTTAGCTCGCTATGGTGTGCCCTGTTACGGCATTGGTTTACTTGTGGTTTCTATGCTGGTACCTTGTGGTGATAGGTACTTGTACCCTGTGTAGGTAATGGTTTGTGGTGGTACGTCATATACCAGTCTGTTCTGGTGTTGACGTGGAACTATGTTTCGTGGAGGTCGTGTGGTGTGACCTTCCACTCAATGTGCTTTACCCTTCCTCGGGTAAGCTTCCGTACATGGTTCTCGTGTGTGAAGGATTGGCCGTTGTAGCCAACCCTGCCATTCTGTGTGTGGCTTCCGACATATTGTAGTTTGGGTATTAAGGGCCAGCTTTTGGTTAGCAGTCCTATTACCCACGTATTTGAGACTTGCCTATGAAGCTTATAGCCTAGGCAGTGATTTGCTTGTGCGGCTTATAGCTTAAATGATTGGTTGTGACTATGGTTTGCCTATGAGGCTTGAGGCCTAGGTGTTACTGTTGTTGAGCAGACTAGTAGTGTAAAACTAGTCCGATAGCTTCTTTTTATCTTCCAAGGTTATGTTTGATTAAAGTGTTTATATTTAGTTGCAGTCTAAATTCAATTGTTATGAGCATGAAATGGTTTGGCTATATGTGTGGCCAGTGAGACCCTTTGAGGTTGAGGTCTCTTCTGTTTACTAGTTGTGGTTCTTGGGTGGCCCCTACTAAGCCTGTGACTTGTTGAGGCTCACTCCCTTACAGTTCTTTTCAGGGCTTGCCGTGTGTTTGGCTTGTAGCAGCGTCATGGCAGACTAGTACCACCAGCAGTAGTGTAGTAGTTAGTGTTGTGTGAGCTTGTGCTCCCTCGGGGTATGCTCCAGGTAGTTGTACTTTTTAATTGGACATGTAATAATGTGATGGGACAGTTGTAAATTGTTATATGCAGGTATGAGCACATGTACTTTCTTGTGTCTTATACTGTGTAGTTATCTTTTATATTCTTATTGGACACTTGTGTGAGCTATCCCTTGCGAGACTTCGGTCCGTTCGCGGGAGGCGGATCTGGGTATGGAGCCTTAATGGGCATAAATATCCAGGGCCGTCACACCTATCTCCTCCACCTGAGCCGCCCGATCACCCTCTGGGTACTCAGGTTTCCTTTTCACCTTCTCCACTTGAGCTCCCTGATCATCCTCTGGGTACTCAAGATACCTTTTCATCCTCTCCTCCTGAGCCACCCGATCACCCTCTGGGTTCTCAGGGTTTCTTTCCGTATCCACCTGGGTCACCTGACTTTCTTCCTAATGCTCAGGATTCCCCTTTTCCTCTTCCACTCGAGCTTCCTGATTGTAGGCTAGGCCCACATCCTTTAGGGACATCCAATCTTGGTCCTGATTTCCTTCCTTCCACTTCCCCTTCTGATCCTCTAGATCCTCCACCCTCTATCCTACAATTCATTCCTTTGACTCCTTTTGATCTCGGGCCTGACCCGATTCCTCCCTCACTCCCTATTCGGGGTCCTAACCTTTTTTCTCATTGTTTCTGAGGTTTCAGTCCTCACTAACATTCTTCTCCTCCCTTGTAAATATTTTGTTGGAGGGTTTTTATCCCTCATATTCTTGTAGAGTCTTGTCTCCCTTTTATTTGTAATTGAGTTGACTCCAATTCTTGCCATCCCTACCTTCTCCTACAAATGAGCTAATTAAAATCAACCAAAATCAAGGTTCAAAGACTAATGCAAGCTATTCTTTCAATAAAGGGGTCGCATTGTGCACTAAATAACCATGTAAATATTTGTTTCAACACCAAGAGCATCAAAGAGAGTCATCTCAGTTCACAACAAGAGTGGTCGAGTCAGTCTTAGGTTTATTTTGCTTCTGCAGCACTCAAGCTAGAGATTGCTCCGCGCTAGGGAACCGACATTCATTCTCTGTCATTAAAGGTCACCTTAAGCAAGGATCATCACACACTCACATGTCGGCTCCTCTAGCAAACATCGCTGCTATTTAGGCCATACCTAGGTGGTGCAAAAGTTGTTCTCTTCTTTACTCGATCAAAGTGTAAAGGCAAAAGACTATTTAAGCGAGGCGACCGACCTAAGCACACCTTGATGAGAGGAAATCTCAAATAGGGACGGTCAATCAGGCCTGCAAAAGAAAAGCCAAATAAAAGTGAGAAGAAGAACAAATGAAAGAAAATCAAGCAATAGGGGCATGGCAAAGAGTGGCAGTATAGTTCCCCGTGGGACGCCCTTGAGTCCGGTCGTACGCATGCCCCAAGCAAGAAACATGCACAATAAAGTGACCAAAAGTCCCTCTTCAACAGATTGAACCTCTAAGAGATATGCCGTGGAAGGAAGCTAAGCCTACTTTGTCCTTTAAAACCTATACTAGACTTATCCCCAAACTTTCTTCCCTTTCTCTCTATAAGGCTGGGTCGTCTCCCGGGTATGGCCTTTGTAGTGGCACTGCAAGCTAGGGGCAACCATCTACAGGACGCCACCATCTTAATGAACATCCGACCTTTTGGTGGTCTTTAATGAAAGGGGAATGAATGGGGACCCTTTGCCAGTAGTTTGATCTTGCTTTAGTGTTGCAGTAGCAATGGTGAGTACTTTCCGTCTCATGTGTCTTTTTAGCAAGGGCTAACGTCGGCTTTAGACGTTATTCAAATCCAAAAAAATCAAATATTTCAAAAAATCCAAAAATTAAATTACCAAAAATCTCAAAAATCAAATATTACCAAACCCCCCCCAAAAAATTAAAATTGCAAAAAGTCCCAAAAAATCAAATATTACAAAAAATTCAAAAAATTAAAATTTCCAAAAATAAAAAAATCAAATATTGCTAAAAATAAAAAAATCAAATATTGCCAAAAATCCCAAAAAAATCAAATATTGCCAAAAATCTAAAAAAAATCAAATATTTCCAAAAATCCAAAAAAATTGATATTGCCAAAAATATAAAAAAAATCAAATAATTTCAAAACTCTAAAAAAAATTCAAATGTTTTCAAACTAAAAATAACAAAAATGAGCAGATCTAATCATACATGCTAAGTGTGCAGGTACATTGGCTCCCAAGCATTGATCGCTCAGATCTCCACATTGCTTCATTGCTTTTGTCAGAGTCTTGCTCACATCATCTTTACGATCTGTCTCTCCTCCTCAGTTCCACCCATGATTTGAAGTTCAAACTCATTATCCCACCAAGTCCTTCCCAAGTCCCATACATATTCTCCTTCATCTGAATGGCTCCATGAGAGGACTCTCTATGTGTGAACCTGACGGTTCTTCAGTGCTTTGTTTCAATCATGTGGATGACTGAGTTGTTTATGCTTGTTGTTGTTAGCTTGTTTAGTGCTTTGTTTATTTCTTCATTTACACAAAAAGGACAAAAAAATCAGAAAAAGCAAAACCCAAAAAATGGCGAGTTCTCCGCTCCACAGGTAAGTTCAGGTAAGTATCCCTATCCCTTCTCCCTTGCATTACTATATGGTACTTATGCTACTATATTATCTCAAGGACCGGCTGATTTTCAATGTGTTTTAGGATCTGAGTTCCCCTTCAACAAAAACAATGATGATCTAGGTGAACATTGCTAATCGCTGGATAGGCCGTTGGGTTAAGTAAGTACGGGGACGATGGATTCAGGCCTACACTGCGGTTGCAGGTAGTCTCTTGACCCGTTCTTATTTGGCTTAACAATATTATCCTTGAGTATTTTCTATTTTCTATTTTCTTTGCATACTGATTTGATGATTTCTTTTATTTTAGCCCAGCATGCATCATGTAGGACTTTGAGCTTCATACCTCATGATTTGTCAAAGGTTGTTTCCCTGGTGGTGATCAATCAAGCTTAAGTTTCTTGAACAAGAAATCCTATTCCACTCACAATTTAAAGGTCTTCTTTGAGCTAGTCACTTGGTCGAGTTGGCCAGTACGACTCATGTCTGGAATTTACTCCCTCCATTCATCCAAATCAAGTTAAATATCCTCCTTGATCCGTCTTGGTTGCGAACCGCTCCCAGGTCTTGCGTCATCGTGACCCGCCTAGCACGCACATGTCCTCCCAAGATGAAACCTGCAGGCCAATCGGCTAGGGTACCTCTTAATCAAGAGGTTGATCATCCTTCTTTTGCTTTCCTTTTATGTCGTTCCAGACAAGAGCCGTTCGTGCTCGCTCTTCCTTGAGGTTAGTTTAGAGTCTTCTTGAGAATTTCTATCACTTATTGGTTGTGACGGGTGTCTCTTTTACCTTGATGCCCACTTTTCAATCCACTCTTCTTCATCCTCGCTCCATTCCATTTCATTACACTTCGCTCTCTTTCTGCTTCGCTCCCTTGCAAAGTGGGCATCAAAGAGGGGCAATCTGTAGACACCCATTTTTGGCCTATAAGTTGGGCACATTTTTTGTCCATATCATTGATGTCCCAAATTGGTCATCACTTTGGAATCTTTCTCTGGCCCATCATGAGCCCATTCACCCTTAATTTCAAGCCCATTCTCAAGCCCATGGCCAAAATCTACTTGAAACATCAAAACTGTGCAATCTGCCCAATCCTGTAAATATGCCTTCACTTTGAGAGCATATAACTTCCTCATTTCTAATCCAAATCATTTTGTAGCCCTCTGAGTCTAGAATCCAACGCAATAAACTGCTCATCAATCCGATGTCTGTGGAGAGAGTTATGGCCCTTTTCGTGGGACCTATGCGGACTGTCTTATAGTCGCGACCTAGTGCATGGACGCGACAAGAACGCGGCCCCACGACCCGTCGCGACAGAGCCATGCACGTAAACACGTTTTTACATGATTTTTGACTTATCCTTCCATCCTAGAGCCTATCTAAAGTCCCTTTAAGTTGGATTATGACCTAAACCTCCTATCCTCATCCCTAGGGAGCCCCCAAGCCCATCCAAACTCTAGATAGACTCTATAACACCCCCACAACTTGGACTCTCTCTCTAACTCGGGATTGGACTCTATCTCTCTCTTGAACACATCCTAGGACTCTCTAGAGATAGAGGAAGGCTACCCCTATGAGGAGAGGTCCCTGGAGGCTCTGCCCACGAGGTCCCATCGTCCCCAACACAGAGGAGAAGCTGTTCTTCCATTTTCCTTCTTTCTCTCTCCTCTTTCTCTCTCATATCGCCTCCAGGACCAGCAGCACTTGCACGGCTTGTGGAGATCGAACCAGGCCAGATTTCTTCGAGGTTTCTTAATCAAAGTTTCTCCCCACAGAGCCCTCTTCAACCTCGAAGTGGAATCACGTCGATTGGTGGCTTGTACGAAAAGTTACAGCAGATTGATCTTCACTTTCTCTCTCATATCGAGATCTGCACATGCGGGATTATCGTCTCTTCCACAGCCCAAACCAGGCCAGATCTCTTCATGATGTCTTCATGAAAGTTGTTCACGACGTCCTCTTCTCCGACCTCCAACTAGAATCACATCAAACGGGGCAATATCTGTTTAGTTTTGATTTTTACTTTCTTTTCCACGTTTTACACATGTATACATGAGTTAGGATTCCTCCTTCTCCTCTTCCATGATTTCTCCCCATGCATATTCCTCCCCACGTTTTCCTACTACCCAAGGGGTTTAAAAACCACCCCCCAGGTCCATTCCCTCCATGCTCCACATCTTTCTTTCATTTAAGAATAGCTACTACACTTAACATAGTCTAACGGGATTTTATTTCTTGTTTTCGTTGTTTTGGCAGGCACCCAAGCGAAGATCCACGAGGAGCTCTCATCCTCTAGCCGGCTGGAGGACGGGAAGAAGGTCCCATCCATCATCTCCCGCACAGAAGAGAACGCGACAGTGGAGGACGACTCGACAAGGAGACGCGTCCACCAAGGGTGACGCGTTATCATTGTTGTCGCGACCGATAGCCCTGCCGCGACACCAGGTTCGCCCTAGTTCTCTCCCCATTTCCTAGAGTAGTCAGCCCGCATTATTATCTTTATTTGGCAATGCTCTAGGTGGCGATCACATCCTATTTATCATGCTATCATATTTGATATTCATGTCTGTGTTGAGGGGGGTACAATCCCTGTGATTACACCCGTGCTCAGAGAACCGTTGTTCGTATACCTTTCGGTTACAAAACACTCCATCAACACGGTGCTGATCAGAGAAGAGGCAGCGACACAACATCCTATTTATTATATAAGCAGGGTGCTTCAAGAAGCTGAGAGAAGAACCCTCGGGCAGAGAAGCTTGCTCTAGCTCTCGTTACGGTTGCTCGAAAGCCCAGGCCCTATTTTCAGGCCCGTCCGATCATGGTGTTAACTGACCAGCCATTGAAACTCATCCTTCAACGACCATAAGCTTCCGATAGGCTCATCAAATGAGCCATCGAGCTCGGGAATTCGACATCGGCTACCATACAAGGACAACCATCAAGGCGCAAGTGCTAGCAGACTTCGTAGCAGAATGCACCCTTCCGAGCGAGAAGGACCCTCCGTTGGCAGACGAACCCCCGTGGGAGCTCTACGTCGATGGGTCCTCCTGTGTCACAGAAAGTAGGGCAAGCCTGGTTCTTACCTCCTCGGAAGGTCTAGAGTTCCAGTATTGTAACATCACGGGCTTTGATTGCCTTGCTGTTGATCTTGGGATCGTGACGGATCGGGCTGTCGCATTCTGAACGCGACGTGTTTCGTGTTGCCTTCTGGTTGAGAAGGCGACGGCCGTCTTGTCGCGTTCCTGTTGTCTGTGGCTGGTGCGCCACGTGTCCGCGCACATGTGTGTGAAGGCGACGTGCCAGTTGTCGCATTCATCTGAGGCACATGTGTGCGTGACACGTGGCCTGGAGGCTGTCTGTCAGTCAGAAGACCTGTCAGAACTTTTGAGAAGGTGACAAGGTGCCTGTCGCGTTCTAGTGAGAACGCGATGCTCTCCTTGTCGTGACCTCAGTTCCGAGGCCTTAAGGCATGCATACCCTCCTTTCTTCTTCTTTCTTCTCCTTTCTCCTTCCTTCTTCCCCTCTCCGTGGTGGGGGAGCTCCCTCCCTCTTTCTCAGGCGTGTTGGGCGTGGGGAGGTGCCGGCGTGCTTGTGGCGGAGCGTTGGAGCGGCGTGGAGCGAGGAGGAGGCACTAATCTGATGTGAAGGCCCCAACGGGTCTGGCTTGTCATTGTGGTTAGGGATTTCTTGCTCCCTTCCTTGTTAGTGTGGATGGAGCTTGGTTTCGAGCTATTCTCGCCGTGCTTATGGGTTCTTTTGTGGTTTTGCACGGGTGGATGCTTGCCGGTGGTGCTCCTTCCTTGTGTAGCTTCATCCTTGTGGTTTGTGGGCAAGGAGAGGTGGTGTTGGTGCCCCTTGAGCTGTTTACTGGTTGTGCATGGTGTGCACCTTGTTCCCTTTCCTTTTACTATAGTTTTGTGGCTTGGGGAGACTGAGGGATGGCCCATCCCTGGTTTTTGGTCTTCTGACTGATATCGCGACACGTTGGCTGTCGCGTTACAAGTCAGAAGACGACGGGCAAGGTTAGCCGTCGCATTCACCCTGCTCATTCTGTTTTCCCTATTTCTGGGCCTTCTCGAGGTGGTCTGTGCCTAAGTTGGTTAGGAGATGTGTCTTCTGATAACCGTACAATTTTTAGTGTTAAATTTCATACATATTGTTGATTTTAGACATCATTTGTCTGTAAATAATGTGCAGTTTGATTTTAAATTTCATTTCATCCATAAATAAAAATTTGAACATTTTTAGTTAAATTTTTGGGTAGAACACATATATAGTTAGATTTTCATTGAATAAAGTCAATACTTCTTGAATAGTAAAGTGTTCTCACTTTTTATAAGTCCATTGTACATAATTAATTTTTTATTACTTATATATTTTCGTAACATCTTTCAATTCTTGTAAATAGTAGTTGTAAATAAATCAAATTTCTAGTTAATAAATCATGCCACATATCCCATCTAATCCCATTAAATAAATACATATTTTTAAACACCCCAACTACATCTCACCAAGAACTGGCCACGTACCCCATTTAACTCCATTTAAAACCCTTGTTCTCTTCTTCTCCACCAGATCGACGGAAGCATCTAGAAGATGCTGGAGGTGGAGCTCTGCCGTGCAGAGCAGGCGGTGCGCAACAATTGCTGCGTGGGAACTGCTGGGCGATGGGCGATACAGGGGCGGACCGGCTCTGGTGCGCAGCGATGGAGGATGAGGTGGCGGTTTGAAGCCAGAGGAGCTCAGGCGGAAAGCTGGTCGTGCGATGCAGCTGAGCTGGGTGCGCGGCAGTGCTGCCGCGTGGAGCTAGGGCGGCCAGCGCCTGGTGTGCGATGGGGGCGTGCGATCTGTGGTGAGGTGGAGGGCTCCTGTGAGCGGCCAGCTGAGCGATGGTGCTGGTACGGTTCGTGCTGAGCACAAGGATCTGTTGAGATGGAGCCCGGGTACACGGTTGCTGATAAGGATGGGAAAGTAGAGGCGCCTGGAAGCATCTGGGTGCCTATAAAGGGACCCAAGGTCCTCAGTGCAAGGCAGTTCGAGTTTTAGTTTTCCTTAGTTTTTCCTTTCTTCGCCAGTTGAGCATTTGAGGGGGTTCAGATAAGGGAGAGTTTTTCCTCCCTTCTGGTTCCGCTACAGGGGAGGGAATCTAGTTTGTTTTCCATTTCATCTGTAAGGGGTTTGAACAGTGGAGTGTTCTTGCTGCTGAGATGGAGATTGTTATTTCTTTTCTTCTGTGTTTAGAGGAGATCGGTCCATGAGAAATGATTTTTACATTTGTTCTGTGTTGATTTGTCTATTTCTTCTGTGTTTTGTTGGTTCGGTCCAATGCATTCATCCAGTTCTTCTTGTCCTGGTTTAATGGTTGGGAGTGGAGATTGTTCGCATCTGGGAGGGAGTTTTGATTTGTTTTTTTAGGGTTTCTTTCTCTCTTCTGTGTGTTCAGCATTTGGCGGAATTCCAGAGTTCAGCATTTGGTCTTCTGTGTTCCAGAGATCAATCCAGTGGCGTTTAATTTCAGTTCTTCTGAGTTTTTTTTTCTTTCTTCTGTGTTCTTTCTATTTGCTGTAAGGATTCGTTGTTCAGCATCTGTAAGGGTTCTGCTTTTGTTCAGAAATTGTGATAGAATGATCCAGGGGCAATTGCTTTGTTCTTTTCTTCTGTGCTAATTTCCATTTTCTTCTGTGCTTAGAAGAGACCGATCCAGTGGAATTGTTGTTTTCATTTCTTCTTTCTTTTGTGAAATTGGACTGGTTGTGTTTTGGGAGAAATCGATCCAGAGGCTTCCAGAGATCGGAGGCTTCTTCCTATCTTCTGCATCTGAAGAATCACGGAGGTGTATGCTGTAGAGCGAGGCCAGGGCAACCAAGGGGACTATCCTCACTCGTTCTGGGCTGTCGGCGTCTGAGAGCATGACCATCGAGGTCTGTGGACTGTGGAGCTTTCGGAGGTAGCAGATTTGAGAGATCAGAGACTAGTTCTTCTTTCTGTTTTTCCTTTCTTTGAGATTTCTATTCCGATTGGTGTTTTTAATTTTCATCTGGACAGATCATGAGTTGAAGTTGCAATCTATATTTCTTTACTGTTTTCTTATTAATTCATCCCTCGAGCTGTGAGGGTACAGTTTGTGTTCTTCTTGCTATTCTAAATTTTAGTGCAACTGTTTTCTCTTTGTCCGTCATCCCTCGAGCTGTGAGGGTACATTGATATCATTTCTCTTTTCATTTCAAGTCAACTTGTTCTTTCATTAATTTGATCTGTCGAGGTTGTGAGGGAATTTGATTGGTGCAATTTATAGAATTAATTCTCATGTAGTGTTATTTTGGTGAATAAATGTCCATTAGAGTCATTCTAGAAAGCAATTCTCAAGTCAATTCTATTCGCCTCTCTGTGGATATGACATGTCTCACCACGTATTAGTTCATCTTTGTGATTTTAAATTTGTGAGACAGTTTAGAGAAGGTGAGCATATTGATTTGTGCACAGAACTCTAGACAACGGAAGTGCACAATCAACAATGCCACGTTCATCTTCCCCAAGTTAGGCACGAGACCAGTCTTCTTTGCTCGTTGTTCCTCGGGTTTGTGGGTGTAAGCCATGGGGGCGGTGTTCCCAAGGGCTCTGCCTTCAAGGGATGAATGCGACGGGTCGATACGTCACGTTTATCATCCGAAGGTGACCCCCAGTGTGTTGTCTTCTGGTCGCGACAGGTCCCTTATCGCATCTGGAGTCTTCAGGTCGTGACAGTTTGCTTGTCGTGTTCTGCTTTTGGTGTGTTTGGCTGTGGGTCTGCTGACTTGCTTGGGGTTCGGCCTTCTGATGCTGAATGTGACGGGTCAATACGTTGCGTTCAGATTAAAAGGCGACACCTCTAGTCGTCGCGACCTGGTGGCGACAGGTTGGTCGTCGCCTTCTGGTTCAGAAGGCGATGCCCTATGGTCGCATCTTATTGCCGAGTTTCTGGCCTTAGTGTTTGTGCCTTTGTTGGCCAACGGCCCTCCTGGTGTTCTGGGAGGTGTGTCGTGCGTGCCTGTGCCTGCTGGCTTGTCTTGGTTACAAGTCAGCTGTGTCGTTTGCTTGTGGTGGTTGCCCCGCCTATTCCCAGTTCGCCCATGCTTGGCACTCGAGGGCTTGTCCGTTGTAGAGCTTTCACCGTTACCTGGACCCCCAGTCCCGCGCCCGTTGAGGGAGTCTCCAGGCGGCGGGCGAGCTCGAGCTTAGACTCTGGTAGCAGAGAGGAAAGCAGTGGTGGAAAGAGGTGTAGAGTTGTTTGTAGAGCTCTCTTAGCTGAGTCTGGGACGCCGAGGTGGTTGGTCGTTCTTCCGACGTAGATCATCTGGTCCTTTCTCACTGCATCTCTCGACATTGGTTCCGGAGCCACGTCGTGGTGTCAGGCATGGGGCCACAGCTCGGTCGGGCTGCGGTGGTGCGTGTGTTGTGTTCTTTGTGGTGGTTCTCTAGCCTCACTCTTCCGGGGAGGTTGTAGGCAGGAGCCTGTGGCTGGCGAGCTGAGAAGTGGCCGGTGTGTCCTCCTCTTAGCTGCCAATGGCAGTGGCCTTGGTTGCTCTTTTTGTGACGATGTTTCTTTAATGTTGTTTCCAAGTGTGTTCTCATTGCCCTAGCCCGCACGGTGGTTGTAGCCTAGCCATGTTTAGCTCCGTGGCTTTGTCGGTCTGGCCTCGTTGGCCGTGCTTAGTGGCTTCCACACTGTGTGTTCTCTCGGGATGCCTTGTACAGGCATCCGACTGTGGTTTCCATGATATATTCCTTGGTGCCATCTGTGGTGGCACCGGCGAGTGTGTTTCCCTGACCTCATGGTGTGTCCGGGGTCCAGGGTGTTTCTGCTTGTGGGCCCTCGACTTTGTGGAGGTCTCAGGTGGCCGTGCTTGTGGTGAGACGTCCTTCTCACGTGGTTGCTCGGTGTCGCTTGTGGAGACACCTATCTGTGCTTCCTGACCTTGGTGGTATGGGATGGCGGTGCTTGTGTCGTGAGAATCTGGTCTCACGTGGTTTCCAGTGTTCCGTGAGCTTTGTCTCGGCAGGTGCGTGCGAGGGTTGCTTCCGCATCGTGTCTGACTCCGCTGGTTCTGCGGGAGTCGTGTCTGGCCCGACCATGGTTGTTGGTCGTGGCGTTACTCTGTTATGCTACTTTGTAGTACTCTGCAGTAGGTGTTTCTTGCTTTACTACTTTCTAGAGTAGTTTGCTTCCACTTTTCTTTGGAGTTCCTACTGCTTTGGCTGGTAAGGGACTGGTATCCCTACTGAGCCTTGTTCGCGAGGCTCACTCCCTACTTTTTCAGGTAGAGACTCGCTGTCGTAGGAGTTCGTTGCTGGACAGTTGTGGTGGCGGTTTGTTACGCCGTGCGTTGCCAGCAGTGTGAGTTGTGTGCGTGAGCGTTCTTGTACTGTGTGAGTTGAGAGTTGCCTTTTTGCAAGTCCTCGGGGTATGACCCTTAAGGATTGCACTTTTCTTTCTGTACCTGTACTTTTATTTGGGACATGTTGTACATAATTTCCTTATTAATGTACGAACTTTCTTGTTATAGTTATTTGAATTCATTGCTTATCTCACTGGACTAAATTCTAAACCTTCGGGTCTTCGGATCCGTGGGTGGCGGCGCGACCTTCGGGTCCCTGGCGGGGTCTGGGAGGTCGGGTCGTTACAGTGGTATCATAGCTCAGGGCTCCGATGAGATTGTAATGACTAATAACTATGGTTGTCCCAGAGAAAGGTACTAGTACGCTGCTGGCCCGTCCGTGTAGAGTTGCTATTATGTGTGAGCATTTGGTTCTTTGTTGCAGGTGGCTAGCTTTCCAGCAGGGTCCGAGCGTGAGCTGCAAGAGAGTGTTGCTGCTATTCTGGGTGCGCGTGCTACGAGCGTGGTTGCTGGTTCGCTCGTGCTGCGGTTGGGTTCGTCGTGGCCTGCGCATCTGTGTGGGTGTGTCACGAAGGCTGAGAGAGCCTATGTGTGGTGTGGCCTTCACCGGTGCACGATTGTTGTCTGTGGAGCAGGTCGAAGGTGTCCTTGCCTTGTTGGCTGTCCCCTTGTGTTGGGGTGTGCTATGTCGGTTGTGTGCTGGCCTCGCGTGCCTATGCGCCATTGTGCACTGTGCTCTGCTCAGTCGACGTCTTTGCTCAAGCTAAGCAGATGCTTTGTGTGCCGTGTTGCACTGCTGGTTGAGCGCTACGACTCCTGTCTGTGGCTATTGTCGGCCTTGTGCTGGCTGGTTGTGAGCTCTGTGAGGTGCTCTGGAGGTCCTCTCTGTGGTTCTGGTGGAAGTAAGGTTTTCCCAGAACTGTGTGTGCTCGTTCTGGTTGCTGTTGCATTGCCCTCTGGGTTGAGGTGGCATTGCTTGGTTGCCCTAGGTTCTAGTGATGTTTTCCAGAATTGTTTGTTGTTGTCTTGGTGAGGGTTTCTCTCTCTGGGGGCTGTCTCTGTGCTCGTTGAGTCTTCCGCTGTGTGTTACCTCTTTGGTTTGAGGTCTATGAGGTTTGGTGGTTGTGTTGCACTAGCACTTTGCTGTGTTGAGCAACTTGGGTTGGACTGTTGTGTGTAGTCTGCTTGTCTGCCTCTGGTCAAGTGAGGGACCTTGACGATGTGTGTGCCCTGTGTTTGGCCGGTTCTCCGTGGGTTCACTTCCAAGTTTCTTTCTTGTGCTGGCGGGACGCGGGTGGTGTCCCTATGGTAGTTTCCATTTGTTCTTTCGTGCCGACTCGCTCTGCAAACAGTTGTTTGGCGAGCGTCGTGGGTGTTCGACTGACTGTGCCTCTTGTGGGAGTGCTAGCCTTGTGCTGCTGTTTTCTCTTTCGTGTGAGGAATGTTGGCCGGTCAGCTAGCAGCTCGATAACCTAGAAGGGGGGGTGAATAGGTTTTTCTGAAATCTAAAATAGAAACTTAAACACAGAAAATTATCACTTCAAAGTTTGGTTAGTTTAGTGTGATGAAGAGTAGCAGGGCAGAAGCAAATAAACAATCACACAAATAACACAGGAAATTTATCCTGGTTCGGCCCTTCCCACATGGAATTCCTACGTCCAGTCCCCAAGCAACCTCTTGAGATTTCACTAACCAAGGGTGTAGTCCCCCTCAAGGACACTACAACACCAGCACTCCAACTAATCTTCTTCTCTTTCTCGGGCAAGAAGGCAGCCACTTCTTTTACAGACTCAGAAGCCAACCTCCTGGTACAAATCCCAGTGTGGTTCTACTAGACACAAACCCCTAGCTAGGTTCTACATTGTATACAGTCCTACAGCTGGACAAAGATCTTTCTTAGAAAGAAAGATCAGACTGAGAGCTATTACAAGATGAACACTAAGAACTAGCTCACAGTCAAGAACTCTCCCCTAGATTTACAATGAGCTCAGAGAGAGAATGAAGAGAGAAAAGAAGGCTTGAATGCTTGAGACGCTTTTGCTTGCTTCTTCTTAGCTCAGGCTCTTTCTCTCTTTCTTGAGTGTATGTGCGTTGAGGTTCCTCCTGGTTATACACTCCTTCAAGGATATTCAAGAAAGCTCTACTTTGTTATTCTAGCCATACTTCATCTTTTATATGAGTGGCTTTTGAATAGATCTGTTGAAGAGATCCGTTGGAGTTCTAGCCGTTGCTCATCTTCTCTTCTTTGTCTTAATCAGACTCTGGTGGTCTTCGAGGTCTGTAAGCATAGAAGAGAGTGTTAGCACAAAAGAATGTTTATGATAAACTATGCATACCACTGTGTTTTCTCTAACATGCTAAAAATAGTAGGTCATATCTTTTTCTGACAAGACTCTGAAATACGCATGCAGCTTTTTTGTCACAAGATATTTGACTTTTCATTTGCGCCAAAAAGCAAATAAACAATCAATGTTTAAATTGAAGTGAATCGTTATTAAGTTACTATCAAATAGTTATGATGAACACATCGTCTTTTAAGTGAAAGCAAATCGATATGATGATCAAGTCGTTGTTTCACTTATCAAATCGTTATGGCAAACAAATCGATGTGCAACCAATCGTTGTGAGAGCAAATCATTGCGCTCACTTAACAAATCGTTACACAGGAAAATCGTTATGGCACTTAGTGAAACAATGTGAGAAGCAAATCGTTGTTTCTCACTTATCAAATCGTTATGAGAATAAAATCGATATGAGAGCAAATCGTTGTCTCACTTATCAAATCGTTATGAGAACCAAATCGATATGAGAGCAAATCGTTGTTCTCACTTATCAAATCGTTATGAGCCTTAACTGATCGTTATGACTATCGAATCGATGTGCAACTTATCAAATCGTTATAGCTATCGAATCGATGTATGAATCTTTCTACTCATTTATCAAATCGATGTATCAAATTGTTATGAGATTGATGCGACACAGATGAAACATGATATTCAATTTAATTACTCATTAATTTTGTTATCACAAAGATATACTTGATATCATCATAAGTTTTGTTATCACCAAAATACAAGGACAAACAGAGAGTAGTTCAACAGGCCTGTTGCGTGCGTTCTTCCTCTGCCTTCCGTCGGTCGCTCGGGGTGGTGGTGCTCTACCATGGTGTTTGGTGCCGTGTTGTGCACCGTGGCAACCTTCGTGGTGAAGGTCCCTCCCCTTGAGCTGTATTGAGGTTGAGCTGGTTGCTCCCCTCGTGCGCATTGTTTCCTTGTGGTACGATGGGTCGTGGTATACCTATTGTGCTTTTCCTTGCTGTGCTGGTTCCTTGTTGCCTAACTAGACGATGTGGGGCAACGTGCCCTGTGTTCCGTGTGAGGCAGCACCGGTTTTCTTTTGTTTTGCTTTCTTGTGCAGGCATCGTTCTGGTGTGTGTTTTGCTTGTGCCTCAGCTGTGCTTTGGAGGCACTTGTCACCGTTTGGTGTGTGGCCCTCTCTGCCTATGGTGGTAGGAGCAGTGCCTTGTGTTTGTATGCTTCTAAGAGCCGATGTGGTTGTTGTGCTCTTGAAGCTGTTGGTTTTCCGCGCGTTTCTCTTATGGGTCGCTGGTGGAGAGTCCCCTTCTATTTGTCCTGTGTCGTTTCATGTCATTGGTGCAGTTGTGTATTGCACCTTGAGCATTTTTCTTTTTCGATGGTCCGTGTCTTTGTGCTTCAAGGGTTCGGGGCCGATGTGGCTTGTCCTACCCTTTCAGGCTTACAATTCCTTGCGTGTGGCTTTTGGCAGGTCTCTTGTGGAGAGTCCTTCTTGTTAGCCGGTGTTGTTTCGGCTGCTGGCGCAACTGTGTTGCATCTTGCCTGGTTTTGGTGCTTGTGGTAGCACCATATGCTCGTGCTCAAGTGTTTCAGTTTTGTGCCGTCAGGAGCCTTGGTGCATTGTGTTGTACCTTAGGTGACTCCTGGTGCTTGTGATAGCACCGTATGTTGTGCCGTGTGCCTTGATCGTGAGCTTCGTACGTCATTTCACGAGTTTGCTCGATGTTGGAGGCGTTGAGCGTTCCACCTCTAGGACACTTCGTGCTGGCCTTTTTGCTTGTGGTTGTACCATTACCACTGTGGGGTGGCTGCTTTGGTTTGCCTAGGTAGCCCTATGTACGCCAGGCTTTGGTCGTGGCCTGTGTCTAGGTTTTTCCTCTCGCTTGGGAGCGAGTGTGTTCGGTTGTGGTACCCTGCTTGGGTCTTGGTCCCTCTGAGGTCGACGTGTTGTTCTTGACCTCTGTAGTTGTTTCGTTTCCCGTGTAGTTTTCCGACGTCTTGAGTTTTCTGGCTTTGCCAACCTTAGACGTCTTTCCTGGTTTAGCCTCTGCGCATGTGCCTGTGGAGCGTTTGGTTTAGTTTTCCGTGGCTCCATAGTTGTTGTGTGTCCTTGTCAGACCACGAGGATGATCTGAGTGTGATCGAGTGGTGCCAGCGGACACTGTCTTGCGTGTCGTGGTGCTTTCCCACCTGCATGTTACCTCTTGGTTTCGGGTCGCTCTTAAGAAACTCTCGCTTGGCTTTGCGGCAGGTGCTAGCTGTTGCTAGTTGTGTGGGGCCGTTCAGCGGAATCTTGTGGTTGACCTCTTGGCATTTTTCTCGGCTTTCTATCAGTAGCTGTGTCCTCTGTCTAGTCGCTAGTGACAGAGTGAGTTACTGACCAGTTGGTCTTAATAGTGTGGTCTGTTGAGGGCTCAGTCGCGTGGTTTTGACTAGCGGTTTTAGTGTTTTCTGGTTGGTTTGGTGTGCGCCGCGCCTGTGGAGTTGTCAACACCCGATTGTGTGCTCCGCATCGGTTGGTGTGCGCTCTGTGAGCTGTTGGATGTCTGGTTAGGCACTCCATTTGTGGCGGAGTCATGGCGGTGACCACTGGGAGGTCGTGGCATACTTAGTGGTCTCTTTGCACTGTTGTTTTCTCCGACTAGGTTTTACCCTTAATTTCAAGGACGAAATTTTTTTTAAGTTGGTTAGATTTGTAACATCCCGGGCTTTGGTTGCTTTGCTGTTGATCTTGGGATCGCGACGGATCAGGCTGTTGCATTCTGAACGTGACGTGTTCCGTGTCACCTTCTGGTTGAGAAGGCGACGGCCCTCTTGTTGCGTTCTTGTTGTTTGTGGCTGGTGCACCACGTGTCCGCGCACATGTGTGTGAAGGCGACGTGCCAGTTGTCGCGTTCACCTGAGGCACATGTGTGCGTGACATATGGCTTGAAGGCTGTCTGTCTGTCAGAAGACCTGTTGGAACTTTTGAGAAGGAGACAAGGTGCCTGTCGCGTTCTGATGCGACGCTCTCCTTGTCGCGACCTCAGTTTCCGAGGCCTTAAGGCATGCAGACCTCTCCTTTCTTCTTCTTCTTTCTTCTCCTTTCTCCTTCCTTCTTTCCTCCCCTCTCCGTGGTGGGGGCTCCCTCCCTCTTTCTTTCTCAGGCGTGTTGGGGTGGGGAGGTGCCGGTGTGCTCGTGGCGGAGCGTCGGAGTGGCGTGGAGCGAGGAGGAGGTGGCCAATCCGACGTGAAAGGCCCCAATGGTCTGGCTCGTCATTGCAGGTAGGGATTTCTTGCTCCCTTCCTTGTTAGTGTAGATGGAGCTTGGTTTCGAGCTATTCTCGCCGTGCTCATGGGTTCTCTTGTGGTTTTGCACGGGTGGATGCTTGTCGGTGGTGCTCCTTCCTTGTGTAGCTTCATCCTTGTGGTTTGTGGGCAAGGAGAGGTGGTGTTGGTGCCCCTTGAGCCGTTTACTGGTTGTGCATGGTGTGCACCTTGTTCCCTTTCCTTTTCCTATAGTTTTTTGGCTTGGGGAGACTAAGGGATGGCCCATCCCTGGTTTTCGGTCTTCTGACTGATATCGCGACAAGTTGGCTGTCGCGATACCAGTCAGAAGGCGACAGCAACCTGTCGCGTTCTGGTCGTGATAGGTTAGCCGTCGCGTTCACCCTGCTCGTTCTATTTTCCCTGTTTCTGGGCCTTCTCGAGGGTGGTCTGTGCCTAAGTTGGTTAGGAGATATGTCTTCCCCAACTTAGGCATGAGACCGGTCTTCTTTGGTCGTTGTTCCTCGGGTTTGTGGGTGTGAGCCATGGGGGCGGTGTTCCCCAAGGGCTCTGCCTTCAGGAGATGAACGTGATGGGTCGATAGGTCACGTTCATCATCTGAAGGTGACACCCAATGTGTCATCTTCTGTTCATGACAGGTCCCTTGTCGTGTTCTGGAGTCTTCGGGTCGCGCCGGTTGCTTGTCGTGTTCTGCTTTCGGTGTTGTTTGGCTGCGGGTCTGCTGACTTGCTTGGGGTTCGGCCTTCTGATGCTGAATGCGACGGGTCAATACGTCGCATTCAGATCAGAAGGCAACACCCCTGGTCGTCGTGACCTGGTGGCGATAGGTTGGTCGTCGCCTTCTGGTTCAGAAGGCGACGCCCCTGTGGTCGCGTTCTTGTTGCCAAGTTTCTGGCCTTAGTGTTTGTGCCTTTGTTGGTCGACAACCCTCCTGGGGGTTCCGGGAGGTGTGTCGTGCGTGCCTGTGCCTGCTAGCTTGTCTTGGTTAGAAGTCAGCTGTGCCATTTGCCAATTCGCCCAGTGCTTGGCACTCGAGGGCTTGTCCGTTGTAGAGGTTTCACCGTTACCTGGAACCCCAGTCCCCGTGCCCGTTGAGGGAGTTTTCCAGGCGGTAGGCGAGCTCGAGCTCAGACTTTGGTGTAGACATGCGAATTTGACTCCACCGCGGACAAATTTCATGTTGCGCCATAACGCCACAAATGGCCTTCATTTTGCCTTGCAAGAGTGTTTCCCCAACATTTTTGGATCTCACCCATCCTTCCCCGGTGCTTCTCCTTCATTTTCAAGGCTGGACGGAGGTCGTGGGCATTCATTTCAAGTCGCAACGGGTCTTCGGGGTGCGTTAATGAAGTCGCGACGAGTTTGGTGGCCACAGCTGAAACGCGTCCAACATGTGTGACACGATTCCATAGTCGCGCCGGGCATATAAGACGCGACAAGCTTATCGTAGCGGCCTACCACGACGCTACAAGGGGTTTGTCTATTTTATTTATGAAAAAGCCCAATGCCATTTCATAAACGCGTCCACTATGGGCGACGCAATTCTATTGTCGGTTTTGGCATGGACTTTCATAAATAAAATATATAAATGCTTTATCGCGTCATGTCGTCCTGACACGTTTCAAATCAAGACACGTCGGACCTAGCTGACGCGATTAGGCCCTAGGCCCCAAAAGTAGCCGCACTCAAGTGCCCGGACCTCAGAATCACGCGAAATCTATGAATTGCATCCGACCAAGCCGACGCGATTAGGTCCTAGGCCTGACACGCCAGACCTCGGAAGTCGCCGCAGTTGTGGCCCACATGCCCATTTTGTAGTCGTGGTGGGGTTGGCCGACGCGTTTCCTTAATGCGGCGGTCATCCCCGACGTGATTCGGAAGGAAGTTACAGGCTATAATCGCCCACTTGAACGTCAAATCAAGGCCTTCTGAATCGCGGCGTGCTGCTCGGACGCGACTCAACATCATAGTCACGTCCCCTGTAGCCGACACGATTCAAGAACTTTGCCCCTATAAATAGACCCCCGAGGGTCATTTGTAAGGGGGGTCCACTCAGAGCGGCGAAGCCCTGCCGGATTCTCACCTCGGCTCCAGACCAAGGAGGCCCGCCACGCCATCCGAGCCATCCTGTCCATCCAATAGGAGCAAGGTGGAGGAGCGCTCCTTCCACGTCGTCCTCCATGCACTTCTGTTGAACCACTCTCTGTTTGTCCTTGTATTTGGTGATAACAAAACTTATGATGATATCAAGTATATCTTTGTGATAATAAAATTAATGAGTAATTAAATTGAATATCAGTTTCATCTGTGTCGCATCAATCTCATAACAATTTGATACATCAATTGATAAATGGTAGTAGAAAGATCATGCATCGATTCGATAGCTATAACGATTTGATAAGTTTGCACATTGATTCGATAGTCATAACGATCCGTTAAGGCCATAACGATTTGATAAGTGAGAACAACGATTTGCTCTCATATCGATTTGGTTCTCATAATGATTTGATAAGTGAGAACAACGATTTGCTCTCATATCGATTTTGGTCTCATAACGATTTGATAAGTGAGAAACAACGATTTGCTTCTCACATTGTTTCACTAAGTGCCATAACGATTTGCCTGCGTAACGATTTGTTAAGTGAGCGCAATGATTTACTCTCACAACGATTTGTTTGCACATCGATTTGCTTGCCATAACGATTTGATAAGTGAAACAACGACTTGATCATCATATCGATTTGCTTTCACTTAAATGACGATGTGTTCATCATAACTATTTGATAAGTAACTTAAACAATGATTCACTTCAATTTAAACATCGATTGTTTAATTTGCTTTTTGGCGCAAATGAAAAGTCAAATATCTTGTGACAGAAAAAGCTGCATGCGTATTTCAAAGTCTTGTCAGAAAAAGATAGACCTACTATTTTAGCATGTTAGCAGAAACACAGTGGTATGCACAGTTTATCATAAACATTCTTTTGTGCTAACACTCTCTTCTATGCTTACAGACTCGAAGAACACCAGAGTCTGATTAAGACAAATGAAGAGAAGATGAGCAACGACTAGAACTCCACGGATCTCTTCAACGGATCTATTCAAAAGCCGCTCATATAAAATGTGAAGTATGGCTGAAGAACAAAGTAGAGCTTTCCTGAATATCCTTGAAGGAGTGTACAACCAGTGAGGAACCTCAACGCCACATACACTCAAGAAAGAGAGAAAGAGATTGAGCCAAGAAGAAGCAAGCAAAAGCGTCTCAAGCATTCAAGCCTTCTTTTTTCTCTTCATTCTCTCTCTGAGCTCATTGTAAATCTGGGGGGAGAGTTCTTGACCGTGAGCTAGTTCTTATTGTTCATCTTGTAATAGCTCTCAGTCTGATCTTTCTTTCTAAGAAAGATCTTTGTCCAGCTATAGGCGGTATACAGTGTAGAACTAGCTAGGGGTTTGTGTCTAGCAGAACCGCACTGGGGTTGTACCAGGAGGTTGGCTTCTGAGCCTGTAAAAGAAGTGGGCTGCCTTCTTGCCGGGAAAGAGAAGAAGACCAGGGGGGTGCTGGGTTGTAGGTCCTTGAGGGGGACTGTACCCTTGGTTAGTGAAATCCCAAGAGGTTGCTGGGGGACTAGACGTAGGACTTCCATGTGGAAGGACCTAACCAGGATAAATTTCCTGTGTTATTTGTGTGATGTTTATTTGCTTCCGCACTGCTACTCTTCATCACACTAAACTAACCAAACTTTGAAGTGATAATTTTCTGTGTTTAAGTTTCTATTTCAGATTTCAAAAAAACCTATTCACCCCCCCCCTTCTAGGTTATCGAGCTGCTAGCTGACCGGCCAACAAGTGGTATCAAAGTAGGTCTCTAAACATTCAAAGAAGATCCAACGATCTTAGAGCAAAGATCCATGACAGCTCAAGGATATTATGAAGGTCAATTAGTCACCAGACCTCCATTCTTTGATGGAGAGGACTACCAATATGGAAGATGCTAATGGAATGTTTCATTCGAGGCACATACTTTGATCTGTGGCAGGTAATAGAGGTAGGTGACAATGTTATTGTTCCTGCTGAAGGTACTACAGCCATTATTGTAGGTCAATCAACTCACTTCGACGAAGCGGCCAACAACCGTGCGCTGAGGGAGAACCTAGACATGCTCGGTGAACGTCAAAATGACGCCAACATCAGACTAGTCTCCTACCAACAGCGGCTCGCGCAATACTACAACTCCCGATTTCGAGAGCGGCGTTTCTTCGAAGGAGATCTTGTTCTACGCCGTTGCTCGGCATTGGATCCCTAAAGAGCAACCGACAAACTCGCCCCAAAATGGGAAGGACCTTATCAAGTCATACAGGTCATGGGAAAGGCTCTTACAAGCCGACTACTCCTAGTGGCGAGACCATACCCAGAACCTGACATGTATCCAATTTAAAGGCTTATTATCTATAAAACCCCCCTGTTCAGCATCCCACTTCTCTTCCTCCCGTTCTTTTGGTCTGAAATAGGGTATGTGGGCCACCCCTAGTTGAAGCTTCTCAGCGCGAAAGACTAGTGCGATACCCAAACCCTAAAATAGAGGTGTTCGGTATAAACCCCTGGTGGGAACTTCCCCAGTTCCTAAGGCCTACGCGGTACCTACGAGCCTCTAAGTGACTGACGAATTCCAATTTGAACAGAACACAATAAGGGAAGAAGATAGAAAAATATCCATTTGCGTACTAAAAAAGATGATCTATTCATTTCATCAAAGTACAAAAAGCCCGTTAGGGCAAAGTTACAAAAAAAAGGGGAAAAGATACAGGTCAAGGGGCTTGTTCGGAGGGGCCTGTCTTTTCATCTTCAGGAGTCATCCGCCCTGCGCGGAAGCTTGCAAAACGAACTCCATCCAAGCGTGGATCCTAAGTTTGTCGCCGGCACTCTCGGAGGGCGGCTTCAAACGCCTCACGGGCGTAGTAGTCCATGGCCAGTCTCCATCCTCGGTCCTCGCCGACCTCAAGTCCCACCTTGTAGTAGGACGCGCCATACTGTTCCAAGTCTTCTTGGAACTCTGGCCCGGCCTTGTACTCGGCGACTCCTCAAGCCTCGGCCTCGGTGAGGACCCCTGACAGAACAGTCTTCTCCACTCGGAAGACGGTCAACTCCAGCTCGGAGGCTTTGAGCGTGATTCGAAGATTCTTGTTCTCCTTGAGCAGCTCGGCCTCCCAACAACGGTGCTGCTCCTCGCGCTCCTCGGAAAATGTAACCTCGGCATCCCACATCTGCTGGTGGTCTTGAGCTCGCGATGCGAGCCTTCTTACCTCCAGCGAACGCTTGATGCTGTCGACCAGCTCCCCGGCGTCAGCGTCACCACCGTCCTCTGAGTGGCGATCCCCCGGATCCTCTTATGATCGCTCGAGAGTTTCCTCCGAGCTCACGTCTTGGCACCTTGCCAGCACTTCGTGCTGGGAGGCGGTCGGGCAGGGGGGCAGGTTCGTTGAGGAACCTCCCTGGAAGCACTCCAGTGCAGCCTCTAAACGCTCCTCTGAGGGCTGAACAAGGGACCTCACCTTCAGCACTTGCGACAGGGGTGCCTGGTCGTCCTCGTACCCCGCTCCGTCCTCGACAGCCACGTTGGTCTCCTCGACAAGGAGGTTCGCCCCTCTGGCCGCTTCGCTGGCGACCCCCCCAACCGCCGCCTCCCGATCTTCGTCGTTGCCGATGGGCACCATCTAAGGTCTTGCCTCCTCGACGCCGACCACCTGCTCGGCTATAGATGCAGACACAGTCGCCGTCTGCGACTGACCCTCTGCAGGGGCATCAGACGATGGAGGCAGCTCCGCCATTCCTTCCGACACGACCCCTGGGGTCATTTTCTTAAGGGCCACATCCATAATGGGCCCCTGCGCAGAAGTGGCTTCCCCCTTTGCCGCAGCTCCCGATGCCTCTGCTGCATCCCTCTCCTCCACACGGCCCCCTTTGGGACCTGAGGGTGTCAGCGCCCCGACTTGCTCCTCGGTGGAGCCTTCGTCTGAACGGTCACTAACGATGACCAGCTCCTCTCCTCCAACACCGAGCTTCAAGAACATCCCCTCGACCGTCAGGGACCTCATCTCGGTTGCTGATTGCGGCCTCGTCTGCCTGGCCGCCTTCACCAGCCTCCTCTTCTTCCGAAGATGGAGTTGGGGGACTTCCTCCTCCTCCTCAGACTCTTCCTCGGCCTCTTCCTACGTGGCCCTCACCGTCTTCAATGGTGCGGACTCCCTCCGAAGGCTTATCTTCAGAGGCCTCTTCTCGACAGCTTGAACACGGGAAGGACGGTTTCCTCCGGGCACGGCCCCAGGGACATCCTCGCCCAGATATGTCACATATGATGTGATGGTTATCTGCTCGGCGTAGTTAGCCATGTCCTCCTAGTCCCTTCTAGCCGCCAGCTCCTTGGCATCTGCACGCAAGAGAAAAAGGAGTTAGATAGCAGTCCCCCAGCAAACCAGAAGCAAAAGCGAAGTGCAGTACTCACCCCATGGACGGCTGAGCCCGAACTTGACCAGTTTGGCCTCCGTCAGATAGCCCTCTACGCGCTCCACCAGTAGGTTGTTGAATCCGAGATCCTCGCCGCCTCTCGGATCAAGAAAGGCACCATGTCCTTCTTCAGGGGATCCCCAATTCGAGTGGGGAACCCCCAATCTTCAGCTCCTCGGCGGCAGCCAACGAAGAAGACTTTGTGCGTCCAACCCTTGTGGTTCGAGTACTTCGGCGAGAAGAAAATCTGCATCTTGTTTGGCCGGTGCTTAATGTAGTAGACATCGTTGCCAGTCTGTGGAGACGTGACGATGCTGAAGTGCCCCCGGAAGATATCTGCAGTGGGCACCACATCCCTCAACTTGCACAGGATGCAGAACACGTAGATCATCCTCCACGAGTTCGGCGTCAGCTGAATGGGGGCGATCCTCCAGGCGTTCAGGATCCCCTTCACCACCTTCGGCAATGGCAGCCGGAACCCTGCCTCCAAGAGGTCCAGGGACAGTGCGATGCATCTGAGCTTGTTTAGCATATACGACTCGTTCTCGTTGGCAAGAACGATGTCGTACTCCTGCCCGATGCAAAAGCGTTCACAAAGGCCGTCGAAGAACCTGTATTTTGGCCCCTGCGTCGCCCCTGGCGCCGCTCCGCTCGCTCCGGCAACAACAACCTCCTTGCTCTCTTTCTGCGACATCGCTGTTTACAGGTGGGGAAGCGAGAGAGGAGGCGATGGGTGGCAAGGATGCAGGAGGAAGATGATGAAGTAGCGGTGAAGAGGAAGGGGGCTTCTGAATGAGGAAAGTGCGAGCCCCCACCTTCTCCCTCCTCTTCCTTATAAGGAAGGGAGGCACGAAATTCGAAGGTGAAAGTGGCGGTTTTCCCACTTCAAACAGACCGTTTGAGCACGCTGCCCCGGGCTCACAGCGCGACACGTCATCTTCGCCATCATGAAACTCCATCCCCGAGGAAGGTTTTAAATGGCGTCGTTCTGAGGCCGTTCACACCGCCGCGGCCGGTGTCGCATTTAATGTGAAGGTGACGATTCGAACAGACTTTCGCTCTCAAGTGCTATGGTATTCGAGCCAGCTTGAGAGCGTGGGGGGCAAGTGTGGAGACTATTTCTAGCCTCCTAGGCCTACGGGCCTGTCATAACCCATCACAGCCCATCACGGCCCATCATGACCTAGTGGGGCGCCTGGGCTCTGGTCATTGAGCCACGTGTCCTCGGGTTCGGCCCAAGACTTCCGAACACGCTCTGGCCACTAGGCATTCAAGGGCCCCCAAGGGCTGTCTCCGGACACCCTACAACTTGTTCGAGCAGGACATGATCTACCACCAAGCGCCCCGCGTTGCTTCCGAGCACGGTCACCGAACAACCTGCTCAGTAACGAACAGGCCTTCTGCCGTACTTCTTGACTAGAGGACTCAGAGCAAGCTCCTCGCCCTTCCGAAGTAGTTACGGCATTAACCATGTGGGGGCCCAACAGGCGCCTCCAACAGACAACTCCCCGCCTAGGACTCCAACCGACGGTCCCCTTCGGTAGCATTGCGGAGGGAGGTAACGCCTGAACCATCATCTCCCTTGCCTATAAAAGGCATAGGTAATCCCCGTGCAAAGGTATGAAATCTTTCCGAGACACACTCTCCCACGCGCAAACACACCAACGAACTTTCCATTCCTACCTCTTCCACAGTCTTATCTGACTTGAGCGTCGGAGGGTTCCCCCTGGTTCTTCAACTAGGTCCCCCTAATCTTTTCTGGGTTTTGCAGGCCATCGTCAGCACCGGCGACTGTCTCTTCCCTCTATCCTTAGTGGAGGCCCATTCGGCCCAGGCCCGAACAGGATCACACGTCCACAACCATATTACCCTCCATAATATGTGTTTTTTCGTAAATATATTGAATAAACTTGATAGATATATACAAATTAAAATTTATTATTGTAATTCAGTTTAATCGGTTTGGTTTACCGAGCGATTCGGTTTGGTTTGATTCGGTTTGAATATGGAAAATTTTTGGTTTGGTTCCAAATCAAACCAAAAAATAAAATTTGATTTGATTTGCCCCCAAAGCAAACAGAATCGCTCGGTTCGGTTTGTTTTTTCGATTTGAACCAAATAGTGAACACCCCTAGTTTCAAATCAAAATAGTCCCTTAAGCCCTTCACATTAATAAAAATATAAAAATAAGCAACCATAGTCAAAAAAGAAAAGACACATCTATTAGAAAATAACAATAGATATTATCTGTCAAGTATATGTATAAATGAGGTAAATGTATATCATCTTCTTTCTTAAGTAGCAAGTTTATACATGCTAAGGGAAATGCAATATACATGACCAGTGGATCCTACAACCGAAGTCCATGGATGCAGCTGGCATGTGAAATTGATAACCATCGTATGCAGACACAAGTATTAAATAAACTATAAACCCAAGTTAAGGGTCAGAGGTAGCCTGAAGGAACCCGATGACAGTCATGTGGTGATCGCAAGAAGCCAAAGAGGAAGAAAGTTGATGGACACACTGGGGCCACTTAGTGCTAAATGGGTGGAACCACTGGATAACAGAGGAGTAAAAAAAATAGAGTTGCAGAGAGTGGGAGGGAAATCCACAGTTGAGTAAATAGTTTGCTTTTGAAGCAGCTCTAAATCACAGTGGGAAGAGGAGGATCACTATCCAGAACTAGGAGGAATGCGTCGTTCCGGAGAGATAGAAACCTAAGCACAAGTTCCATCAAGAAACAGGGCCAAATTGTGGCTAGAACTAGAGGCAAGTCATAGGAGAGAAGGCACGGAGAAAAAAACCTAAATGAGAGAAGAACGGAGTTCAAAACAGATCGCATATATAGACGGTGATAAAAAAAAAGTATTTCTTTTCAAACTCAAAATCCATGAAGATCATTTACCATAATTATAGGGGGATGAATAGGAGGAGCTATAGGAGGATGCTGAATTCGGTGGTGAAAAAGAAAAGCTTAGTTGATATTTGGGCGAAAAATTATGAGGGGCATGGAAAATGGGGGGAAGGGAGGGCGCAGCCACGCAGCTGGGTTGGGGGCAAGGGTGTTGAAGCCCCCTTCGATGCCCTTCATGTGCATGAGAGAGGGTGAAGGAGAGAGGGGTGTAGGGCTAGGGGTGAGAATGGAGGGGCCAACAGGGCTCTCTTCGTGCGAATGAGAGGGGAGAGAGAATAGAAGGGAGAGGGGGAGATGCTGCGCCGTCGCCAATCAAGAAAAAGAAGATGGTTGCCATTGTCGCCGATCAAGAAGGGATGGCCACTATCATCGCAGATCGGAAGGAGATGACCACTGTCGGTCGTCGCTGGGGAAAGGATGGCCACCCTCGTCGCCGATCGGGAAGGGAATCGAAACCTACTTTTGCTGCCAGTCTATGAGGGGGGGATTGGGGAACTGGGGATGGCCTTTTGGCTTTTTCTCTCTGGACCACGGATCCGGATTCCACTTTCGGCGCCCAAAAATCGGCGCCCAAATGATCCATTTAGGATCAACCCTTGCTGGCTCCGAAATGAACTATTTCGGGTTAAAAAGATGTGACTAGGATCCGGAATTCTTATCGGATCCGGATCGGGTTTTTAGATCAGGTGGATCCGTTGACACCCCTGTACGTTAATAAATATTGGGAAAATTAATTGGGGGTCCCTGTCAGAGGGTGGTACTTTTTTCCTCGTCCCTGTCAGAATACTGGTAGACGTAAAGTCCCTACTTTTCGTCCGGTTTAATTTCCAGTCCCTACTTTTCACACATCACCATTTACGACCCTCCACACACGATTTTTGTCTCGTTGGCCTTCTTCTCTTTTTCCCATTCCCGTCTTACCCTTTCATCTTTTCCAATGCCTTTTCCCCAAATGACGCTGACGCTTCGATCCTTTCGAAGGCCCGTGAACTGTAATCGATGGGAAGTTACTCTTACATAATGTGTCAAGAATTGTTATAGCAACCATTGACATCACTTACACAGCTCCTTTCGAAGGCCCGTGACCCCTTCTTCACAACTATAAAAGGAACACAGGGCCGCATACTTATCCTTCACAAGCTTCTACGCTCTTCTTCTTCCTATCTTTCTTCCCCTCGTCTTCTTCCTCTTTATTTTGCAGATGTCTTCATCTAACCATGCTCCCCAGAGGGATGACAAGCACCTGCCTCACCGGTTCCACCATCGCCCCCGCGCCACAAGCTCCACAGTCAACCTTCACCTCGACTACGGGACGGTTTTTACATCGGCTGGAAGATGGCTTTACCAAAGCCTCCCTACTGTACGACCACAATGGCCTTACCACATCCTCCCTGACATTGGCCCTAGGGCAGAACACATCTCTTCCTCCCCATCCTCCTCTCCCTCCCCTGACCGTTCCGCCTCCTCCCCTCCCTCCTCTACTACCGCTGGTCGGCTTACAAGAGTAGAGAGTATTTGTAACATGCTTGTTTATGATAAGTATTTTCGTTTTATGCAGTCTTCTATGTGCTTGTGTATGTGCTCTCTATCATGCAAAGTCAACATGTTAGCAATAACACACTGTAACATACTATTATCTATACTATAATCAAATGACTAAAGACTGTAACAGGTTATAACGTATAATGTACACTGTATGTTAGACTGTAGTGCTCGAACTGTAAGAGTGTAGCGCTCCAACTGTAACAGTGTAAGATTGTGGTGGAGAAATGAACAGTGTATGCTCGAACTGTAACAGTGTATTGCTCGAACCGTCAGTGTAGTGCTCGAATTGTAACATTGTAGTGCTCAAACTGTAACAGGGCTGTTCTCTAAGTGTAAAAACTGTAGTGCTCGAACTGTAACGTGCTAAGAGTATACAGGCCCAAACTGTAACAGTGTAAGTGTAGTGATCAAACTGTAAGAGTGTAGTGTGATGAACAGTCCATCCCCATGTCCTTTTCATTTAAGTACTTGCCTATTTTGGTGATAAACAAAACACTGTCAAAAGTTTTTCTAACCTCGTTTATCTAGCCATAAGCACAGAAATTACCCAAAGAAAGTCAAGCATTGTGGTAAGTCTTCCATACACCTTTTTTAGAAGAGAAGAATAATTCTTCATTAACTATAACTTTTCCTCACCAGAACAACGATTTTACTTGAAAGTGAATACCCTTGCTGTTTCAAAACAAGTCGATGTTATAACCTCTGTAAGTTATCGTAACGACTTCTTCAGAGTTATAACGACTTGCTCATTATAACGACTCTGTAAGTTATCGTAACGACTTCTTCAGAAGTTATAACGACTTGCTCATTATAACGACTCTGTAAGTTATCGTAACGACTTCTTCAGAAGTTATAACGACTTGCTCATTATAACGACTCTGTAAGTTATCGTAACGCTCTTCAGAAGTTATACGACTTGCTCATTATAACGACTCTGTAAGTTATCGTAACGACTTCTTCAGAAGTTATAACGACTTGCTCATTATAACGACTCTGTAAGTTATCGTAACGACTTCTTCAGAAGTTATAACGACTTGCTCATTATAACGACTCTGTAAGTTATCGTAACGACTTCTTCAGAAGTTATAACGACTGCTCCTTATAACGACTCTGTAAGTTATCGTAACGATTTCTTTTGAAAGCTACAACGACCTGC